>OY978035.1:7520977-7635977 GCA_963854515.1 Pandemis heparana
ATTAGAAAGAAAAAAAAAAGATATCTGAAGGTCAAAGTGGTTCCCAAACATGGATCCGTTATCAAAATAAAAAAGACCGCCATATTGAAATCTTTAGTTTTTCGACCGATTAATTTCAAAATCGATATCTGAGGATCCGAGTTGTCTCCAAACACGTATCCGTTATCAGAAATGACAAAAGTGGCCGCTATTTTGAAATCTTTAAGTTTTGGGCCGATTATTTTCAAAATCGATATCTGAGGGTCCGAGTGGTTGTCAAACAAAAATCTGCTACCGAAAATGAAAAAACTGGCCACCATTTTGAATTCTTTACTTTCTAGACCAATTGTTTTCAAAATCGATATCTGAGGATCCGAGTGGTCCCCAAACATGAATCCGTTTTTAAAAATTAAAAAAGTGGCCGCCATTTTGAAATCTTTAAGTTTTGGACCGAATATTATCAAAATCGATATCTAAGGGTCCGAGTGGTCGTGAAATACAAATCTGCTATCAAAAATGAAAAAACTGGCCGCCATTTTGAAATCTTTAGTTTACCGACCGATTGATTTCAAAATCGATATCTGAGAATCCGAGTTGTCTCCAAACACGTATCCGTTATCAAAAATGACAAAAGTGGTCGCCATTTTGAAATCTTTAGTTTTTGGACCGATTATTTTCAAAACCGATATATGAGGGTCCGAGAGGTCCCCAAACATAAATCCGTTATCAAAAATGAAAAAAGTGGCCGTCATTTTGAAATCTTTAAGTTTTGGGCCGATTATTTTCAAAATCGATATCTAAGGGTCCGAGTGGTTGTCAAACAAAAATCTGCTACCGAAAATGAAAAAACTGGCCACCATTTTGAATTCTTTACTTTCTAGACCAATTGTTTTCAAAATCGATATCTGAGGATCCGAGTGGTCCCCAAACATGAATCCGTTTTTAAAAATTAAAAAAGTGGCCGCCATTTTGAAATCTTTAAGTTTTGGACCGAATATTATCAAAATCGATATCTAAGGGTTCGAGTGGTCATGAAACACAAATCTGCTATCAAAAATGAAAAAACTGGCCGCCATTTTGAAATCTTTAGTTTACCGACCGATTGATTTCAAAATTGATATCTGAGAATCCGAGTTGTCTCCAAACACGTATCCGTTATCAAAAATGACAAAAGTGGCCGCCATTTTGAAATCTTTAGTTTTTGGACCGATTGAGGGTAGATCGCAGCGCCCGCGACATAATCTAATTTTACTGTGCTCTCGTTATTAAATTAAACAATTATTGTCTAAAACCTGTTGCTTGTAATAGAACTTATATCAAAATAAACTAGACCGTATAAACTGTGCAGTAGTGAAGTGAGTTTATAAATATATGTAAAGGATTAGCGACAGTTGAAGTGTGAAGTTACGGTGTAATTACGTTCATCTCAGCTGTTAAGGTCATCGCGCTAGTAAGCGCATACATACCTACCCGGGCAGCGACGGCGCGGAGTAACAATAACAACAGAACTGGTTCCTGTTTTAATCATTGCTGAAGATAAATAAATAGTGCTTATTATGGATTGTCTGGCCTGCACTCTCACGATTAGCGATGACACGCTGCTTTCGTGTTCAACATGTAATGGTAAATATCATTACACCTGCTTGAATATACCATTTGAACACTTTGAAAAAAAACGGCTAAATCAAAACATAACGTGGCGGTGCCACCCCTGTAGCAACATCACACGGCGACACAGAGGGGATGAAACCCCAGTTAAAATACACTACGAGCAGTCGCCGCCGCCGGCGGCCGACACCAATATGTCTGTGTGCGGGAACATCGATGATTCACCGCTGCAGCAGGGCGACAGCAGGATCGATGACTCACAACTTAGTATGTCTAATGTCAACAACAATAATGCACCTAATATTACAAACGTGATGGAAATACTGTCGAATCTGTTAGACTCAAAGTTGGCTCACGTTAAGCAAGATTTAGTCAATATTGACTCCAAGTTAACCACCACCAAAAACGAGATATCTAGTGAAATAAGAAAAGAAATTGAATAGGCAATTAATCAGATAAAGAAAGAGTTTTCCGCCACCACCGATTATTTAAGTGGGCAGATAGAGGACTTCCATACGGAGCTCAACAAAATAAATAATAAGGTCAAACTTCTGGAGGAGGAAAACTTTCGCCTAAACGCGGAGCTGGTAAATATCAAGAATAAACCGAGTAACAGTGTCGAATCGAATCTTCATGAAAAAATTGATCAATTGTACTCCGACCTTAACGAAAGAAATCAAGCACTTCTGGCGACCGAAGTCGAGATAACCGGTTTGCCGGAGCATCAAGGCGAATCACAGATACACCTTGTCAAGGCAATAGCCTTTCAATTGGGTGTAACCTTAGAAGATCGTGACATCGCAGCTGTAAATCGGGTTGGGCCCCCAAGAGCTGCCAGCGGTGGCGGCGCGCCGCGACACCGCCCGCTGGTGTTGCAGTTGGCCCGGCGAGCGCTGCGCGAGGAGCTGCTGCGGAGTGCACGAGTACGAAGAGGGCTAAGCACGACCGGTGTTGGACTTCCCGAACACACCCCGGTACCAATCTACATTAATGAACGACTTACAAAATTAAACCGTAATATCTTTTGGAGAGCGCGACAGGCTGGCCGCGATGTTGAAAAATGGAAGGTATGGACAATGGACGGACGAATATTCGCAAGAAATCTGGAAACCAACGGCTCCAAACCAGTGCAAATCAAGACTGAAAAAGATATTGTAAATTTTTTCGGCAAGGATCCGACTGCTTCAGACAGTGTTTGATATTGGTATCAGTTTGTTTTCCATTGTTATATAATTTAATCTCTTTTACCGCTAATCTGTACGACGTAATAACTAGTAACTCTTGTTGTGAAACTGAAAACATACTTTACATTGTTTTGCTTTACTTTATAATTATTTGTATTAAAAAATATTTACATTCATTCACACATACATACTTATCATACTTTTTAACACTTTGTGAAAGTAAATTAACATTTTTAAACTTGAATCATGCATGTTGTTTAACAGAAATATATTGGGTAAAACAATCGTTACTTATTTCTCATCACTGTCACCTCCACACACCATGCCACGTTACCTACTTACATCAGCATGCAACACTACCTACCGCATCGTCGCGACCCATGTACCTACTACAGTGCGGTGCTTATTATTGTTTACTAATTATTGAATATAATGGTTGTTAAAAAAACCCATAACCTTAAATTAGCATTATTAAACGTGCGATCTTTAAACACGGGTCGTGATGAGCTGGTGGCAAGTATGGATAGACACAAGCCTGATATAGTGGCACTTAATGAAACGTGGCTACGCGAAGATGAAGAAAATATCATCCCGGCTACAATACCAGGCTACATTCTCAAAAGTAAGCCTCGCTCCAAGGGCCGAAAAGGGGGGGGAGTCGGGTTCTATGTCAGAAAAGATCTTAAAGTGCGTATGAAACCCTATGCAGAGTCCCCTCTGGAACAGATGTGGCTAGAATTGAAAGTGCAGGGTTATGGCTACGTCACGATAGGCACGGCGTACAGGCCCGAACGAGTCGCAGTGGATGTCGCCATTGACGCGCTCAGTGACTCGTTAGATAGGTACACGTCCAGCAAATGCATTTTTCTACTGACCGACTTTAATGTAAACCAATTATTATCAAATACCGTAAATGCAGCAAAGCTTACAACTTTTATGACCCAACGAAATTTAGTGCAACTCGTTAAAGAACCTACCAGAATAACAAATAACTCTGCATCTTTATTAGATTTAATTATTACAGACAGTCCTAACTTATGTAAAAATGTAGTAATTCACCACAATCCCAGAATCAGTGATCATGCAATGGTTCTAGTAGATTTAAAAATAGTAAAACCGAAACAGAAAATCCAGTATACCTACCGGCGATTCCTTAGTAAAATAAATGTCGATAATTTCAACAAAGATCTGCACCGTATGCCTTGGAAGGAAATAAAAGAACTCAGTGATGTAAATGATAAGGTGGGTTTGTTCAACCGGACGCTCACAAGCTTGTTCGACAAGCATGCGCCGGTGCGCCGCGCGCGCGTAAACTGTAAGCCCCACCCATGGATCACAGACACAATAAAAACGATGATGAACTTGCGAGACGCCGCCTTCACTAAGGCGCGCAAGTCGGGAGAGAAATCACATTGGGATTATTACAAAAGCCTTCGAAACTACACCACCGGAGCAATAGAACGAGAAAAAAAAGCATACTTCTCCTTTTACATCAATAACAACCAGCGATATCCTAAACAGATGTGGTCGCACCTCAAAAGTTCCTCAGTTTTAGGCAATAATGAGAAGCCCATCATACCGCAGCACCTATGTCACCCTGACGAGGTTAATGATTTTTTCTTAAAGTTACCAGGAAATTCAGCAACAGACTATGAAACACAGGCTTTTATTGAAAATAATCACTGTAATGTTAATCACGTTTTTGACTTTGAAACTTGTACGGATGAAGAGATCCTCAAAATAATCTCGTCAATCCAGACGAATGCCAGTGGCCATGATAACATCTCGATGGAGATGATCCGCCTGACATTGGACGCCACCTTGCCTTTCATTACCGACATTGTTAATACATCCTTGAGGAGGCAGGTTTTCCCTGATGACTGGAAATTGGCAAAAGTAAAGCCAATACCTAAATCTGATTGTGCAGAGGAATATAAGGATTTGCGTCCCATCAGTATCCTACCAGTACTCTCGAAAATCATCGAGAAAGTAGCCTGCGGACAACTCACGAAATTTTTCGAAGATCACAACTTGCTACCATCCACGCAATCGGGTTTCCGCAGTCGACATGGAACAGCAACCGCCTTGGCTAACGTTACGGATGATGTCATTGCGGCGTCCGACGGGGGGAAGGGAACTATTCTGGTTTTATTGGATTTCTCGCGCGCATTTGACTGTCTCAACCCTAGTCTACTACTTTCAAAACTGGCTTATTACGGCGTTAGCAGAGCATCCTGTGCCTGGGTTCAGTCCTTCATTACGGGGAGGCGGCAGTACACCGAACTACAATCAGACCAAGGATTACCAGTACAATCACAGGTCCAACCAATCCATAGGGGTACCCCACAAGGATCAATTTTAAGCCCTTTATTTTTTATAATTTACACCGCTGACCTTGTGACAAAGTTAAAACACTGTGATACACATCTATACGCCGATGATACCCAACTTTATTACTCCTTTGCACCAAATGAACTGATGCCGTCGCTCGCCAAAATCAATGAAGACCTAGAAATAATCGCCGAATGGTCACTAAAAAACAATCTCTCCTTAAACCCGTCGAAATCGCAATTTATGGTGATGGGAAATAAATGGCAGCGAACAAAAATAACAGAACAGGACCCATTACTTTATATAGGCACGGAGTCGGTTTCTCGGGTGGAAAACGTCAAAAACCTCGGCTTGTGTATGGACGGTGAAATGCGTTACGTAAAGCATATAAATACAAAAATCAGGAACGCGTTTCATAGATTGAAAGTATTGTACGGTATCCGAAATTACTTGTCTGAGCAGGTTAGGCAAATTTTAACTGAATCCCTAGTTCTCTCGCAATTTAATTATGGAGACATTGTATATGGACCAAGACTTCTAGAGGTAACAAAGAAGTCCATACAGCGTGTACAGAACGCATGTGTACGTTTTTGCTACAATGTTCCTAAACGAGCTCGTATTACACCGTACCTTCTGGAAAAGGGGCTACTTAACATGAACAGTCGAAGACAGCTCCATCTAACATGTACAGTTCATAAAGTGATCGAATTTGGTAAACCGCGATACTTATATGATAAACTGAGGTGGGTAAAAGATTCACGGGTCAAGCCACTTAGGAGCCACAGGGAGAACAATCTTGTTTTACCACCACACAAGACGGTCTTATTTAGAGGGACCTACCGCCACCATTTAGAACCCCTATGCCGCAATGAAAAATAGACACTCACGCCAACACGCCAACACGCACACACACACACACACACACACACATACACACACACACACACACACACACACACACACACACACACCTTGATAAGTACGATCATAACTTCTTTTTAAGCTATTTTTAATTTTAACAGTTCTTTTTTTTTTTGTTTTGTTTTCCTTCTTGTAATATTAGATACCTAAATTGTATTCACGCAGGGGCTGCGATATACCACATAGGGGCCTTTCTGCAAAACAGCGCTGAGCACTCGAGCCCAGCACACGCTGAGATTGGTACCCGTTGCTAAACTTGTGTACTTATTGTTAATTTGATTTGTTATGTATTTTTTGTTTCTTTGTGTACCCGGTCACTGGCAATAAAGATTTTTATTATTATTATTATTATTATTTTCAAAACCGATATCTGAGGGTCCGAGAGCTCCCCAAACATAAATCCGTTATCAAAAATGAAAAAAGTGGCCGCCATTTTGAAATCTTTAAGTTTTGGGCCAATTGTTTTCAAAATCGATATCTGAGGATCCGAGTGGTCCCCAAACATGAATCCGTTTTTAAAAATTAAAAAAGTGGCCGCCATTTTGAAATCTTTAAGGCGAAGGGATAGGCAAAAGCTCATAAATTGGTTGTTTTTGTGCATGTTTTATGGCGATAATACACAATTTGGAGTTTTGAAAACTGCACATTCTATAAAACATGTCTTGAATTAGAATTCACCGGCGAAAACATATTCCTTAATGTCGTAGTTACTACATAAATTCGTTTGCTCTAAGAGTCTCGACAATATTTTGTACAACTTTTGCTCGGGTGAAACAAATCTGTTTGCTACCAATCTCGACGAGGTTACTCTAGTAACTCATAATTAAAATTCCACGGTGCGTTTGCTTCAATTAGCCAACAAATAAGGCTTTAGAGAGTAGTACTGCCCTGAGCTTGTGAAAAGGGCGAACGCAATATTTGCCCGCACATTCAATCAGGCGCTTTTCAATGTACAAAAAAATTCGTAAACCAAAAAAATGTTAAAAAGATAATACAGTGAAATAAATTATTAAGATAAAACCAAAAATGTTCATAAAAATAAATAAAAAATAAATAAATAAATAAATTAAAAAAAATTGGTTGCCTGTAAAGTCGGTATACGGGCGAAAGTTTTACGTGACAACGACTTTGAGTGGTAAAATAATTTTAATGTGAATATTCATTCGTTTAGTAGGAAGAAGGACGTGTAAACTTGTATGCAGGCGCCTAAGCGAAATAGAAGCGCAAGACATGAACCGGTGTGTATGCCTATCTCTCTCACTCTCTCTCTCTCGCTCTGTCTCTCTCGCTCTTAGGCGGGCTAACTGTGCTCGAGTGGAAGGGACGCGTGCCTTTCACTTTTTATGTCTGTCTCTCTCGCTCTTAGGCGGGCTAACCATGCCCGCGTGCCTCTCACTCGCTCTCATTGTGAGCGCATAACGTGAGCGGAGCGTAACGCAGTTTCTTGAAGTGTCACCCGGCAAACCAATTTATAAGACGTTGTCACGTCAAAATAATTTGGATAAGACGTATGAAAAAAATAAGGAAAAAGCAACGTTGCATGTTCGCTCGGTGGCGGCAGTGCGTAAGCGACGCGACGTTGCCAACATTCGCTTTGCGTTTTTTCATATTGGTTTGGCTAAGCATGTTGTTTGAGTCACAGAATAGGCGCGAAACAGTGCTTCAAAAAGTCGTACTCGTTCGCTTCGCACGTATAATACCTATATTAAGTTAAAAGTGATTATTTTCAATCCGTTTTTTGGGAACTTAGTGGCAGGTTGGTTTGATACTTGCTGTTTAGCGAACAAGCATGGGAAATAGGATTTTGGTTGGAATTACTGCATGAAAATTTTTGATATTTAGGCAAGTAGTACGTAGTATGTATGTATATGTCTAACATTAGAAAGAAAAAAAAAGATATCTGAAGGTCCAAGTGGTCCCCGAACATGGAACCGTTATCAAAAGAAAAAAGACCGCCATATTGAAATCTTTAGTTTTTCGACCGATTAATTTCAAAATCAATATCTGAGGATCTGAGTTGTCTCCAAACACGTGTCGTATCCGTTATCAAAAATGTCAAATTAAAGTGGCCGCCATTTTGAAATCTTTGTTTTTGGGCCGATTATTTTCAAAATCGATATCTGAGGGTCCGAGTGGTCGTCAAAAATAAATCTGCTACTAAAAATGAAAAACCTGGCCGCCATTTTGAATTCTTTACTTTTTGGACCAATTGTTTTCAAAATTGATATCTGAGAATCCGAGTTGTCTCCAAACACGTATCCGTTGTCAAAAATGACAAAAGTGGCCGCCATTTTGAAATCTTTAGTTTTTGGACCGATTATTTTCAAAATCGATATATGAGGGTCCGAGTGGTCGTGAAACACAAATTTGCTATAGAAAATGAAAAAACTGGCCGCCATTTTGAAATCTTTAGTTTTCCGACCGATTGATTTCAAAATCGATATCTGAGAATCCGAGTTGTCTCCAAACACGAATCCGTTGTCAAAAATGACAAAAGTGGCCGCCATTTTGAAATCTTTAGTTTTTGGACTGATTATTTTCAAAACCGATATCTGAGAGTCCGAGAGGTCCCCAAACATAAATCCGTTATCAAAAATGAAAAAAGTGGCCGCCATTTTGAAATCTTTAAGTTTTGGGCCGATTATTTTCAAAATCGATATCTGAGGGTCCGAGTGGTTGTCAATCACAAATCTGCTACCGAAAATGAAAAAACTGGCCGCCATTTTGAATTCTTTACTTTCTGGACCAATTGTTTTCAAAATCGATATCTGAGGATCCGAGTGGTCCCCAAACATGAATCCGTTGTCAAAAATGACATAAGTGGCCGCCATCTTGAAATCTTTAGTTTTTGGACCGATTATTTTCAAAACCGATATCTGAGAGTCCGAGAGGTCCCCAAACATAAATCCGTTATCGAAAATGAAAAAAATGGCCGCCATTTTGAAATCTTTAGTTTTCCGACCGATTGATTTCAAAATTGATATCTGAGAATCCGAGTTGTCTCCAAACACGTATCCGTTGTCAAAAATGACAAAAGTGGCCGCCATTTTGAAATCTTTAGTTTTTGGACCGATTATTTTCAAAACCGATATCTGAGAGTCCGAGAGGTCCCCAAACATGAATCCGTTTTTAAAAATGAAAAAAGTGGCCGCCATTTTGAAATCTTTAAGTTTTGGACCGAGTATTTTCAAAATCGATATATGAGGGTCCGAGTGGTCGTGAAACACAAATTTGCTATAGAAAATGAAAAAACTGGCCGCCATTTTGAAATCTTTAGTTTTCCGACCGATTGATTTCAAAATCGATATCTGAGAATCCGAGTTGTCTCCAAACACGAATCCGTTGTCAAAAATGACAAAAGTGGCCGCCATTTTGAAATCTTTAGTTTTTGGACTGATTATTTTCAAAACCGATATCTGAGAGTCCGAGAGGTCCCCAAACATAAATCCGTTATCAAAAATGAAAAAAGTGGCCGCCATTTTGAAATCTTTAAGTTTTGGGCCGATTATTTTCAAAATCGATATCTGAGGGTCCGAGTTAGGGCTTGCAATATCGGAAGGTTTTCAATTCCGGAACTGAATATCGGAAATTTTACCCAATATCGGAATTCCGGAACTGGTTCCGGAATTACTCTTTTTTGTTTTCTTTCAATTAAGGTGCAGTTTTTTTAAATAACACGCCTTTTTCGTTACAAAATCAGTCTTTTAATAATGTTTGCTCAATTAGCCTTTGGATTTCTGTAAATAAATATATACATGAATCGCGGTGAGCAGGTAAGACTCGAACGAGGCGTAGCGTCGCGTGGAAACAAATAAATATTGCGTTGTATTGCGAATCTTGCGAATTGGCATTGTTATTTTTTTTTAGTATGCCCCAATTCGTAAACCATTTGGAGGAAAACAATCAACTATCCAATTTATCTTGTCCTCTTTCAAAAATACTTTATGATAGCAAATATTTTTGTAAAAGTACTTTTGCCCGTTGTTTGACCGAACGACCCGGTATTTTGGCAGAATCGGGTATTAAATGTTTGTGGTTATCTTGCACGTAAGTAGCGGAGTAGCAAGGTAAATATTTTGTGTTCATTTAAATGTTTGCCACAAAAATGAAATAAAAAAAGTTTAGTTACGGTAGTTACCGTAACACCGTACCGTGACAGCTGACAGTTGTCAGCTGTCATTGTCACATCTACATCATAAGTAACATTAAATTCCTACTTACTTAATCTACAAACGTTAGAAATAATAAAAAAAAAACAAATTTTCAATGTATAAAACTGTAATACACAATGGATATTTGTCTATAAAAAAAAATGTGCCGGGATGCAACAATGACTCGAACAATAGCCCCAACAAAATCATTGTGAAAATCAGAGAAGATTTGCGGCAGGAATGGTGTACGCAAGCTAATGTGGAATATTTCAAAGTTTACACGATGTATTGTTGCGAAGACCACTATAATGTAAGTAGGAGTCGGGAAAAATCTGATGTATAGACAAAATCATAGACAAAACTGTTTTATTATTGCTGAACGAAGGCGATTTGGATCGGTCAGAACGGATCGTGCCAAAATCAACAATTTATCAAACAGCGAAGTACTTTTATTAAAATAAAGCTAAGTAGGTACGTAAAAGCATAATATTAAAATTAGTTGCTTGAAATAGTCGATTTTATCAAATAAAAGTGTTAAAAGCATAGCTTAAAAAAATGAACAATGCCAATACCAAGTTTTATTTGTCAAATTGTCCCAAATTTATCAATATCGGAATTATCGATATTGAGTTGATCAATTCCGGAATTGAAATATCGTTCAAAATCGTCCGAGATTCCGGAATTACGAGATTCCGGAATCTCGGAGTGCAAGCCCTAGTCCGAGTGGTTGTCAATCACAAATCTGCTACCGAAAATGAAAAAACTGGCCGCCATTTTGAATTCTTTACTTTCTGGACCAATTGTTTTCAAAATCGATATCTGAGGATCCGAGTGGTCCCCAAACATGAATCCGTTGTCAAAAATGACAAAAGTGGCCGCCATCTTGAAATCTTTAGTTTTTGGACCGATTATTTTCAAAACCGATATCTGAGTCCGAGAGGTCCCCAAACATAAATCCGTTATCGAAAATGAAAAAAATGGCCGCCATTTTGAAATCTTTAGTTTTCCGACCGATTGATTTCAAAATTGATATCTGAGAATCCGAGTTGTCTCCAAACACGTATCCGTTGTCAAAAATGACAAAAGTGGCCGCCATTTTGAAATCTTTAGTTTTTGGACCGATTATTTTCAAAACCGATATCTGAGAGTCCGAGAGGTCCCCAAACATAAATCCGTTATCAAAAATGAAAAAAGTGGCCGCCATTTTGAAATCTTTAGTTTTCCGACCGATTTATTTCAAAATCGATATCTGAGAATCCGAGTTGTCTCCAAACACGAATCCGTTGTCAAAAATGACAAAAGTGGCCGCCATTTTGAAATCTTTAGTTTTTGGACTGATTATTTTCAAAACCGATATCTGAGAGTCCGAGAGGTCCCCAAACATAAATCCGTTATCAAAAATGAAAAAAGTGGCCGCCATTTTGAAATCTTTAAGTTTTGGGCCGATTATTTTCAAAATCGATATCTGAGGGTCCGAGTGGTTGTCAAACACTAATCTGCTGCCGAAAATGAAAAAAACTGGCCGCCATTTTGAATTCTTTACTTTCTGGATCAATTGTTTTTAAAATTGATATCTGAGGATCCGAGTGGTCCCCAAACATGAATCCGTTTTTAAAAATGAAAAAAGTGGCCGCCATTTTGAAATCATTAAGTTTTGGACCGATTATTTTTAAAATCGATATCTGAGGGTCCGAGTGGTCGTGAAACACAAATCTGCTATCGAAAATAAAAAAAACTGGCTGCCATTCTGAATTCTTTACTTTTTGGACCGATTGTTTTCAAAATCGATATCTGAGCTGGCGGCCACTTTTTCCATTTTTGATAACGGGTTTATGTTTGGGGAACACTCGGATCTTCAGATATCGATTTTGAAAGCTATCAATCTAAAAACTAGAGATTTCAAAATGGCGGACACTTTTTTCATTTTTGATAACGGATTCATGTTTGGGCACCACTCGAACCCTCAGATATCGATTTTGAAAACAATCAGTTCAAAAACTAAGGATTTCAAAATGGCGGTCACTATTTCCATTTCATATAACGGATACGTGTTTGGGAATCACTCGGATCGTCAGATATCGATTTTGAAAACAATCGTTCCAAAAACAAAAGTTTTCAAAATGGCGGCCACTTTTTTCATTTTTAAAAACGGATTCATGTTTGGGGACCACTCGGATCCTCAGATATAGAGTTTTAAAACAATCGGTTCAAAAAGTAAAGATTTCAAAATGGCGGTCACTTTTTCCATTTTATATAACGGATACGTGTTTGGGAACCACTTGGATCGTCAGATATCGATTTTGAAAACAATCGGTCCAAAAACTAAAGATTTCAAAATGGCGGCCACTTTTTTCATTTTTGATAACTGATTCGTGTTTGGGGACCACTCGGACCCTCAGATATCGATTTTGAAAACAATCGGTTCAAAAACTAGAGATTTCAAAATGGCGGTCACTTTTTCCATTTTATATAACGGATACGTGTTTGGGAATCACTCGGACCCTCAGATATCGATTTTGAAAACAATCGGTTCAAAAACTAGAGATTTCATAATGGCGGTCACTTTTTTCATTTTATATAACGGATACGTGTTTGGGAATCACTCGGATCGTCAGATATCGATTTTGAAAACAATCAGTCGAAAAACAAGTTTTCAAAATGGTGGCTACTTTTTTCATTTTTAAAAACGGATTCATGTTTGGGGACCACTCGGATCCTCAGATATCGAATTTGAAAACAATCGGTTCAAAAAGTAAAGAATTCAAAATGGCGGTCAGTTTTTTTATTTTCGATAGCAGATTTGTGTTTGACGACCACTCGGACCCTCAGATATCGATTTTGAAAATAATCGTTTCAAAACTTAAAGAATTCAAAATGGCGGCCATCTTTTTCATTTTTGATAACGGATTTATGTTTGGGGACCTCTCGGACCCTCAGATATTGGTTTTGAAAATAATCATTGGAAAAACTACACCTTATTCTGTACCTTTCCCGCACACGTTCAAGTTTTACTTTATTCTGCAATAATAATTTACGTTGCGACTCCAGACAGACTCTGGACACCTTTGACGTCACGTTCATCACTATCCCGCGGAAACTGCAATTTTCTGTGATAAAAAGTAGCCTGTTTTAATCTAGGGTACCAACTGTCTTCGTTCCAAATTTCATGCAGAGGCATTTCATCTAAGTCCTCTAGGTTGGCATGGCAACGCATCTGCAATCCCTCCGGGGTTGCGGGTGTCTATGGGCAGTGGTGATCGCTTACCATCAGGTGACCCACTTGCTCGTTTACCTTCCTTATTTATTTATTTATTTATTTATAAGCCTTTTTATTCCGAACTCGCTACAATTTCAGTAGGTACATGTTGTTGTAATTGTCGTTTTATTTATTAAATTGTCGCGTAATTCGGCGTGCCTCATGGCATTGGCCTCCTCCGTGTATTGGAGGGTTTGGGCTATAGTTCCCACGCGCGCCCAGTGCGGATTGGGAACTTAACACACACCATTGAATTTCTTCGCAGATGTGTGCAGGTTTCCTCACGATGTTTTCCTTCACCGAAAAGCTCATGGCAAATTACAAATGTAACTTTCGCACATAAATTCCGAAAAATTCAGAGGTGCGAGCCCGGGATTTGAACCCACGACACTCTGCTTGAGAGGCCACAGGTCAAACCACTAGGCTACCACGGCTTATTTACGGAAGGTAAACTAAACTGTAAGATGCAGTTTACCTTCCTATTCACATAAAAAAAAGAAGAAACAAACATTACACACTCACTCACATCGTCACAAGCTTTCTCATGTATAATATCACATACATACATACATAAATAACGTCTCTATTCCTTGCGGAGCAGACAGAGCCCAAGGTAACAAGACTTTAAGGCCACGTTACGAATGCCGAAATGTTTCAATTTTTATTATTTTTGCGAAATCTGATTTGAACATTATGCTGTGTCTGTGTAAGGCAATCGGAAAACTGAAACAAGCGCCATCTACTAACATCACAGTGCAATATTTCAATCCATCAGCCCGCGCCCATTCGCATCGAGTTCACGCGTCGATTATTTAACAGATGTCGCGTTGATCGGACTGCTTGCCACGTCACAAACGGGCAAGGTCATTTGCCTATCCCTTCGCCTTAAGTTTTGGACCGAATATTATCAAAATCGATATCTAAGGGTTCGAGTGGTCGTGAAACACAAATCTGCTATCAAAAATGAAAAAACTGGCCGCCATTTTGAAATCTTTAGTTTACCGACCGATTGATTTCAAAATCGATATCTGAGAATCCGAGTTGTCTCCAAACACGTATCCGTTAATCAAAAATGACAAAAGTGGCCGCCATTTTGAAATCTTTAGTTTTTGGACCGATAACTTTCAAAACCGATATCTGAGGGTCCGAGAGCTCCCCCAAACATAAATCCGTTATCAAAAATGAAAAAAGTGGCCGCCATTTTGAAATCTTTAAGTTTTGGGCCAATTGTTTTCAAAATCGATATCTGAGGATCCGAGTGGTCCCCAAACATGAACCCGTTTTTAAAAATTAAAAAAGTGGCCGCCATTTTGAAATCTTTAAGTTTTGGACCGAATATTATCAAAATCGATATCTAAGGGTTCGAGTGGTCGTGAAACACAAATTTGCTATCAAAAATGAAAAAACTGGCCGCCATTTTGAAATCTTTAGTGTACCGACCGATTGATTTCAAAATCGATATCTGAGAATCCGAGTTGTCTCCAAACACGTATCCGTTATCAAAAATGACAAAAGTGGCCGCCATTTTGAAATCTTTCGTTTTTGGACCGATTATTTTCGAAACCGATATCTGAGGGTCCAAGAGCTCCCCAAACATAAATCCGTTATCAAAAATGAAAAAAGTGGCCGCCATTTTGAAATCTTTAAGTTTTGGGCCGATTATTTTCAAAATCGATATCTGAGGGTCCGAGTGGTTGTCAAACACAAATCTGCTACCGAAAATGAAAAAACTGGCCACCATTTTGAAATCTTTAGTTTACCGACCGATTGATTTCAAAATTAATATCTGAGAATCCGAGTTGTCTCCAAACACGTATCCGTTAATCAAAAATGACAAAAGTGGCCGCCATTTTGAAATCTTTAGTTTTTGGACCGATAACTTTCAAAACCGATATCTGATCTGAGGGTCCGAGAGCTCCCCCAAACATAAATCCGTTATCAAAAATGAAAAAAGTGGCCGCCATTTTGAAATCTTTAAGTTTTGGGCCAATTGTTTTCAAAATCTGATTTGAACATTATGCTGTGTCTGTGTAAGGCAATCGGAAAACTGAAACAAGCGCCATCTACTAACATCACAGTGCAATATTTCAATCCATCAGCCCGCGCCCATTCGCATCGAGTTCACGCGTCGATTATTTAACAGATGTCGCGTTGATCGGACTGCTTGCCACGTCACAAACGGGCAAGGTCATTTGCCTATCCCTTCGCCTTAAGTTTTGGACCGAATATTATCAAAATCGATATCTAAGGGTTCGGGTGGTCGTGAAACACAAATCTGCTATCAAAAATGAAAAAACTGGCCGCCATTTTGAAATCTTTAGTTTACCGACCGATTGATTTCAAAATCGATATCTGAGAATCCGAGTTGTCTCCAAACACGTATCCGTTAATCAAAAATGACAAAAGTGGCCGCCATTTTGAAATCTTTAGTTTTTGGACCGATAACTTTCAAAACCGATATCTGAGTGGCCGCCATTTTGAAATCTTTAAGTTTTGGGCCGATTATTTTCAAAATCGATATCTGAGGGTCCGGGTGGTTGTCAAACACAAATCTGCTACCGAAAATGAAAAAACTGGCCACCATTTTGAAATCTTTAGTTTACCGACCGATTGATTTCAAAATTAATATCTGAGAATCCGAGTTGTCTCCAAACACGTATCCGTTATCAAAAATGACAAAAGTGGCCGCCATTTTGAAATCCTTAGTTTTTGGACCGATTATTTTCAAAACCGATATCTGAGGGTCCGAGAGCTCCCCAAACATAAATCCATTATCAAAAATGAAAAAAGTGGCCGCCATTTTGAAATCTTTAAGTTTTGGGCCGATTATTTTCAAAACCGATATCTGAGGGTCCGAGAGGTCCCCAAACATGAATCCGTTTTTATGAATGAAAAAACTGGCCGCCATTTTGAAATCTTTAGTTTACCGACCGATTGATTTCAAAATTAATATCTGAGAATCCGAGTTGTCTCCAAACACGTATCTGTTATCAAAAATGACAAAAGTGGCCGCCATTTTGAAATCCTTAGTTTTTGGACCGATTATTTTCAAAACCGATATCTGAGGGTCCGAGAGCTCCCCAAACATAAATCCATTATCAAAAATGAAAAAAGTGGCCGCCATTTTGAAATCTTTAAGTTTTGGGCCGATTATTTTCAAAACCGATATCTGAGGGTCCGAGAGGTCCCCAAACATGAATCCGTTTTTATAAATGAAAAAAGTGGGCGCCATTTTGAAATCTTTCAGTTTTGGTCCGATTTTTTTCAAAATCGATATCTAAGGGTCTGAGTGGTCGTGAAACACAAATCTGCTATCAAAAATGAAAAAACTGGCCGACATTTTGAAATCTTTAGTTTTCCGACCGATTGATTTCAAAATCGATATCTGAGGATCCGAGTTGTCTCCAAACACGTATACGTTATCAAAAATGACAAAAGTGGCCGCCATTTTGAAATATTTAGTTTTCGGACCGATTATTTTCAAAACCGATATCTGAGGGTCCGAGAGGTCCCCAAACATAAATCTGTTTTTAAAAATGAAAAAAGTGGGCGCCATTTTGAAATCTTTAAATTTTGGATCGATTATTTTTAAAATCGATATCTGAGGGTCCGAGTGGTCCTCAAACACAAATCTGCTATCGAAAATAAAAAAACTGGCCGCCATTTTGAATTCTGTACTTTTTGGACCAAATGTTTTCAAAATCGATATCTGAGGATCCGAGTGGTCCCCAAACAAGAATCCGTTTTTAAAAATAAAAAAAGGTGTCCACCATTTTAAAAACTAGTTTTTGTACCGATTGTTTTCAAAATCGATATCTTACGATCTGAGTGGTTCCCAAACACGTATCCGTTATACAAAATAGAAAAGTCATCATTTTGAAATGTTTAGTTTTTGAACAGATCGTTTTCAAAATCGATATCTGAGCTGGCGGCCACTTTTTCCATTTTTGGTAACGGGTTGATAAATGGCGGCCAGTTTTTTCATTTATAAAAACGGATTTTTGTTTGGGGACCACTCGGATCCTTAGATATCGATTTTGAAAACAATTGGTCTAGAAAGTACAGAATTCAAAATGGCGGCCACTTTTTTCATTTTTAATAACAGATTTATGTTTGGGGACCTCTCGGACCCTCAGATATCGGTTAATAATCGGTCTGAAAACTAAACATTTCAAAATGGCGACCACTTTTGTCATTTTTGATAACGTATACGTGTTTGGAGACAACTCGGATCCTCAGATATCGATTTTGAAATCAATCGGTCGGAAAACAAGTTTTCAAAATGGCGGCTACTTTTTTCATCTTTAAAAACGGATTCATGTTTGGGGACCACCTGGATCCTCAGATATCGAATTTGAAAACAATCGGTTCAAAAAGTAAAGAATTCAAAATGGCGGCCAGTTTTTTCATTTTCGATAGCAGAATTGTGTTTGACGACTACTCGGATTCTCAGATATCGATTTTGAAAATAATCGGTCCAAAACTTAAAGATT
The DNA here is from genome assembly GCA_963854515.1 of Pandemis heparana. Taxonomy (NCBI): domain Eukaryota; kingdom Metazoa; phylum Arthropoda; class Insecta; order Lepidoptera; family Tortricidae; genus Pandemis; species Pandemis heparana. The sequence goes on from OY978035.1 coordinate 7,538,901, forward strand.
TCAAAATGGCGACCACTTTTGTCATTTTTGATAGCGGATATGTGTTTGGAGACAACTCGGATTCTCAGATATCGATTTTGAAATCAATCGGTCGGTAAACTAAAGATTTCAAAATGGCGGCCAGTTTTTTCATTTTTGATAGCAGATTTGTGTTTCACGACCACTCGGACCCTTAGATATCGATTTTGAAAATATTCGGTCCAAAACTTAAAGATTTCAAAATGGCGGCCACTTTTTTCATTTTTAAAAACGGATTCATGTTTGGAGACAACTCGGATTCTCAGATATTGATTTTGATATCAATCGGTCGGTAAACTAAAGATTTCAAAATGGCGGCCAGTTTTTTCATTTTCGATAGCAGATTTGTGTTTCACGACCACTCGGACCCTCAGATATCGATTTTGAAAATATTCGGTCCAAAACTTAAAGATTTCAAAATGGCGGCCACTTTTTCCATTTTATATAACGGATACGTGTTTGGGAACCACTCGGATCGTCAGATATCGATTTTGAAAATAATCGGTCCAAAAACTAAAGATTTCAAAATGGCGGGCACTTTTTTCATTTTTGATAACGGATTCATGTTTGGGGACCACTCGGACCCTCAGATATCGATTTTGAAAACAATCGGTTCAAAAACTAGAGATTTCATAATGGCGGTCACTTTTTTCATTTTATATAACGGATACGTGTTTGGGAATCACTCGGATCGTCAGATATCGATTTTGAAAACAATCAGTCGAAAAACAAGTTTTCAAAATGGTGGCTACTTTTTTCATTTTTAAAAACGGATTCATGTTTGGGGACCACTCGGATCCTCAGATATCAAATTTGAAAACAATCGGTTCAAAAAGTAAAGAATTCAAAATGGCGGCCAGTTTTTTCATTTTCGATAGCAGATTTGTGTTTGACGACCACTCGGATTCTCAGATATCGATTTTGAAAATAATCGGTCCAAAACTTAAAGAATTCAAAATGGCGGCCACCTTTTTCATTTTTGATAACGGATTTATGTTTGGGGACCTCTCGGACCCTCGGATATCGGTTTTGAACATAATCATTGGAAAAACCATGCCTTATTCTGTATCTTGCCCGCACACGTTCAAGTTTTACTTTATTCTGCAATAATAATTTACGTTGCGACTTTAAACAGACTCTGGACACCTTTGACGTCACGTTCATCACTATCCCGCGGAAACTGCATTTTTCTGGGATAAAAAGTAGCCTGTTTTAATCTAGGGTACCAACTGTCTTCGTTCCAAATTTCATCCAAATCCGTCCAGTTGTTGTAGCTTGAAGAAGAAACAAACATACATACACACTCACTCACATCGTCACAAACTTTCTCATGTATTATATCACATACATACATACATAAATAACGTCTCTATTCCTTGCGGAGCAGACAGAGCCCAAGGTAATAAGACCTTAAAGGCCACGTTACGAATGCCGAAATGTTATTTTTTTTTATTATTTTTGCAAAATCTGATTTGAACATTATGCTGTGTCTGTGTAGGCAATCGGAAAACTAAAGCAAGCGCCATCTACTAACATCGCAGTGCAATATTTCAACCCATCAGCCCGCGCCCATTCGCATCGAGTTCACGCGTCGATTATTTAACAGATGTCGCGTTGATCGGACTGCTTGCCACGTCACGAACGGGCAAGGTCATTTGCCTATCCCTTCGCCTTAAATAAAAGCACCACCGTAAGTCGTGTCCATATAAAAACTAAGGATATTTGGCCAAATAATATATGCGATCGTCTAGTTAATAAAATAATAAAGTAGGACCCTCTTTAACGTTGTTTAATTTTTTATGCAGCACGAATTTATCGGTTGTGGAATGTCAAAGAATCAGTTTTACAAGGTTAAACAAATCGCGAAAGAAATGGTATCCGTTTAATAACCTAACGCAAGTTAATGACGAGTTGTGTATAATTTAAGTATGCATTTATCTACATTATATTATAAGTATGTTTATCCGTTGCCTGGTACCCATAGCACAAGCTCTGCTTAATTTGGGACTGGGTCAATTGGTGTAATTTGTCCTATGATATTTATTTTATTATTATTATTATTAATTGAAGTATAGGTGCGGTTAATAGCTCGAAGTCTGTAGAGACGACCGTTGCTCTGCTTCCTGTCGTAAGACAACGATGAACCTAGGAAAACCCGAACACAACGGGACCCTTGGATAAGACCTTTTAAGCCAAATGGGGAATTCCTAACCAATTGGAAAATATCTAGGCCTCCCAGCTCACCTTAATAGCCTAGCCCGCACATAGATCGTTAGAAGGCTTCCCCGTATGCCCCGCTAGCTTATTACGTAACTCGCTCGCAATCGCCATCGTGTTCATTTTGACAGTTCTTGTAGGAATGTGACAGCTAGCTGATTCCGATGCCAATTGTCAGCCCATACATGAACTGTCAAAATGAAGACGATGGTGATCGCGAGCGAGTTACGTAATAAGCCTGCTGATCTCATGTGCCCGACAAAACCGTTAAAAGAACCTTGAAATTCTAATCTCAATCAAACCGTCACGCTATGCTCACAAAGTCACAACGCTCATTCACGGGATAGAATATCGTGCAAGTTACGCTCAACGTTTCATGCTGGAATGTACGCTCACCTATAGTGTATTTTTTGGCCCGTAGAATTCTGACAGCTGTCAGAATTAGACGTTTCAGGGGACACCAACATTTTTTTCTGCTGAACAAATAAATTGTCACACTAAGCTTTCGTTATTTTAACTAACAAATAAAAATAATAAAATACGGTGACGTTCTAACATTAGGCACTCAAATAATGGATCTAAAAATTAATGGCAGCTTTTATTTTAACGACAATTGGCCAATTAGAGTACAGAAGATCTAAGTTGAAAACTTTAAAAGTCATCCTTATTATCACATACATACGTATGTACATACATAACTCACGTCTTTATTTTAGCAAGGCATATTTTGCCATTTCGACGTAGTGACATAACATTACACTCGTGAGGAGATTGTTCGGTTTAATGTAATTTTGATAATGGGGGAGGAGCTATTGAAATATTTTCCTATACTTTGCCGGAAGAATGACAGTTGACTGCTGAAGTTTTACGTTCTGTTCATTCTTTTTATTAAATATTACGAAATAAATCAATACAAATTATAATCGTAGACTGAAGGTTTGTAATATATGACAATACTCATAGTGATACCCCAAACAATTTATATTCTCCCAAAAAAAAAAAGATTATTAATTATGTCTAAATTATGCAATTTAAAATTAAACCAAATATCTGTTATCTAATTACTAATATGTAAAAATGATTGTTAGTTTAAGTATTTCAACTTCAACATAATGTTCTACATTTTTTTATTTTTTCCTTTTCTTACCACGGATTTAAGGAACGTTTGTATGACTGGTAATACCGAGAAATGTCAGAATTCTACGGGCCAAAAAAATACAGTATAGGTACATGCTTGAATTTATGCGGAATTTACGCTTCCCTAACTGCGAAAGCTGCCGCGGGTGTGTCCGATTCAAGAGCTAGAGGGTGTTGACGAGTTGTGCAAGGGATCTGAATACCACTTTAATGCATATAAGAATCACTGTATCTGTGACCCCTCCAAGGATACAATAGCTCTAACCAGTCTCTACTCACGACGCGATACGGTCAGGGATCAAATGGCCGAGACGCTGCACCCTCTAGGGCCACTAGCAAATAGTTATTTGTTATACAAGGGGGGAAAGTTGTATTTTACCTGCGAGTGTTCATTTGAAACACAAGCTAGCGAAAGGATTCTATGATTGACCCCGAGCGAAGCGAGTGGTTCAAAAATAGAATCCTGAGCGTAGCGAGTGTTTCAACACACGAGGCATAAAATAACTTTTCACCCGTGTATAACACAAAACTTTTCACCTCACCACAGCCACAGAATATATAATAGTACTAACGTACAGAATGGCCACGCTCCGCCCCGCACCTATTCGAGTTACCCCACCCCTCAAGCGCAGTCTGCCGGAAAGCTGCTGGCAACTAGTAGGGCTCGCGACGCGATGTATGTCGGCCGCACGTCACAAGTTCGGGAACCTATCCTACCTACTTCATTTCACAAAACATTAGAAAATTAAATGCTTTCTGAAATTATCGCGATTAATACATGAAATAACTACAGAATAATTCGCTTAAGTTTGTTGTCGTACATCTATTGTAATTGAAAATAATAATGCTTAAATACACAGACAGACACATTTTAAGTAAGTTTAAATAAATACATAACGATTAAGTACATTTATTTGCACACATCTAAGCCTTATCTTTAGTATATTTATGTCATTGGTAGTACTTATAGTACTAGGTTTTTGCGATAGACAGCCCTGTGTATCTTACGCACACATTGACGCGTGTACAGACGACGTCATGCCTGTATTCATTTCAGAACGCGGATTTTGTACGTCGTGGCCGCCGTGTGCCACAGCGAGGAAAATAAGAAAAAGGGTTTGTACTATTACTCATTTTTAATAACAAAATAACTAGAAAAACATGCGAATATTTAACGTTGACGGCTTAATTGAATAGTTTTGACTTAATTTTTTTTAATTATTTGAAAGAAAGAAATCATTTATTCGTGATATAAATTACAGAAAAAAAGAAGTAACAGCATATACAATCACGAAATGGTTCCACCTCAGCATAATGCTGGCCTTACAGCCAGCGCTGGTCTTCCGTTGGGACCATCAAGTGCAGTCAGCACAAACAGTGAAGGATGAGGGATGAATTTTATAAAAAAAATTATTTCGGATGCGTTTTGTTCGCATATTGACTTACTTGGACTGTCAGAACATTTTAATCCGTTTTTACAACAAGAATGAAGGTTAATGTTGAATGCTGATATATTTATGGATTAAAATAAAGTTGTAGTAAGACTGTATTTAGTGTTTTTAACTCGATGCAATTCATTAATTGTGATATTAAAAATTCAGCACTTTTAACGTTTTAAGTTTTATTAGCTGTCAAAAATCACTTAAACTTTCTTCAGATGTCTAAACCCTGCCTGGCTAGCACGGTAACATTTATCTACCCATTTCGTTTACAAATGAGCGACAAACGATATTTTGTCGCGGTGACTAGCACGCTAAATTATGTCGCGGTATTTTATCCACACTTGACGACTGAGTAGACAATTTGTCAATTGCTCTAACACGGTAATCCAAATGTAGATATAATTAATACTCTTTTGACAGTTAGTTGGGATAAATTTATGTAGGTGGCTTGAGGACTGCGACAAATTGAATGCTATGGCCAATTCCTGCTGCAACATTCCCTGAGCGGTACAATTTAGGGATCTTTAAAAAGCGAGCCTTCCTGTTCTTGAAAGGGTCGGCAACGCACCTGTGATTCCCCAAGTCTTGCAGGTGTCCATGGGCGATGGTGATTACTTTCCATCAGGTGACCCGTCTGCTCGTTTGCCCCCTCTTATATAAAAAAAAATAAAAAAAAAATGATATTATAAATTTAAAAAGAGGCAGTTATATCGATACTAGCTTCTGCCCGCGACTTCGTCCGCGTAGAATTAGATTAAAAACTGATGTTGATAGTTATTTCCGCAACAATTATTTACGTTGCAACTCTAGGCAGCTACGACCTTTCACATGTTTATCGCTGTCCTGCGGGAACTGTTCAATTATTCGGAATAAAAAGTAGCCCATGTGTTAATCTAGGGTGAAAGCTATCTCCGTTCCAAATTTTATGCAAATCTGTCCGACCATTTTCGCGTGAAAAAGTAACAAACATACACACACACACTCACAAACTTTCGCCTAATATTAGGGTGATAGCTTTTTCGATTCCGTTTTTTTTCCGTTCCCGTAAAAATTTCGGGAAATGCTCTTTTAATGCTCCCATACACTCCCCAAGGAACCCACTTGCCAAATTTCAGCTTTCTACGACCAGTAAAACGAAAAAACCCGTTTTTTTCCGTTCCCGTGGCTATTTTGGAAAGCTCTCTCTTAAGGCGCTGTCAACAGCAAATGACCTTGAGCAGCGCCACTCTTCACACATACGGTTCGCGTGCCTGTGAGTGAAAGAGAAGAAACTATTCCGGCAGCTTGGCGCGCGTCTAAAATCTTGCAAATAAGACACAAATAAGAAGAAATAAAAAAAAGTATGGATTATTTGTGAAATATGACTCGTTAGCCGTGTAGGTATGAATATGTTGACTTCATATTTTTGATTGCAGACCCATACGTCGAAAAAATAAAGACATAGAACCGTTTAATGATGATTTTAAGACCAAACTTTGCAATTATTTTCTATCGAGCCGATTTTGTTCAATTGTGTATCGAGTCCGTCTAGCGTGTTTGAAATATGATGAAAATTAACATTATATTTTTTTTGTATTTTTTTTTGTGTGTAGTTTTTCTTAAAAAAGTGCTTAAATAACATCAATTTCAACAAAATTAGGTGTTGCCAGCCTCTTAATGCACCTCTACACTCCCAAGCAACCTACAACATACTGAATTTTCAGGCTATCTACAACCAGTAAAACGAATAGTCCTGTTTTTCCCCTTCCCGTGGAAATTTCCGAAAATCCTTAAACCCGTTTTTTACTATTATAATCACCTACTTCCATGATAAATTTGAAGAGTCTTGTAATTATAGTTCATAGGATTTCGTTGAACTTAATGTATATATCCCATTTTTCCTTATCCCGTGGGAATATCCAAAAATCCTGAAATTAGTTTCTTAGTTTTGTAATCACCTACTTGTGTATCAAATTTGAAGAGTCTAATTATTATTGTTACTGAGATAGGGTCACTCGGAATTGAATATATAAATCCCGTTTTTTCCTTATCCCGTGGGAATTTTCAAAAATCCTTTCTTAGTGGATGCTTACATTGTATAAGGTATCTATGTGCAAAATTTCAAGTCTCTAGGTCCAGTGGTTTGGGCTGTGCGTTGATATATAGTTAAGTCAGTCAGTCAGTCAGTCAGTCAGTCAGTCAGGACTTTGGATTTTATATATATAGATTAATCGTACAAAAGGCGAGAATCGTAACCTCTGTTTGTGTCCAAACGTGTTGCGGTGGGCTCAGTGATTTCCGACGCATATACAGTTACAAAATAAATAATATGATAAACTAGAATTAAATAATGAATTGTTTTGATTTGAATGAACTGTGTGAAATGATGTTTTATTTTATGTTTTGTTCAATTATTGTGCTATTATAATCACTGTAGAGGCTGGAAGCTAACTAAGCCGTAAGTAGACCATCTAACCTACTTGTCCGGCAAACATTAAAAAAAATGAACCACCACCACTCATATGTGACATGCCTAAACCAAGCCGGCAATCACGACAAATGCGATAATCCGACCAAATCACGATAAACACTATTTACGAGTCAGCCGCTACGATTCTTTGACATCTTTAATAGGTAGAATATTAAAATAAGACTCAATTAAAATGAGCGTTTGAACGAATACAATGAACGAAATGCATTTTTTTTTAATAGTTGGCAACACTGCTTTATGTCGTGTGATAAAATTTAAACCTAGGGTTAATTTTATGTTTCGACCATAGCATGTTAGGGCCCGCGATAAAATATGTCGTGACAAAATATTTTATACACAGACATATAGTTATTTGTCTACATTTTACCGTGCTAAGGCCGCTGTAAGTACTATATCTTTCTAATCTGTGGTCAAAACTCTTTCTCCACATGTGGATAAAAAGCGATTTTCTCAATAGTTGTCAAAGAAACAAAAAGTGCTTTCCGAGCTAGTGAGGTGAAAAATTATAAACACTCAAATGACTCAGGCTTGCATGAGTACCTAATGCATGTGAAGGATCCAGGTCATCCAGGTTAGGCGGCAGACGACGTGTGCAACCTAGAAATGGACCCTAGTCCTTGACGTACTGCTTTCCGGTTCACCCAGGAGATAATCTCAGCCAAGCACCTTCCGGCAGGTGTGTCAGCTAGTGAGTGTGTTGATAATAGACAAGGAACCGCGTGGTGTGTACCTAGGGCATGCTGTGACAGGGAACTTCTAAGATCGTCCGCTTGGGAGCGGATTACCTAGGCCAATGACACGTGTGCTGTTGTACAGTGTAAGGTAATTGTGCCTGTGTAGTGTAAAAGACAGACCTACTTTGTTCTCTAGATTGGCACGGACTAGAAACAAAGAAGCGGTACTACGTGTGACACTGTATTCCAATGAAACTCAGGGTTGAGTGTGGCCACAGACCACCTACCCCATTAGACTTGTAATACAGGGCGGCATTTTCTGGATCCTATTTGCGCAATTGCGCCTATAACTTCCAACGCAAACGTGTTACTGTGACCTAAAATCTACAATAGTAAAATACAAAAAAATGCCAGTTTGCACTGTAAGGTGGTGTGAAAGCGACTGTCGCAAAAATAATTACAAGAAGGACAATATTATTATTACGTTTCATCGGTAAGTTCAAAGTATAATAATATAATACCTTAATAACAAAAATCACGGAGCTCTAATAACACTTGTCGCTAATAAGTACCAAGTCTATGTTTGTCCTTTTTTAGCACGCTTTGCGTCGCATTACATCTCTTTCTTGCATTTCAACGTCATGCGTAAGTAGAGATGCGACCAAACCGTATCGATATTATTCATTCATTCAATTTGATTGTCTTTCAAGTTATATCAAAATCTTGTTTACTAATTACTTTTACAATAATTTCATTAAGTGATTGATTTAATTCACGTAAAACTTATTACTAGACAGTATGAAGTTATTAAAATGATTTCGTTCGTCAATTTGTCTATTTAATAGCTTTTGACACTGAAACTTCGGAACAGATTGTCATGTAATTTTTTTCACTCGTGTTAAGCGACGTGAATCAACGATATGATAATAAGACCAATGATAATTAACAGAGTGAAGATATGTTACGTTCCTAGTAAATTGTGTTTGAAAATAGTCGCGGTTGGATAGTTGTTTGTCACGTCACTGGTGGAGTTGTTTGAACAAAGCGGTTTACCCTCCCAAGTTATCACTTCACCAGCGCACATTGCTCCCAAAATCTAACCGGCCAGTAACTTATCGATATACAATATCGACATGCCCTCATCTCTTCCGTGGCGTCACCCCTGCCGCCCGCTTACGTCGCATTCCGCCAACGTCGGCAGAAGTGTTTGCTTAGAAATTCGTAAAGATGGCATGTCTCTGGGGTAGGTGGTCTGTGAGTGTGGCGTAGTTGGTAGATATGTGAGTTAGATGACTCTCCCCATTATTTCATTGAAATCCACAGTGACACTTATAAACTAATCAAAATACTTAAGGTAGAATTGCAAGTGCATCGACAAGTCATAAGTTCACTCTCATGCGGTCAACCTTCCACTCTTCAAAATGATTTTATAATTGTAGCTGTGCCTCACGAAGACTATCGTAACACGCCGAAACAAATGACCATCAAACAATAAAAATAAAACAATATCCGATCCCTACGTCTATAAGGTTCAAAATGTCGCCTTACGACCGTAGCCGCGCTCTACTCCAAAAATGCGCCTCGGGATGTCTCCGCCGGCTGCTATCGCGCCCCGATGATCGTAGTCCCGCCTGAAGGTCGAGCCGCGCTCGATCGCGTTCCGATAGTGAATCGTACTCGCGATACGCAACTCAATGTTCTCTCACTCTCACGATATCTACTCTCAAAGTCCGTATGTTCACACTCGCGCTAAAGAACTCAAAGTTAAACTGCTCAAGTCTCCAGGGAAAGGTACCGACCGCGTCCCTAGGAAAAGCAAAATCGAAAAGCCCCGTCTCCCGGTCGACTCCGTAGTTTTGTTCAGCCTCCGCTACCCCCTCTACTCACCTAGAAAGCTGCCCGGAAGGGATGTTAATTTTTTGTGACTGTACTTTTCTAATTTCTAACAAAAGCCTCAGTAATAACTATTTCGGTGGCAACAATAAACCATGCCCCTAGGATCCGCTGCCTTAGACTGCAATAAATAATTGACCGGCGCACGCGCATGGTGTCTAGACAAAGAAAGTTCAGGCTTATTCCAAAATTTCCGTGTAACGTTATCAGTTTATGACGGTGTTTCTATTGTCTTATTAAAATAACAAATCTTACGAACAAGTCAAATGAGGGCCCTTTGCAATAATTAAGTTGAAAGTAATGGCTTAATTTCTATTACTTAGTTTTTTACGAAGACACGAAACGTGAGAACCCTACACATCTGCTATTGGTGAAATTCCCTTAACTGACAAAATCATTTTATTGGTTTGCTTTGAGATTACCGACAGCAGTGATAATAAAGTACGCAGCAACCATCTTAACATATTTAAGAGGGGGGGGGGGAAATACCACGTAACATAATATATAACTCAATTTACTGTCACGGAGTAACTGCATTACAGTGCGCTTAAATTCTTCGCTCCTCTCAGGACTCAATCTTAATTCCCTCGCTACGCTCAGGAATTAACTCAAAACACCCTCGCTACGCTCGGGAGTTAAATCTAGAGTCCTTCGCTGCGCTCAGGATTCAATATCGCGCCCGTGACATAATACAGTGCTTTATCCCCTCGGTGTACAATCTACTATTCTCTTTTTAACGATATTCATGACTTATTTAAGATTTTATTATCATTTGGTATCATTGATTACCTACTTGCCTCAGTTCGCTTCAAAAGCAGGGAGGGTAATGATTTTGATATACCTAAGTACTTGTAATATTATGATGAAAACTTACGAAACTTATAAAATTTTAGAGTAAGAAGCGAATAAAATTATTTGTAAACTACATGTCTGCGCTGCGACGAGCAACGACGCGGCGCGGACATAGGCGCTGCCGCGCGTTACCCGCAGTACATAGCGCTCGGCTCGCGTATCGCATCATAACACTGTGATAAATTGAAAATCTGTCAAAGACCGTGAAGAGCCCCATAACGACCCATTAATATCCACGATTGCGGTGACGTCTGGCGTTCAGCGTTTAAACGGAAAGCCCGTAACCGGACTGCTGGCACTAAAGCGCGCAAGCTAGCAACGCTCGCAGTCACTATGGCAGAGACCAACGACGGACGATGCCCCCCTGCCCGTCGACGCTAGCGCTGCGGGAAACGAGCACGTGAGCCCTCCGCCCCGGTACCACAGCAGAAGCCCGAGAGAAGAAAGAAAGAAGCCCCGGTAGGACCCTAGGGTGTCCTACTGACCACCCGTGATACTCTCGACGCGAACCGCTCCTTCAGAAATCTAGCAAACCTGTAGAGTCTACATCGTAAGCGTAACTCAGGCGTTGTCGCATACCAAGTGCAGATAGATTGTAAGACGCCCTTCAGACAACCGTGTATGTTATTAGTTACTAGCTGTTGCCAGCGACTTCGTCTGCAAAGAATTCGTTTATCATTATCCCGCGGGAACTACGCAATTTTCCGGGATAAAAAGTAGCCCATGTGCTATTCCGGACTTTTCTTTATCTATGTACCAAATTTCATCCAGATCCGTTGGGCCGTTCTGGCGTGATTGAGTAACAAACAAACATACATCCATCCATCCATCCATCCATCCATACTTTCGCATTTATAATATTAGTTAGATTACATGTTAATAAATCCTTTCAGTATTATCATTGACTTACGATAAACAACTAGACTCACAATCACGCTCAAAAACTGTCGGAAGCAAAAGACTGCACGACGCGTCTATTGTGCAGAGTTTTGGTTCAGTCGTGTTTCAACCGCGCTTCGATAACAATGTACATGTCTCTTTCGCACCGTAATCTCAAACGCATGAGAACAAGAGTCAGACAGGTTTCCAGCGCGTGGCGTCGTGTTATTACTTCTCACGATCGTATGCAACTGACATTGTACATTACTGCCACGAAATAAGGTGTTAATTTGAACGAATGTGTTAATGTTATCTGTGTAAGCACAGAATATATAATAGTACTAACGTACAGAATGGCCACGCTCCGCCCCGCACCTATTCGAGTTACCCCACCCCTCAAGCGCAGTCTGCCGGAAAGCTGCTGGCAACTAGTAGGGCTCGCGACGCGATGTATGTCGGCCGCACGTCACAAGTTCGGGAACCTATCCTACCTACTTAATTTTATAAAACATTAGAAAATTAATGCTTTCTGAAATTATCGCGATTAATACATGAAATAACTACACGGACTACGGATTTTGTACGTCGTGGCCGCCGTGTGGTGTAAGTTGACGTGTTGACACACAATACATAGACAACGCCGCTCGGACGTTTCTTGAGGCACTTTTGTTTGCGATTGGGAGTCTAGTTGTTTATCTTAAGTCAATGAGTATTATTAATATAAACCGTTATTAACATCATCTCCTGAAGCCTATCAGCCTAAGCTTACTCCCAACCATCCCAGATGGGATTCCCGGCCAAAGGCACACGGCGGCCACGACGTACAAAATCCGCGTTCTGAAATGAACACAGGCACGACGTCGTCTGTACACGCGTCAATGTGTGCGTAAGATACACAGGGCTGTCTATCGCAAAAACCTAGTACTATAAGTACTACCAATGACATAAATATACTAAAGATATGGCTTAGATGTGTGCAAATAAATGTACTTAATCGTTATCTATTTATTTAAACTTACTTGAAATGTGTCTGTCTGTGTATTTAAGCATTATTATTTTCAATTACAATAGATGTACGACAACAAACTTAAGGGAATGATTCTGTAGTTATTTCATGTATTAATCGCGATAATTTCAGAAAGCATTAATTTTCTAATGTTTTATAAAATGAAGTAGGTAGGATAGGTTCCCGAACTTGTGTGTGACGTGCGGCCGACATACATCGCGTCGCGAGCCCTACTAGTTGCCAGCAGCTTTCCGGCAGACTGCGCTTGAGGGGTGGGGTAACTCGAATCGGTGCGGGGCGGAGCGTGGCCATTCTGTACGTTAGTACTATTATATATTCTGTGCCAAAGGCATAATGTCGGCGGGTCTCGCGGGCGCCCCGCCACATGTCTAAATGTTTTGTTTGCCACTGGGCAATACAGTACCCGGTCATAAAGATTTCAAATCGGTCTTCTCGGCTAATTTTGGCTTCATAGAGCGTTGCCTTTGCCTTGCTCTAACTTACGTGACGCCAAAATTGTCTCTTTCGAAAGACGAAGTGCAATCTTTATGGCGGGTACTGTAAGTCGGTCCACCCGGTGCTCGACAGCTGAATGCCGAGCCTAAATGATGACTCTAAATATGGGGTACACAGAGCCTAAGGTAACAATCTTAAAGCCCACGTTTAGCATGAATGTGTGTGTATAGGAGGAAACATACATACCGTCACGCCTCTTTCCAACAGGGGTAGGCAGAGACTACTTTGTTCCACTTGATACGATCCTGACATACCTCTTTCGCTTCATCCACATTCATCAATCTCTTCATACATGCTCGTCGGTTTCGGGTACTCTTGACCTGGCCTTTTTCCAAAACGTCCCCAATTTGATCATGGAACGTCCGCCTAGGCCTTTCCCTCCCAACGCACCCATTCACGCTCCCCATAGAAATCTGTTTAGTTAATCTACTTTCATCCATCCTCTCTACGTGACCAAACCAACTAAGCATACTTTTTTCTATCCTAGTCACTATATCTTCTTTCACACCAGCACGTTCCCTTATCACACTATTCCTTATTCTATCTTTCAGTGATACACCTTCCATACTTCTTAAGGCGAAGGGATAGGCAAAAGCTCATAAATTGGTTGTTTTTGTGCATGTTTTATGGCGATAATACACAATTTGGAGTTTTGAAAACTGCACATTCTATAAAACATGTCTTGAATTAGAATTCACCGGTGAAAACATATTCCTTAATGTCGTAGTTAGTACAAAAATTCGTTTGCTCTAAGAGTCTCGAAAATATTTTGTGCACGGTTTGCTCGGGTGAAACCAATCTGTTTGCTACCAATCTCGACGAGGTCACTCTAGTAACTCATAATTAAAATTCCACGGTGCGTTTGCTTCAATTAGCCAACAAATAAGGCTTTAGAGAGTAGTACTGCCCTGATCCTGTGAAAAGGGCGAACGCAATATTTGCCCGCACATTCAATCAGGCGCTTTTCAATGTACAAAAAAATTCGGAAACCAAAAAAATGTTAAAAAGATAATACAATGAAATAAATTATTAAGATAAAACCAAAAATGTTCATAAAAAAATTATAAAAAAATAATAGATAAATAAATAAAAAAAAAAATTTGGATAAGACGTATGAAAATAAATAAGGAAAAAGCAACGTTGCATGTTCGCTCGGTGGCGGCAGTGCGTAAGCGACGCGACGTTGCCAATATTCGCTTCGCGTTTTTTCATATTGGTTTGGCTAAGCATGTTGTTTGAGTCACAGAATAGGCGCGAAACAGTGCTTCAAAAAGTCGTACTCGTTCGCTTCGCACGTATAATACCTATATTAAGTTAAAAGTTATTATTTTCAATCCGTTTTTTGGGAACTTAGTGGCAGGTTGGTTTGATACTTACTTGCTGTTTAGCGAACAAGCATGGGATTTTGGTTGGAATTACTGCATGAAAAATTTTGATAATGAGGCAAGTAGTACTCCAATGTATAGTCCTATCATCAGAAAGAAAAAAAAAAGATATCTGAAGGTCAAAGTGGTTCCCAAACATGGATCCGTTATCAAAATAAAAAAGACCGCCATATTGAAATCTTTAGTTTTTCGACCGATTAATTTCAAAATCGATATCTGAGGATCCGAGTTGTCTCCAAACACGTATCCGTTATCAGAAATGACAAGTGGCCGCTATTTTGAAATCTTTAAGTTTTGGGCCGATTATTTTCAAAATCGATATCTGAGGGTCCGAGTGGTCGTCAAACACAAATCTGCTACCGAAAATGAAAAAACTGGCCGCCATTTTGAATTCTTTACTTTTTGGACCGAATATTTTCAAAATCGATATCTAAGGGTCCGAGTGGTCGTGAAACACAAATCTGCTATCAAAAATGAAAAAACTGGCCGCCATTTTGAAATCTTTAGTTTTTGGACCGATTATTTTCAAAACCGATATCTGAGGGTCCGAGAGCTCCCCAAACATAAATCCGTTATCAAAAATGAAAAAAGTGGCCGCCATTTTGAAATCTTTAAGTTTTGGGCCAATTGTTTCCAAAATCGATATCTAAGGATCCGAGTGGTCCCCAAACATGAATCCGTTTTTAAAAATTAAAAAAGTGGCCGCCATTTTGAAATCTTTAAGTTTTGGACCGAATATTATCAAAATCGATATCTAAGGGTTCGAGTGGTCGTGAAACACAAATCTGCTATCAAAAATGAAAAAACTGGCCGCCATTTTGAAATCTTTAGTTTACCGACCGATTGATTTCAAAATCGATATCTGAGAATCCGAGTTGTCTCCAAACACGTATCCGTTATCAAAAATGACAAAAGTGGCCACCATTTTGAAATCTTTAGTTTTTGGACCGATTATTTTCAAAACCGATATCTGAGGGTCCGAGAGCTCCCCAAACATAAATCCGTTATCAAAAATGAAAAAAGTGGCCGCCATTTTGAAATCTTTAAGTTTTGGGCCAATTGTTTTCAAAATCGATATCTGAGGATCCGAGTGGTCCCCAAACATGAATCCGTTTTTAAAAATTAAAAAAGTGGCCGCCATTTTGAAATCTTTAAGTTTTGGACCGAATATTATCAAAATCGATATCTAAGGGTTCGAGTGGTCGTGAAACACAAATCTGCTATCAAAAATGAAAAAACTGGCCGCCATTTTGAAATCTTTAGTTTACCGACCGATTGATTTCAAAATCGATATCTGAGAATCCGAGTTGTCTCCAAACACGTATCCGTTATCAAAAATGACAAAAGTGGCCGCCATTTTGAAATCTTTAGTTTTTGGACCGATTATTTTCAAAACCGATATCTGAGGGTCCAAGAGCATAAATCCGTTATCAAAAATGAAAAAAGTGGCCGCCATTTTGAAATCTTTAAGTTTTGGGCCGATTATTTTCAAAATCGATATCTGAGGGTCCGAGTGGTTGTCAAACACAAATCTGCTACCGAAAATGAAAAAACTGGCCACCATTTTGAATTCATTACTTTCTAGACCAATTGTTTTCAAAATCGATATCTGAGGATCCGAGTTGTCCCCAAACATGAATCCGTTTTTATAAATGAAAAAACTGGCCGCCATTTTGAAATCTTTAGTTTACCGACCGATTGATTTCAAAATTAATATCTGAGAATCCGAGTTGTCTCCAAACACGTATCCGTTATCAAAAATGACAAAAGTGGCCGCCATTTTGAAATCCTTCGTTTTTGGACCGATTATTTTCAAAACCGATATCTGAGGGTCCGAGAGCTCCCCAAACATAAATCCATTATCAAAAATGAAAAAAGTGGCCGCCATTTTGAAATCTTAAAGTTTTGGGCCGATTTTTTTCAAAATCGATATCTAAGGGTCTGAGTGGTCGTGAAACACAAATCTGCTATCAAAAATGAAAAAACTGGCCGACATTTTGAAATCTTTAGTTTTCCGACCGATTGATTTCAAAATCGATATCTGAGGATCCGAGTTGTCTCCAAACACGTATACGTTATCAAAAATGATAAAAGTGGCCGCCATTTTGAAATATTTAGTTTTCAGACCGATTATTTTCAAAACCGATATCTGAGGGTCCGAGAGGTCCCCAAACATAAATCTGTTTTAAAAATTAAAAAAGTGGCCGCCATTTTGAAATCTTTAAATTTTGGATCGATTATTTTTAAAATCGATATCTGAGGGTCCGAGTGGTCATCAAACACAAATCTGCTATCGAAAATAAAAAAAACTGGCCGCTATTTTGAATTCTGTACTTTTTGGACCAAATGTTTTCATAATCGATATCTGAGGATCCGAGTGGTCCCCAAACAAGAATCCGTTTTTAAAAATAAAAAAAGGTGTGTGGACACCTTTTTTTATTTTTAAAAACTAGTTTTTGTACCGATTGTTTTCAAAATCGATATCTTACGATCTGAGTGGTTCCCAAACACGTATCCGTTATACAAAATAGAAAAGTCATCATCATTTTGAAATGTTTAGTTTTTGAACAGATTGTTTTCAAAATCGATATCTGAGCTGGCGGCCACTTTTTCCATTTTTGATAACGGGTTGATAAATGGCGGCCAGTTTTTTCATTTATAAAAACGGATTCATGTTTGGGGACCACTCGGATCCTCAGATATCGATTTTGAAAACAATTGGTCTAGAAAGTAAAGAATTCAAAATGGCGGCCACTTTTTTCATTTTTAAAAACAGATTTATGTTTGGGGACCTCTCGGACCCTCAGATATCGGTTAATAATCGGTCTGAAAACTAAACATTTCAAAATGGCGGCTACTTTTTTCATTTTTAAAAACGGATTCATGTTTGGGGACCACTCGGATTCTCAGATATCGATTTTGAAAATAATCGGTCCAAAACTTAAAGATTTCAAAATGGCGGCCACTTTTTTCATTTTTGATAACGGATTTATGTTTGGGGAGCTCTCGGACCCTCAGATATCGGTTTTGAAAATAATCGGTCCAAAAACTAAAGATTTCAAAATGGCGACCACTTTTGTCATTTTTGATAACGGATACGTGTTTGGAGACAACTCGGATTCTCAGATATCGATTTTGAAATCAATCGGTCGGTAAACTAAAGATTTCAAAATGGCGGCCAGTTTTTTCATTTTTGATAGCAGATTTGTGTTTCACGACCACTCGGACCCTTAGATATCGATTTTGAAAATATTCGGTCCAAAACTTAAAGATTTCAAAATGGCGGCCACTTTTTTCATTTTTAAAAACGGATTCATGTTTGGAGACAACTCGGATTCTCAGATATCGATTTTGAAATCAATCGGTCGGTAAACTAAAGATTTCAAAATGGCGGCCAGTTTTTTCATTTTCGATAGCAGATTTGTGTTTCACGACCACTCGGACCCTCAGATATCGATTTTGAAAATATTCGGTCCAAAACTTAAAGATTTCAAAATGGCGGCCACTTTTTCCATTTTATATAACGGATACGTGTTTGGGAACCACTCGGATCGTCAGATATCGATTTTGAAAATAATCGGTCCAAAAACTAAAGATTTCAAAATGGCGGGCACTTTTTTCATTTTTGATAACGGATTCATGTTTGGGGACCACTCGGACCCTCAGATATCGATTTTGAAAACAATCGGTTCAAAAACTAGAGATTTCAAAATGGCGGTCACTTTTTTCATTTTATATAACGGATACGTGTTTGGGAATCACTCGGATCGTCAGATATCGATTTTGAAAACAATCAGTCGAAAAACAAAAGTTTTCAAAATGGCGGCTACTTTTTTCATTTTTAAAAACGGATTCATGTTTGGGGACCACTCGGATCCTCAGATATCGAATTTGAAAACAATCGGTTCAAAAAGTAAAGAATTCAAAATGGCGGCCAGTTTTTTCATTTTCGATAGCAGATTTGTGTTTGACGACCACTCGGATTCTCAGATATCGATTTTGAAAATAATCGGTCCAAAACTTAAAGAATTCAAAATGGCGGCCACCTTTTTCATTTTTGATAACGGATTTATGTTTGGGGACCTCTCGGACCCTCGGATATCGGTTTTGAAGATAATCATTGGAAAAACCATGCCTTATTCTGTATCTTTCCCGCACACGTTCAAGTTTTACTTTATTCTGCAATAATAATTTACGTTGCGACTCTAAAGAGACTCTGGACACCTTTGACGTCACGTTCATCACTATCCCGCGGAAACTGCATTTTTCTGGGATAAAAAGTAGCCTGTTTTAATCTAGGGTACCAACTGTCTTCGTTCCAAATTTCATCCAAATCCGTCCAGTTGTTGTAGCTTGAAGAAGAAACAAACATACATACACACTCACTCACATCGTCACAAACTTTCTCATGTATTATATCACATACATACATACATAAATAACGTCTCTATTCCTTGCGGAGCAGACAGAGCCCAAGGTAACAAGACCTTAAAGGCCACGTTACGAATGCCGAAATGTTATTTTTTTTTATTATTTTTGCAAAATCTGATTTGAACATTATGCTGTGTCTGTGTAGGCAATCGGAAAACTAAAGCAAGCGCCATCTACTAACATCACAGTGCAATATTTCAATCCATCAGCACGCGCCCATTCGCATCGAGTTCACGCGTCGATTATTTAACAGATGTCGCGTTGATCGGACTGCTTGCCACGTCACGAACGGGCAAGGTCATTTGCCTATCCCTTCGCCTTAACGCTCTCATTTCTACTGCATTTATTCTACTTTCATGCTTCTTTTGCCATACCCAACTTTCGCTACCGTACATTAGTGTAAGTGTGGGGACATAATAGTGTTATTTCATGTATAAATGCTATTAATGCTAAGGCTGAGCGGCTGTACTATCTGAAATTAATAAGACCTTGACATAATGTAACCCGTTCATTGCAAATAAATTATTTCATTTCATAATTCGCGTTGATATGTTTAAAACTTATTATATGAAGTCGCGCTCGAGTCGCGCGTTTAAAGCCTCGAAGACAAATATCTCGCATATTGACGTTTAATCGTGACGAATTTGTCGCAATAAACACTGTCGTGCTAAGCTTTTTGAGAGTAACTCGCACTTGGCTGTCATTTGACAGCCATGACAAATAATCGCGACGCGACAAGCTATCTCGCTACACGTCGAGCTACCGGTTCGCAACATAGCATTATCTCGCGCTTCGAACTATGTCGCTCTCGCGCAAGTCGCCGCGCCTTGTCGTGCTAGCCGTGCTGATAATTTTAGTTAACCTAATTAAAAACAAAACTTACGCATGCGCATTACGTTACGGTACACGGACGCGCCATTTTTGTAAAACTTTGCGTTGTTTTGTGTTGTTGATTATAGTGTACAAAAACCAAATAAAATGAGTTCTTCAAGTGATGAAGTCGACAATAACATGGAATTAACTCCGCCCGATATTTTAAGTAAGGCGCAAAATAGTCTTTTGCCATCAAAATCTCGGGAAAGGTATATATTCTTCAATTTTGTGTTATTAATTGCCTATTTTCTCACAAATGTATTGAACAATGTCGTATGATACACGGTTGGCAAGGTTTTACAAACTCGTGACGATGAAAACACTTGCCTCACGGCTCGGGTTTATCAACTCGTCAACTCATTTGTAAAACCTTACTTACCAACCTTGTATCACAAATAATTTTATATCTCGATAAATAAAATTCAGGAGAAAAATAAAACGCCAATTTTAAAAAACTAGTTTTTTTTAAATAATTGTACAATGTCACATTATATATACGTTACTATATTAGTCTTACGATACAATAAAATACGAGAATTCAATAGAATAATCAACAAGTTAGGTACCTAACTGTGTGTTGCCTACCTAATTAAAAAATAACCAATTACAAAATAGCAAGTCAACTAGATATATATCTACTAACAGCGATTTTACATACTGCGGTATCTAATCATTTCACCTACAAACATTCGACAAATTAATCTTTTCACAAACTCATAATTTGGCAAACCTAATTTTCTAATTCGTAAGCTTGAAAAAACTAGAATACATATTGGTGACCTTGGCTTTACGGCGTCAAAGAGGTACTTAATCGAATCGAAAACTACGATGAAAAAGTACGGGTCTTACCTTGACGTCTTAATGCGATTCAGTTTAGGTTCGCTCGCTGTCAGATTCATACTAAAAGTGACAGCTAAAACTTGAACTGAGTCGGAATTAGGACGTCATGGTAAGGCCCCAGGATACAGGAGTTTTACGAAATAACCCAACCAATATACCGCGGAATAATTCTGAGGGACGTAAGTATTAGCAGATAATAAAGATTTACCAAATGATTCGCGAATTGTTTGTACGGACTGAAGATGACGTTCCATAAACGGCTTACATGGCTTCGTAAACTTCAACGAGACCGTTCAAGAAAGCGTAGACCGTCGGCGCTGGGCTGAGGAGCTTGTCGAAGAATGGCTGCGGGTCGCCAGAGCCAGCGTCGCGGCGAACACGGGCCACCAGGCACCCAGAGTACGTGCGACTGTAATCTGTAGGGGGCAGAGGAACACCACACAGCACATTCAAGTCGTTCAAGTGACGCAGACAATACTGGAACTCCTCGAGGGGTAACAGTGTTTCTCGATCGATTTTCGCTTCTTCCGGGGAGACGGGGATAGCCAAATATTCCTCTAAAATAGCCGCCGCGATGTTGCAGTCCTCTGCAGTCACGGTGTCTTTATCCGTTGTGGCGTCAAGAATGGGTTTGGGTGGAAACGGGGCCTTTGGAAGGTCCTTGTCGCATTTTTTTAGCACGAGGCTTAGAGTGACGTATGAAAGCAGCACGCTGGCAGCCTCCACGCTCGTGTCGATGCGCTTCTTTCGTGCGAAGTATACCAGCGCTATCATGAGGAGCCGAGCGTCCTCCGGCAGCTTCTCAAGCGGCTCCAGGTCTACCAGCTGCAGAGTTTCCTTTAGGAAGTGCTGGAACAAGCCGAGCTCGCGCACCTTGCTCCATCCGTTCTCGAACACGCAGACACTCGCTTCGTAATCCGGCTTCTGAATGGAATGCAACTTCGTCACGGCCAAAAATTCTCTTCCCGAGAGTGTGTCGTACACGAAATTGAAGCCCTCATTGTGGAAGTCGGTGAGCAGGTCGTAAGCGTACTTCACGATTTCCAGAGAGAGGAGCTTCGGGTCGATGTCTTCTACGCCTACGGAACCAAAGATGTGTTTAGAGCGATAGAGGTTTACGTAGTTTAAGGGCACGTGGTTTGCGGTGACGCCTTTCGGGAACCAGTTCGGGTCTCCAGGCGCCACGGTGGCGGCATTAGAATCCAGTAGGTAGGCGGCTCCGAGCCCACCGGATTCGCGCCGATTGATCATCAGCTCAGCTTTGGCCACTTCTTCGATGAACTTCCTCCTGTCCTCCTCTTTCAAACGGGAGAGCATTTTCAATGTCGTCTCTTTGCTGTTCTTGGCCAGCCACTTCAGCAAATTTATATTCCGCGGGAAGGGTTTCTGGGGAACGCGTATGCGGTTAAAAAATTCCGCGAAGAAGTATTCTTCGAATATGTTTTCGTCCGTCAGCACGATGAAGAGAGCTAGTTTCTCCCTGCTCAAATTACGCTTATGCAAGAACTTCTGCAGCGAGAAATAGCGGCAGTCGATGGTGTTGCCCGCTTCATTGGGCTGCAGCTCGTTTCTTGGGATGTACTGGACACCTGAGAAGCAGAACTCGATGTCGTAGCTGATGACGGGGCAGTCGAGCGTCTGAGCCAGCTGTATGATGTCTTTCTTGCTTTCATGCTCGCATATTACAAACTGAAACCCCATTGCGTTTAACACATCCTTGTATATGTTCTTAATAAACGGTGGGCTAATGAAAACGTCTCGAACTTTTTCTAACCTCTTTTCCATGTCCGCGTGTCCGCCTTTGAAGACGAAGTAACATTTGGTGTTGGCTTTCTTGAACATGGCGAGCCGGTCGCGTAAGTAGTTGGCGTAGCGGTGGCTCTCGCAGCCGAAGTCCATAGGGAGTTGGCTGTCCTGGTAGGATCTCTAGAAGAAGTTCTGCCCGTCGATGACCACGGTGCTGTCGTGGAGGGCGAGAGGCTCCAGCTCAAACTTCTCCACTAACTGACAGAAGTTCCTGATCCTCATCTTGATCTGAAAAAATTAAAACTTATTGTTTACTTATACTCATAAATTTAATCATGGCTGCGGAACATTAGGGAGTGGACCGGAATCAACAGTGCTAAGCAGTAGGCTTATTGTCTAACTCGCTCGCAATCGCCATCGCGTTCATTTTGACAGTTCTTGTATGAATGTGACAGCTAGCTGATTCCGATGCCAATTGTCAGCCCATATAAGAACTGTCAAAATGAACGCGATGGCGATTGCGAGCGAGTTAGACAATAAGCCGTAACGCGGCGTGTGTTGCTCGTCAGCGTGCCGTGAGCTGACGGAGGGGCGGGAGACGAACGCTGGGGGCTGTATTTTGGCCGTTTAAGGGTGCGACCAAACCGCCGCGTATACGCAGTGACGTGTCGTATGCGTCACGTTTTCTCACCGGTTCTTCATACATTTTGTTGCGATTCCGTAACGTCACCGTTTTTAAAGCGGCGGTGTGGTCGCACCATAATGCGTTTCGTTTTTAAGAAAATTCACAAACAATAGCTGCATCCAACAATGACGTTTTTTTTGTTACACGTTGTTTAAAGTAAATTTTATTGATGTTATATTTAATTTACAACCGTAATTATTATTTAATACTGAGCATTTTTTATCTGTTTTGTATGTAGATATAAAAATGATATTCAATGGTTTGTTTGTACCTACTCTGCTTTAATCAACTTCTAAGTCTGGTGACTAGGTTGGCCGTTTGTAAAATACGGCTTGTTTTCCACTTTCTTGCCAAATATTTTGTTTTATAGAGGACTAGCTGTTGCCAGCGACTTCGTCTGCAAAGAATTCGTTTATCCCTATCCCGCAGGAACTACGCAATTTTCCGGGATAAATAGTAGCCTATGTGCTATTCCAGACTTTTCTCTATCTATGTGCCGAATTGCATCCAGATCCGTTGGGCCGTTCTGGCGTGATTGAGTAACAAACAAACATCCATCCATCCATCCATACTTTCGCATTTATAATATTAGTTAGATTAAGGTGGATTAAGCTTAAAAATGGTTAGCTTAGGACACCTTTTGCATTGGTTAATCATTATTAAAGGTGGAACCACATTATTAACACGCGACGCGACCCGATTCAACGCGACGCGTGTTGAGTCGAATCAAATTGTATTATTTTCTATGACCAGAACCACACTATGAACATCCGACGCGACGCATTGCATCGGGTCGCGTCGCGTGTTAATAATGTGTTTCCACCTTTAATAATGATTTTGGTGTACTGAATAATCAGTCAGTTACAACTAATGTCCATAGTTGCGTCGCAGGGTGAATAAATATGCAGGCCCCTCTTCTCCACTGGGCACTATGGGCACGTGCCCAGGGCCCCGCGATCGAATGGGGCCCCCTAGTTCCTGCCAGATTACCAAATGATAACCGATATTTAGGTATTATAGGGGCCCCATGATCCTAATGTGCCCAGGGCCTCAAATAGTTTAAAGACGGCCCTGTAAATATGGTTAGTTTTAGAAATATTAAATTTAAAGGGGCGACTTCCAAGTGCCAGGAAAATAAATATAAAACTTACATTGAGATTTCGCTGTCGTGGTCCATGCACTCGGGGCGCCCCTCCTCTGCGTCGCAAACATTAGTTTTTCACTTTATTTATCTTCAAATATTATACTTTTATGAGAAACAATTGACTTTTTACGTTAGACAGATCTTAACATTTTTAAAACAATACATATAATAAATTTTGACGGAAGCCGCCAGTCCAAAGAGAATTTACATATATAGAAAAAGTATTCACTCTGCGGCGCTAGTGGCGCTACCAGTCCAGTCATACGAAAAATGAACCTTGTGGAGAACTGCCCATTAGAACTGCTAAGATTCCAAATATAAAAATATTACAACTGGACCAATGTCTCAGATATAATTTTTAATTTTGTTTTACTTACTGTTGTTTAAATGAAATGCTTTTTCTAGTTGCCTTGGTTTTTATTGTCTCGCAAAAGGTGAGAAAAGTAGAGTATACTCCTCGGGGATAAAACTGTTTATGTCTTGGGTGCTGTAACCGCCTTACCTTATTAGAATTAATTAAGGCGAAGGGATAGGCAAAAGCTCATAAATTGGTTGATTTTGTGCATGTTTTATTGCGATAATACACAATTTGGAGTTTTGAAAACTGCACATTCTATAAAACATGTCTTGAATTAGAATTCACCGGTGAAAACATATTCCTTAATGTCGTAGTTAGTACAAAAATTCGTTTGCTCTAAGAGTCGAAAATATTTTGTGCACGGTTTGCTCGGGTGAAACCAATCTGTTTGCTACCAATCTCGACGAGGTCACTCTAGTAACTCATAATTAAAATTCCACGGTGCGTTTGCTTCAATTAGCCAACAAATAAGGCTTTAGAGAGTAGTACTGCCCTGATCCTGTGAAAAGGGCGAACGCAATATTTGCCCGCACATTCAATCAGGCGCTTTTCAATGTACAAAAAAATTCGGAAACCAAAAAAATTTTAAAAAGATAATACAATGAAATAAATTATTAAGATAAAACCAAAAATGTTCATAAAAAAATAAAAAAATAATAATAGATAAATAAATCTATATATATAAAAGGCAAAGTCCTGACTCACTCATTGACTCATCAACGCCCAGCCCAAACCCTTGAACCTAGAAAGCTGAAATTTTGGACAAAGGTTCCTTTAATAATGTATACACGAGATAAGAACGGATTTTTCGAAATTCTACCTCTAAGGGGGTGAAAAAGGGGGGCAAAGTTTGTATGGGGAAACAAGATTAGTTAGACTATTTTATTCGAAACTTCACAGGAGTATTCCTAACGATAAATGAGTAAACACCTGTTTCAGGTTTTTTGAAAATTCAACCCCTAAAAGGGGGATATGTGGTGACAAAGTCTGAAAAGCAACGTGGGTATTATTATAATATTATTATTATTAGTGGGTAGTATTGTTTGTACGGTTTATCGGGTCGCTGATACGAAAACAACAACACACATACCTACCTGACACACACACACACACACACACACACACAAATTTCCACGGGAACGGGAAAAAATGCGATTTATGTACTTATTGGATTCCGAGTGACCCTATCTCAGTATAGACTCTTCAAATTACGTACACAAGTACGTGATTACAACATTAAGAAAGTCATTTCAGGATTTTTGTAAATTCCTACGGGATAAGGAACAAACGGGATTTATATATTCAGTTCAACGAAATCCTATGAACTATAATTATAAAAACGGTTTTAAGGATTTTAGGAAATTCCCACGGGATAAGGAAATAGGGAATTTATATTCAGTTCTATGGGATCGATTTTTCGTTTTACTGGTCGTAGAAAACTGAAATTTGGTCTTCAGGTTCCTTGGGGAGTATAGGGGTGCACTACAAAAGGATTTCCCGAATTTCTGATGGAAACAAACGGGAAAAACGGGATTTTTGTTATACATTGGTCGTAGAAAGTTGAAAATTGGCATGTAGGTTGCTTGATAAGTGTAAGGAAACTTTAAGAGACAAATTTTCAATATGAGTGTTCAATGATTCACGGTTAAGTTCATTCGAAATATTATAAACAAAATAACAAAAAAAAAAACGGGGGGAAATATCGGGTGCTCAATAAAGCTAATCGCGGTTTACTCACATCCCGTTTATAATATTTCGAATATTTCAATATTCCCACGGGAACAGGAAAAACGAGATTTTTCGTTTTATTGGTTGTAGAAAGCTGAAATTCGGCATGTAGGATGCTTGATGATTACCTAAAGAGAAGCATTGAGAGAGGACTTTCCAAAATTCCCATGGGAATATGGAAAAAGACGAGATTTTTCGTTTTACTGGTCGTAGAAAGTTGAAATTCGGCATGTAGGTTTAAGTTGCTTGATGAGTGTAGTGAAGCATTAAGAGACAATTTCCCGAAATTTCCACGGGAACGGGAAAAACGAGACTTCGTTTTACTGGTTGTAGAAAGCTGAAATTCGACATGTATGTTGCTTGGGGAGTGTAAAGAAGCATTAAGAGAGGACTTTCCAAAATTCTCACGGGAACGGGAAAAAGCGGGATTTTTCGTTTTACTGGTCATAGAAAGCTGAAATTTGGCATGTAGGTTGCTTGAAGAGTGTGTAGGGAAGCTATAAGAGATAATTTCCCAAAATTCATACGGGAACGGGAAAAAGGGGCTTTTCTTTTTACTGGTTGTAGAAAGCTGAATTTTGGCATGTAGGTTGCTTAAAGAGTGTAGAGGAACATTAAGGGAGGACTTTCCAAAATTCCCACGGGAACGGGAAAAAGCGGGATTTTTAAGAAAGAAAGAAAGAAAGAAAGAAAACATTTTTTCATGATAACATTACAGACAAAAGAAGAAAAGAAGCAAAAAAACATAAGAACATGCATCATGAAATGATTTCGTTTTACTGGTCGCAGAAAGCTGAAATTTGGCAAGTAGGTTCCTTGGGGAGTATAGGAAAGCTATAAGAGATAATTTCCCAAAATTCCCACGGGAACAGAAAAAGGGGCTTTTCGTTTTACTGGTTGTAGAAAGCTGAAATTCGGCATGTAGGTTGCTTGAAGAGTGTAGAGGAACATTAAAGAGAGCATTTCCCGAAATTCTTACGGGAACGGGGAAAAACGGGATTGAAATACTCCTGGTACAAGCGAGCAAAGCCACGGGCAAAAGCTATTTATCAATAAATGAGTCTACGCGGACGAAGTCGCGGGCAAAAGCTAGTAAAAAAATAATTTGGATAAGACGTATGAAAATAATAAGGAAAAAGCAACGTTGGATGTTCGCTCGGTAGCGGCAGTGCGTAAGCGACGCGACGTTGCCAATATTCGCTTCGCGTTTTTTCATATTGGTTTGGCTAAGCATGTTGTTTGAGTCACAGAATAGGCGCGAAACAGTGCTTCAAAAAGTCGTACTCGTTCGCTTCGCACGTATAATATAGATTAAGTTAAAAGTATTATTTTCAATCCGTTTTTTGGGAACTTAGTGGCAGGTTGGTTTGATACTTACTTGCTGTTTAGCGAACAAGCATGGGAAATAGGATTTTGGTTGGAATTACTGCATGAAAAATTTTGATAATGACGCAAGTAGTACTCCAATGTATAGTCTATCATTAGAAAGAAAAAAAAAAGATATCTGAAGGTCAAAGTGGTTCCCAAACATGGATCCGTTATCAAAATAAAAAAGACCGCCATATTGAAATCTTTAGTTTTTCGACCGATTAATTTCAAAATCGATATCTGAGGATCCGAGTTGTCTCCAAACACGTATCCGTTACCAGAAATGACAAAAGTGGCCGCTATTTTGAAATCTTTAAGTTTTGGGCCGATTATTTTCAAAATCGATATCTGAGGGTCCGAGTGGTTGTCAAACACAAATCTGCTACCGAAAATGAAAAAACTGGCCGCCATTTTGAATTCCTTACTTTTTGGACCGAATATTTTCAAAATCGATATCTAAGGGTCCGAGTGGTCGTGAAATACAAATCTGCTATCAAAAATGAAAAAAACTGGCCGCCATTTTGAAATCTTTAGTTTACCGACCGATTGATTTCAAAATCGATATCTGAGAATCCGAGTTGTCTCCAAACACGTATCCGTTATCAAAAATGACAAAAGTGGTCGCCATTTTGAAATCTTTAGTTTTTGGACCGATTATTTTCAAAACCGATATATGAGGGTCCGAGAGGTCCCCAAACATAAATCCGTTATCAAAAATGAAAAAAGTGGCCGTCATTTTGAAATCTTTAAGTTTTGGGCCGATTATTTTCAAAATCGATATCTGAGGGTCCGAGTGGTTGTCAAACAAAAATCTGCTACCGAAAATGAAAAAACTGGCCACCATTTTGAATTCTTTACTTTCTAGACCAATTGTTTTCAAAATCGATATCTGAGGATCCGAGTGGTCCCCAAACATGAATCCGTTTTTAAAAATTAAAAAAGTGGCCGCCATTTTGAAATCTTTAAGTTTTGGACCGAATATTATCAAAATCGATATCTAAGGGTTCGAGTGGTCGTGAAACACAAATCTGCTATCAAAAATGAAAAAACTGGCCGCCATTTTGAAATCTTTAGTTTACCGACCGATTGATTTCAAAATTGATATCTGAGAATCCGAGTTGTCTCCAAACACGTATCCGTTATCAAAAATGACAAAAGTGGCCGCCATTTTGAAATCTTTCGTTTTTGGACCGATTATTTTCGAAACCGATATCTGAGGGTCCAAGAGCTCCCCAAACATAAATCCGTTATCAAAAATGAAAAAAGTGGCCGCCATTTTGAAATCTTTAAGTTTTGGGCCGATTATTTTCAAAATCGATATCTGAGGGTCCGAGTGGTTGTCAAACACAAATCTGCTACCGAAAATGAAAAAACTGGCCACCGATTGATTTCAAAATTAATATCTGAGAATCCGAGTTGTCTCCAAACACGTATCCGTTATCAAAAATGACAAAAGTGGCCGCCATTTTGAAATCCTTAGTTTTTGGACCGATTATTTTCAAAACCGATATCTGAGGGTCCGAGAGCTCCCCAAACATAAATCCATTATCAAAAATGAAAAAAGTGGCCGCCATTTTGAAATCTTTAAGTTTTGGGCCGATTATTTTCAAAACCGATATCTGAGGGTCCGAGAGGTCCCCAAACATGAATCCGTTTTTATGAATGAAAAAACTGGCCGCCATTTTGAAATCTTTAGTTTACCGACCGATTGATTTCAAAATTAATATCTGAGAATCCGAGTTGTCTCCAAACACGTATCTGTTATCAAAAATGACAAAAGTGGCCGCCATTTTGAAATCCTTAGTTTTTGGACCGATTATTTTCAAAACCGATATCTGAGGGTCCGAGAGCTCCCCAAACATAAATCCATTATCAAAAATGAAAAAAGTGGCCGCCATTTTGAAATCTTTAAGTTTTGGGCCGATTATTTTCAAAACCGATATCTGAGGGTCCGAGAGGTCCCCAAACATGAATCCGTTTTTATAAATGAAAAAAGTGGGCGCCATTTTGAAATCTTTAAGTTTTGGTCCGATTTTTTTCAAAATCGATATCTAAGGGTCTGAGTGGTCGTGAAACACAAATCTGCTATCAAAAATGAAAAAACTGGCCGACATTTTGAAATCTTTAGTTTTCCGACCGATTGATTTCAAAATCGATATCTGAGGATCCGAGTTGTCTCCAAACACATATACGTTATCAAAAATGACAAAAGTGGCCGCCATTTTGAAATATTTAGTTTTCGGACCGATTATTTTCAAAACCGATATCTGAGGGTCCGTGAGGTCCCCAAACATAAATCTGTTTTTAAAAATGAAAAAAGTGGCCGCCATTTTGAAATCTTTAAATTTTGGATCGATTATTTTTAAAATCGATATCTGAGGGTCCGAGTGGTCCTCAAACACAAATCTGCTATCGAAAATAAAAAAACTGGCCGCCATTTTGAATTCTGTACTTTTTGGACCAAATGTTTTCAAAATCGATATCTGAGGATCCGAGTGGTCCCCAAACAAGAATCCGTTTTTAAAAATGAAAAAAGGTGTCCACCATTTTAAAAACTAGTTTTTGTACCGATTGTTTTCAAAATCGATATCTTACGATCTGAGTGGTTCCCAAACACGTATCCGTTATACAAAATAGAAAAGTCATCATTTTGAAATGTTTAGTTTTTGAACAGATCGTTTTCAAAATCGATATCTGAGCTGGCGGCCACTTTTTCCATTTTTGGTAACGGGTTGATAAATGGCGGCCAGTTTTTTCATTTATAAAAACGGATTTTTGTTTGGGGACCACTCGGATCCTTAGATATCGATTTTGAAAAAAATTGGTCTAGAAAGTACAGAATTCAAAATGGCGGCCACTTTTTTCATTTTTAATAACAGATTTATGTTTGGGGACCTCTCGGACCCTCAGATATCGGTTAATAATCGGTCTGAAAACTAAACATTTCAAAATGGCGACCACTTTTGTCATTTTTGATAACGTATACGTGTTTGGAGACAACTCGGATCCTCAGATATCGATTTTGAAATCAATCGGTCGGAAAACAAGTTTTCAAAATGGTGGCTACTTTTTTCATCTTTAAAAACGGATTCATGTTTGGGGACCACCTGGATCCTCAGATATCGAATTTGAAAACAATCGGTTCAAAAAGTAAAGAATTCAAAATGGCGGCCAGTTTTTTCATTTTCGATAGCAGAATTGTGTTTGACGACTACTCGGATTCTCAGATATCGATTTTGAAAATAATCGGTCCAAAACTTAAAGATTTCAAAATGGCGACCACTTTTGTCATTTTTGATAGCGGATATGTGTTTGGAGACAACTCGGATTCTCAGATATCGATTTTGAAATCAATCGGTCGGTAAACTAAAGATTTCAAAATGGCGGCCAGTTTTTTCATTTTTGATAGCAGATTTGTGTTTCACGACCACTCGGACCCTTAGATATCGATTTTGAAAATATTCGGTCCAAAACTTAAAGATTTCAAAATGGCGGCCACTTTTTTCATTTTTAAAAACGGATTCATGTTTGGAGACAACTCGGATTCTCAGATATTGATTTTGATATCAATCGGTCGGTAAACTAAAGATTTCAAAATGGCGGCCAGTTTTTTCATTTTCGATAGCAGATTTGTGTTTCACGACCACTCGGACCCTCAGATATCGATTTTGAAAATATTCGGTTCAAAACTTAAAGATTTCAAAATGGCGGCCACTTTTTCCATTTTATATAACGGATACGTGTTTGGGAACCACTCGGATCGTCAGATATCGATTTTGAAAATAATCGGTCCAAAAACTAAAGATTTCAAAATGGCGGGCACTTTTTTCATTTTTGATAACGGATTCATGTTTGGGGACCACTCGGACCCTCAGATATCGATTTTAAAAACAATCGGTTCAAAAACTAGAGATTTCATAATGGCGGTCACTTTTTTCATTTTATATAACGTATACGTGTTTGGGAATCACTCGGATCGTCAGATATCGATTTTGAAAACAATCAGTCGAAAAACAAGTTTTCAAAATGGTGGCTACTTTTTTCATTTTTAAAAACGGATTCATGTTTGGGGACCACTCGGATCCTCAGATATCAAATTTGAAAACAATCGGTTCAAAAAGTAAAGAATTCAAAATGGCGGCCAGTTTTTTCATTTTCGATAGCAGATTTGTGTTTGACGACCACTCGGATTCTCAGATATCGATTTTGAAAATAATCGGTCCAAAACTTAAAGAATTCAAAATGGCGGCCACCTTTTTCATTTTTGATAACGGATTTATGTTTGGGGACCTCTCGGACCCTCGGATATCGGTTTTGAACATAATCATTGGAAAAACCATGCCTTATTCTGTATCTTGCCCGCACACGTTCAAGTTTTACTTTATTCTGCAATAATAATTTACGTTGCGACTTTAAACAAGACTCTGGACACCTTTGACGTCACGTTCATCACTATCCCGCGGAAACTGCATTTTTCTGGGATAAAAAGTAGCCTGTTTTAATCTAGGGTACCAACTGTCTTCGTTCCAAATTTCATCCAAATCCGTCCAGTTGTTGTAGCTTGAAGAAGAAACAAACATACATACACACTCACTCACATCGTCACAAACTTTCTCATGTATTATATCACATACATACATACATAAATAACGTCTCTATTCCTTGCGGAGCAGACAGAGCCCAAGGTAATAAGACCTTAAAGGCCACGTTACGAATGCCGAAATGTTAATTTTTTTTATTATTTTTGCAAAATCTGATTTGAACATTATGCTGTGTCTGTGTAGGCAATCGGAAAACTAAAGCAAGCGCCATCTACTAACATCGCAGTGCAATATTTCAACCCATCAGCCCGCGCCCATTCGCATCGAGTTCACGCGTCGATTATTTAACAGATGTCGCGTTGATCGGACTGCTTGCCACGTCACGAACGGGCAAGGTCATTTGCCTATCCCTTCGCCTTAAATAAAAGCACCACCGTAAGTCGTGTCCATATAAAAACTAAGGATATTTGGCCAAATAATATATGCGATCGTCTAGTTAATAAAATAATAAAGTAGGACCCTCTTTAACGTTGTTTAATTTTTTATGCAGCACGAATTTATCGGTTGTGGAATGTCAAAGAATCAGTTTTACAAGGTTAAACAAATCGCGAAAGAAATGGTATCCGTTTAATAACCTAACGCAAGTTAATGACGAGTTGTGTATAATTTAAGTATGTATTTATCTACATTATATTATAAGTATGTTTATCCGTTGCCTGGTACCCATAGCACAAGCTCTGCTTAATTTGGGACTGGGTCAATTGGTGTAATTTGTCCTATGATATTTATTTTATTATTATTATTATTAATTAAAGTATAGGTGCGGTTAATAGCTCGAAGTCTGTAGAGACGACCGTTGCTCTGCTTCCTGTCGTAAGACAACGATGAACCTAGGAAAACCCGAACACAACGGGACCCTTGGATAAGACCTTTTAAGCCAAATGGGGAATTCCTAACCAATTGGAAAATATCTAGGCCTCCCAGCTCACCTTAATAGCCTAGCCCGCACATAGATCGTTAGAAGGCTTCCCCGTATGCCCCGCTAGCTTATTAAGTAACTCGCTCGCAATCGCCATCGTGTTCATTTTGACAGTTCTTGTATGAATGTGACAGCTAGCTGATTCCGATGCCAATTGTCAGCCCATACATGAACTGTCAAAATGAAGACGATGGTGATCGCGAGCGAGTTACGTAATAAGCCTGCTGATCTCATGTGCCCGACAAAACCGTTAAAAGAACCTTGAAATTCTAATCTCAATCAAACCGTCACGCTATGCTCACAAAGTCACAACGCTCATTCACGGGATAGAATATCGTGCAAGTTACGCTCAACGTTTCA
The DNA here is from genome assembly GCA_963854515.1 of Pandemis heparana. Taxonomy (NCBI): domain Eukaryota; kingdom Metazoa; phylum Arthropoda; class Insecta; order Lepidoptera; family Tortricidae; genus Pandemis; species Pandemis heparana. The sequence goes on from OY978035.1 coordinate 7,572,443, forward strand.
TGCTGGAATGTACGCTCACCTATAGTGTATTTTTTTGGCCCGTAGAATTCTGACAGCTGTCAGAATTAGACGTTTCAGGGGACACCAACATTTTTTTCTGCTGAACAAATAAATTGTCACACTAAGCTTTCGTTATTTTAACTAACAAATAAAAATAATAAAATACGGTGACGTTCTAACATTAGGCACTCAAATAATGGATCTAAAAATTAATGGCAGCTTTTATTTTAACGACAATTGGTCAATTAGAGTACAGAAGATCTAAGTTGAAAACTTTAAAAGTCATCCTTATTATCACATACATACGTACATACATACATAACTCACGTCTTTATTTTAGCAAGGCATATTTTGCCATGTCGACGTAGTGACTAGGGCTTGCAATCCGGATAACCGGATATCCATATTATCCGTATATCCGGACATTTTTCAAATCCGGAGAGGAGGCACTTCATTATCCGGATAATTTGGATAATTCGAATATCAGATATTAATGCACACGTGTGGTGTGGACCAAACATTTATCTGTATAACATACAAAAACAAAAATTGCTTTCATATTTCATACAATTAAAGTGAAAATAAATATTTTTACGATTGTTGTCAGAGAATTGAGATTTCAACAACGTCAAAAATCCACCCAGTTATGAGATTTTCCTTACATTTAATCATTGACTCGTCTAAATTTCACTCAAATATCAATTCTCTGACAACAAACGTAAAAATATTTATTTTCACTTTAATTGTATGAAATATGAAAGTAATTTTCAATACTTTAAAGTATGGCACACAAATTACAACGTCAAAAATCCACCCAACTGTGAAGAACAAGATTTATAATAGCTTTTAAGTACGACGGTCATACCAAAAGAAATTTGATACTCAAAAATTATAAACTGTATTCTTTCTTATGACTATCCATTTTTTCGAAGTATTCACCTTGAACATTTATACACCTCTCCATCCGCTTAAACCACTTCGAAAATGATTAAACTCTTCTTTGGACACCATCGCAATTTCAATCTGATAAGCAGTCAGGGCTTCTTCTTTGCTTTCGAATCGCTATCCTTTTAATGTTTCTTTGATTTTCTGAAAGAGGTAAAAATCATTAGGTGCTAGGTCAGGGGAATACGGCGGGTGAGGCAGAATAGTGACGTTTTTTGAACCGAAAAAGTCAAGCGTTCTCGCAGACGTGTGCGGGGCGGCGTTGTCGTGATGCCAGAGCAGATGCTGTTCTGGACTTTGGCCGCTTGTCATACCAAGCTGACAATACTTTTGGGGCAAAAACAGTAACATACCATTCCGAATTAACTGTTTTTTTGATCCTACAGCAGAACAGTAACAACATGTCTCGTCTTGCAGAAAAATGACGCAGCCATTTGTTTCTGTGTGCTTCGTGTTCGGCGACATGTTGTTGGAGTCGGTTCGTCTTCAAAGCACCATACTCAGTCTGTCGCTTTGTTTCAGAATCATAGTTATACAACCATGTTTCGTCACCTGTCAGTATATCATAAATGTCTTTAATTTCATCAGCGTCGAATTTATTTATCAAAAATTTGCTCCAATCCACGCGACGTTCTTTCTGCAAATCGTTGAGTTTGTGTGGCACCCATCTTGAACAACGCTTATGGAGGAACAGTTGTTCGTGAATTATAGTTTGCAATGCTGCTGATTCAATACCCAGTTCTCGCTCAAGCTCTACTAGATTCAACAAGAAAAAAATAAAAAAAATACGTAGGCTTACTGAGTCTTCCATTTTTAAATTTATAACTAAATAACCAGCGTTTATGATGGTGTACACCTTGCCAGTATCAATCATATGAGCATGGAGTACCTAATTTCTTTTGGCATTCCCCTTGTACCTACGGTCGAAGAAACTGAATCACGTAACCTACCTAATAGTGTACAATTTAGCAATAATATCTCTGGCAGGGTGTATGTTAAAATTCCACAGTGGTAGGTAAGCGATTCAGTATTTTTCACTGTACTTAGGTATGTACTTTATTGTGAAATCTCAGGTTCAGTAAAATCAATCCAGTTCACATAAATCAGAAACATTATCAGGATTAAGCTTTTATTACCTACCTACACATGACTAAAACAAAAATTTACTTACTATAAGGTGATACGCGTGCTCGTTTGCCACCTTATTTCATAAAAAAAACTTCTGCAGATATTTTTTGTATTAAATTTCGGATATTTTTAGTGAAATCAGCCGTTAACCCAGTACTGTCGTGAAATTGCTTTAACATTGTGACGTCACAGCCATGGCGACCAATCATGGCCCGTTCCCGGTCAAGTGGTCATATTTCAAATTTTATCAATTTTGAATTGCTTATAATTAATTTAAAAAAAATATTTTAAGATTTCTTTGAATTAGATATTATATAATATGCTATAAAGTTTTAAAAAACATAAAAAAAATCGATATTTTTTTTTAATTCAAAGACTCAATAGAGCGTTGCCTTTGCCTTGCTCTAACTTACGTGACGCCAAAATTGTCTCTTTCGAAAGACGAAGTGCAATCTTTATGGCGGGTACTGTAAGTCGGTCCACCCGGTGCTCGACAGCTGAATGCCGAGCCTAAATGATGACTCTAAATATGGGGTACACAGAGCCTAAGGTAACAAGCTTAAAGCCCACGTTTAGCATGAATGTGTGTGTATAGGAGGAAACATACATACCGTCACGCCTCTTTCCAACAGGGGTAGGCAGAGACTACTTTGTTCCACTTGATACGATCCTGACGTACCTCTTTCGCTTCATCCACAATTCCACATTCATCAATCTCTTCATACATGCTCGTCGGTTTCGGGTACTCTTGACCTGGCCTTTTTCCAAAACGTCCCCAATTTGATCATGGAACGTCCGCCTAGGCCTTTCCCTCCCAACCACGAAGCAGTAAACCAGGTTATATTGTCTTTGCTCCCAACGCACCCATTCACGCTCCCCATAGAAATCTGTTTAGTTAATCTACTTTCATCCATCCTCTCTACGTGACCAAACCAACTAAGCATACTTTTTTCTATCCTAGTCACTATATCTTCTTTCACACCAGCACGTTCCCTTATCACACTATTCCTTATTCTATCTTTCAGTGATACACCTTCCATACTTCTTAACGCTCTCATTTCTACTGCATTTATTCTACTTTCATGCTTCTTTTGCCATACCCAACTTTCGCTACCGTACATTAGTGTAAGTGTGGGGACATAATAGTGTTATTTCATGTATAAATGCTATTAATGCTAAGGCTGAGCGGCTGTACTATCTGAAATTAATAAGACCTTGACATAATGTAACCCGTTCATTGCAAATAAATTATTTCATTTCATAATTCGCGTTGATATGTTTAAAACTTATTATATGAAGTCGCGCTCGAGTCGCGCGTTTAAAGCCTCGAAGACAAATATCTCGCATATTGACGTTTAATCGTGACGAATTTGTCGCAATAAACACTGTCGTGCTAAGCTTTTTGAGAGTAACTCGCACTTGGCTGTCATTTGACAGCCATGACAAATAATCGCGACGCGACAAGCTATCTCGCTACACGTCGTGCTACCGGTTCGCAACATAGCATTATCTCGCGCTTCGAACTATGTCGCTCTCGCGCAAGTCGCCGCGCCTTGTCGTGCTAGCCGTGCTGATAATTTTAGTTAACCTAATTAAAAACAAAACTTACGCATGCGCATTACGTTACGGTACACGGACGCGCCATTTTTGTAAAACTTTGCGTTGTTTTGTATTGTTGATTATAGTGTACAAAAACCAAATAAAATGAGTTCTTCAAGTGATGAAGTCGACAATAACATGGAATTAACTCCGCCCGATATTTTAAGTAAGGCGCAAAATAGTCTTTTGCCATCAAAATCTCGGGAAAGGTATATATTCTTCAATTTTGTGTTATTAATTGCCTATTTTCTCACAAATGTATTGAACAACGTCGTATGATACACGGTTGGCAAGGTTTTACAAACTCGTGACGATGAAAACCCTTGCCTCACGGCTCGGGTTTATCAACTCGTCAACTCATTTGTAAAACCTTACTTACCAACCTTGTATCACAAATAATTTTATATCTCGATAAATAAAATTCAGGAGAAAAATAAAACGCCAATTTTAAAAAACTAGTTTTTTTTTTAATAATTGTACAATGTCACATTATATATACGTTACTATATTAGTCTTACGATACAATAAAATACGAGAATTCAATAGAATAATCAACAAGTTAGGTACCTAACTGTGTGTTGCCTACCTAATTAAAAAATAACCAATTACAAAATAGCAAGTCAACTAGATATATATCTACTAACAGCGATTTTACATACTGCGGTATCTAATCATTTCACCTACAAACATTCGACAAATTAATCTTTTCACAAACTCATAATTTGGCAAACCTAATTTTCTAATTCGTAAGCTTGAAAAAACTAGCATACATATTGGTGACCTTGGCTTTACGGCGTCAAAGAGGTACTTAATCGAATCGAAAACTACGATGAAAAAGTACGGGTCTTACCTTGACGTCTTAATGCGATTCAGTTTAGGTTCGCTCGCTGTCAGATTCATACTAAAAGTGACAGCTAAAACTTGAACTGAGTCGGAATTAGGACGTCATGGTAAGGCCCCAGGATACAGGAGTTTTACGAAATAACCCAACCAATATACCGCGGAATAATTCTGAGGGACGTATGTATTAGCAGATAATAAAGATTTACCAAATGATTCGCGAATTGTTTGTACGGACTGAAGATGACGTTCCATAAACGGCTTACATGGCTTCGTAAACTTCAGCGAGACCATTCAAGAAAGCGTAGACCGTCGGCGCTGGGCTGAGGAGCTTGTCGAAGAATGGCTGCGGGTCGCCAGAGCCAGCGTCGCGGCGAACACGGGCCACCAGGCACCCAGAGTACGTGCGACTGTAATCTGTAGGGGGCAGAGGAACACCACACAGCACATTCAAGTCGTTCAAGTGACGCAGACAATACTGGAACTCCTCGAGGGGTAACAGTGTTTCTCGATCGATTTTCGCTTCTTCCGGGGAGACGGGGATAGCCAAATATTCCTCTAAAATAGCCGCCGCGATGTTGCAGTCCTCTGCAGTCACTGTGTCTTTATCCGTTGTGGCGTCAAGAATGGGTTTGGGTGGAAACGGGGCCTTTGGAAGGTCGTTGTCGCATTTTTTTAGCACGAGGCTTAGAGTGACGTATGAAAGCAGCACGCTGGCAGCCTCCGCGCTCATGTCGATGCGCTTCTTTCGTGCGAAGTATACCAGGGCTATCATGAGGAGCCGAGCGTCCTCCGGCAGCTTCTCAAGCGGCTCCAGGTCTACCAGCTGCAGAGTTTCCTTTAGGAAGTGCTGGAACAAGCCGAGCTCGCGCACGTTGCTCCATCCGTTCTCGAACACGCAGACACTCGCTTCGTAATCCGGCTTCTGAATGGAATGCAACTCCGTCACGGCCAAAGATTCTTTTCCCGATTGTGTGTCGTACACGAAATTGAAGCCCTCATTGTGGAAGTCGGTGAGCAGGTCGTAAGCGTACTTCACGATTTCCAGAGAGAGGAGCATCGGGTCGATGTCTTCTACGCCTACGGATCCAAGGAGGTGTTTAGAGCGATAGAGGTTTACGTAGTTTAAGGGCACGTGGTTTGCGGTGACGCCTTTCGGGAACCAGTTGGGGTCTCCAGGCGCCACGGTGGCGGCATTAGAATCCAGTAGGTAGGCGGCTCCGAGCCCACCGGATTCGCGCCGATTAATCATCAGCTCAGCTTTGGCCGCTTCTTCGATGAACTTCCTCCTGTCCTCCTCTTTCAAACGGGAGAGCATTTTCAATGTCGTCTCTTTGCTGTTCTTGGCCAGCCACTTCAGCAAATTTATATTCCGCGGGAAGGGTTTCTGGGGAACGCGTATGCGGTTAAAAAATTCCGCGAAGAAGTATTCTTCGAATATTTTTTCGTCCGTCAGCACGATGAAGAGAGCTAGTTTCTCCGTGCTCAAATTATGCTTATGCAAGAACTTTTGCAGCGAGAAATAGCGGCAGTCGATGGTGTTGCCGGCTTCGTTGAACTGCAGCTCGTTTCTTGGGATGTACTGGACACCTGAGAAGCAGAACTCGATGTCGTAGCTGATGACGGGGCAGTCGAGCGTCTGAGCCAGCTCGATGATGTCTTTCTTGCTCTCATACTCGCATATTACAAACTGAAACCCCATTTCGTTTAACACATCCTTGTATATGTTCTTCATAAATGGTGGGCTGATGGAAACGTCTGTAACTTTTTCTAACCTCTTTTCCATGTTCGCGTGTCCGCCTTTGAAGACGAAGTAGCATTTGATGTTAGCTTTCTTGAACATGGTGAGTTGTTCGCGTAGGTAATTGGCGTAGCGGTGGCTCTCGCAGCCGAGGTCCATAGGGAGTTGGCTGTCCTGGTAGGAGCTGTAGAAGAAGTTCTGCCCGTCGATGACCACGGTGCGGTCGTAGAGCACGAGAGGCTCCAGCTCAAACACCTCCACGAACTTACAGAAGGTCCTGATCCTCATCTTGACCTGAAAAAATTAAAATTTATTGTTTACTTCTACTCATCAATCTAATCATGGCTGCGGAACATTAGGGAGTGGACCGGAATCAACAGTGCTAAGCAGGTTCTTCTGTTTCTTGGGAGGTTTCCTCTACAATAAAATTAGCATGATAATAACTATTTACCCTTTAACCCGAATTCGATGTAAGATAGCTGTATCTAACTGGTTACAATCCTTAAACTACACTGAGACTGAAAACGGGTAAGTAATACGAGATATAACAACTTATTATCTAATGTTCATAATATATACGCTCACTTTATATAAACTCGTTTAGTATAACGTTTACTGGATATAATGAACGAAAATTATAATCTTAAAATATCTAATTTTGTAAGGTATAACATTGTTTATATATAATATCAATTGAAATAACGATCAAAGCATATAATGTTCATAACAGCTAACATCAAAAAGCATTATGCACAGTTGTTTATTGAATTTGCTATGTGGTTAGGGGGTTTTTAGGTAGATATAAAAAAAATAACTAACACCACATTAACTCCCGCTCCCGCATTAGCCTTTAGCCGCTCCGTAACTTCTTGCTCGCTCGCTTCGCTTGCTCGCCGAAAATTAAACAATGTCTTGCAGTTGTTTCAGTTAGGTTAAATGTTTGTTATGTTAAATGAAATTAGGCCATGTGAATCTTATACAAATTTAAGTTATATAAAAATAACGTTATATAATTTGAGCCTTATACGTTAAAAAATTATACTTTTTGCTCTTATAGCTAACGTTCATTATATCTTGTGAACGTTATTATTATGAAATTAGATATTTTGTAGTTATATCTCGTGGGACGCACCCCTCTAAACTATTTGTAATCCAAATTATATTTTCTATTTTTGAAAATATCAAATGAATCAAGAAATTTTTATTTCTTAATTTTTATGTTTACTTTTACGGTTTTACCGTTAGAAATTTAATTTCTAAACGACACTGAAAATTAGAACACATAGAAAAATCCGAAAAGTAAAGCTATGGCCGGGAATCGAACCCGGGTCCTCGTCATTCCGTGACGCGTGCTATACCCCTACACCACCCATAGCAGGTGAGTAAGCGTTCGAATTTTTCTATCTATTACTAACTGTCACGTGATCTTGTTACTATGCGATTATTTGTCGCGAAGCGTCATCTATTTGAATGATGTGTCTGTACGACACAATTACAAACTCCCGTGGAACATGTACTGCTCACCAGGGACGAGAGATGGCGCTGTTTTTCAAATGATAGGAAATATCAAATGAATCAAGAAATTTTTATTTCTTAATTTTTATGTTTACTTTTACGGTTTTACGGGTTTGTAATTGTGTCGTACAGACACATCATTCAAATAGATGACGCTTCGCGACAAATAATCGCATAGTAACAAGGTCACGTGACAGTTAGTAATAGATAGAAAAATTCGAACGCTTACTCACCTGCTATGGGTGGTGTAGGGGTATAGCACGCGTCACGGAATGACGAGGACCCGGGTTCGATTCCCGGCCATAGCTTTACTTTTCGAATTTTTCTATGTGTTCTAATTTTCAGTGTCGTTTAGAAATTAAATTTCTATTTTTGATCTTGTTTTGGCTTTTGTTTATAGGTATTTAGTTTTTGTTTATATTTAAGCACGAAAATTCAGTTGCTGTGGACGGCTGAGGGTCGGAGACCTGGTTACCTGACACAGGATATTCCTAGTTCGGGCACCAGTCTCCCCCACACAAGTCTGTCAATTAAGTAAACTAATTAAGTAAATTGTGTTATGTGTTCACTGTACTTGGTGGTGGAGAAATTAAATAAATTTCTTATTCTTATTCTCACTGTTCCGGATGGCTCGAGCCAGAGATTTCAGAGCTAACGGCCAGCATCCAGTAATGGAGTGGCACTTTCAGAAGAAGAAGAGTTTACTTATAATGGTCTGGGAGCAAAGGAAAGACATAGAATGTACCAGTAGCTTTTATCGTCTCGCGCAGGGTCGCGGGAAGCCCGTCGAGGGAGTGTGCGAAAATCTTAGGAATCATGTTATAGGCCAGGGGTTCCCTAACTGTAAGTCGCGACGCCCTGGGGCCCTGGGGCGTCGCGACAGTATCCCAGGGGCATCGCGTGTCGATTATTAAAATTAGAAGATCAAATAATTGACTGTTTCCTTGCTTTAGAAAGTATTCTACAAGAAAAATCGATAAAAATCCTAGACCCTACTTTAAAATCAATCTTTACACAGCACTTGCTTTCATTAAACGAACACTTTCAAAAATATTTTCCCGATAATCTGCAGCAATACGACTGGGTCAGAAACCCTTTCCAGTCACCCACACCATCGACACTTTCAACAGAGGAAGAAGAACAATTGATAGAATTGTCCTGTGATTCCAACCTAAAGCTTGAATACGCCAAAGATAAACTGTTTGAATTCTGGAGCTCAGTATCTCAAGAATATCATGCCATCAGAACTGCAGCTTTAAAGGTTTTATTACCATTTGCGACTTCATACTTGTGTGAAACAGGTTTTTCTGCAGTTGCAGTAATAAAGAACAAGTACAGATCTAAAATAGACGTAGAGAAAGAAATGAGACTGGCCATTTCCAAACTGGAGCCCCGTTTTCAAAAACTATGCTCAGAAAAACAAGCACATCCATCCAGGGCCGTCTTTAAACTATTTGAGGCCCTGGGCACATTAGGATCATGGGGCCCCTATGACCTAAATATCGGTTATCATTTGGTAATCTGGCAGGAACTAGGGGGCCCCATTCGATCGCGGGGCCCTGGGCACGTGCCCATAGTGCCCAGTGGAGAAGAGGGGCCTGCATCCATCTCATTAGGAGCCAGCCAGTTTATAAATATCTCTTTTTATGTTTTATTCATGTTTTTTCTATGTTCCCATTAAATAAAAAAATAATTTGCAAATTCGTGTTTTCCTGATTGCCTGTTACTAGAGTAGTACCTACCTACAAAAATTCTTTAGTATTTTTGTCGACTACGTTGATGGGCGTCGTAAAACGATAGCCAAGACCCAAGGGAGTCACAGTCACAGCACTAATAAGTTTGGGAACCCCTGTAATAGGCGATGCGGCTGGCAATGGTTATGCAATCAGTGGGTGAGCTATCATACGCTGTTTTCCTACTCTTAGGGGCTGTTTTACTACTCTCAGTAGTAGTAGTAGTAGTAGTAGTAGTAGTAGGGAGTTTGTAATTGTGTCGTACAGACACATCATTCAAACAGATGACGCTTAGCGACAAATATTCGCATAGTAACAAGGTCACGTGACAGTTGGTAACAGATAGAAAAATTCGGAGGCTTACTCACCTGCTATGGGTGGTGTAGGGGTATAGCACGCGTCACGGAATGATGAGGACCCGGGATCGATTCCCGGCCATAGCTTTACTTTTTGGATTTTTCTATGTGTTCTAACTTTCAGTGTCGTTTAGAAATTACTCTCAGTAGTCTCATTTAAGACCCTGATATTTTAAGTGTCGGTTATTTATGACGCGGGTGGTAGGGCCTTGTGCGGATCGCTATCACCATCTTACTCGCTAATCCTGCCGCTAAGCAGCAGTGCTTGCACTGCTGTGTTCCGGTGTGGAGAGTAAGACAGCCAGGGAAATTACGAGCACAAGAGGCATTTCATCTTAGCCCTCTAGGTTGGCAACGCATCTGCGATCCCTCCGGGGTTGCGGGTGTCTATGGGCAGTGGTGATCACTTACCATCAGGTGACCCGCTTGCTCGTTTTCCTTCCTATTCACATAAAAAAAATGTCTGTATGTTTCGTAGTAAGAACTCGGAGTAAGAAATAGAGAGGGTATCCATAGATAACTGACACTTAGGATATCTGGTAGCTTATTACGTAACTCGCTCGCGATCACCATCGTCTTCATTTTGACAGTTCATGTATGGGCTGACAATTGGCATCGGAATCAGCTAGCTGTCACATTCATACAAGTACTGTCAAAATGAACATGATGCCGATTGCGAGCGAGTTACGTAATAAGCCTGCTGTAGGCTTATTGTCTAACTCGCTCGCAGTCGCCATCGTTTTCATTTTGACAGTTCATGTATGGGCTGACAATTGGCATCGGAATCAGCTAGCTGTCACATTCATACAAGAACTGTCAAAATGAACACGATGGCGATCGCGAGCGAGTTAGACAATAAGCCTACAGGAATTTTACATAGTGGTGAGACAGGAGGACCTTAGGGTTGGATTTTTCTTTTAAACGTATATGGGACTTTGGGGGTTATACCCTTTCCAATAAAACACCCCGGGAGTACCGGCAGCAGTGAAAACTACACACACGCACACTCGCGCCGCGCAAATAGAAAGACTTTTGCTACACGATATTTGAACTGGTCATCTGAGAGAACGCACTGTTATTCCACACCTTATACCACTAAGCCAAACGCGCATACGTTAAAGCGACGAAATCAACGTAGGTACAATTCAAAACTCGAACGCGACTCTAGCTTCATTCGTATTTAAAAATAAGCTCTTAGAGGATCCTGATATCCTGGTACTAAACTCTCCCTTCGTCTTACGTCTGACGCGAGTTCACCATTTTTTTACCCATCCCTCAAATTCCTATTATTTCAAACGCATAATAATAATAATATAAGATTTGTCGGCGATTGAGCTGACTAGGTACTTACCCCCTTATTCATAAACGCACTATAGGCCTCTGCTAAGTTAGTAATCGTTTGTCCTTATCTGTGAAAGGTAAATGTCAAAGTGACAGATAAGGACAAACGATTACTAAGTTAACAGAGGCCTATAGTGCGTTTATGAATAAGGGGGTTAAACTATACGGACGAGGGTGATTATTTTACTCTGACGGAACGTCGAAGCATCTTTTGCGTGGACAGTAGCTCGTAAGAGGAATGAATGTCACTGTCAGTGTCATTGTCAATGTCATTGGACTGTCATTGGAAAAAGGGCGCAAAATGGTTGTTGTTCGACGGATTGCCGACTGGGAGTTTAATTATGTCCGGTAAGGAAGATACCAGAAAGTCGTTAGATTTATTCAACAGTTTGCAATTACAATTTTACAATTTGCCTACAATGTGTTTGTCTACGTTGTAATCCTGATATTAATTACGGTTTCCTAGGAAGCTTTATCAGCTCCTATTCCTAACAAAGGATGTTGATACTTAGAGTCTGGCAAACGAACGAAAGCGTGACCTGTGAAAACGCGGCAAATTCAAAAAAATTACGTGGAATTACTAGGGTTGCCATACGTCCCGTATATACGGGACTGTCACCGTATTTAAGTATCACGTCCCGTATTGTTACTTGTCCCGTTTTTGTCGTTTTTTTTTTTTTTTTTTTTATGTGAATAGGAAGGCAAACGAAACGAGCAAGTGGGTCACCTGATGGTAAGCGATCCCCACTGCCCATAGACACCCGCAACCCCGGAGGGATCGCATATGCGTTGCCAACCTAGAGAGCTAAAGATGAAATGCCTCTTGTGCCCGTAATTTCCCCGGCGGTCTTTACTCTCCACACCGGAACACAGCAGTGCAAGCACTGCTGCTTAGCGGCAGGATTAGCAAGTAAGATGGTGGTAGCTATCCGGTCGGACCTTGCACAAGGCCCTACCACCCGCAAAACGTATTTGTCCTGTTTTATCAATATTTCAATATACACGTAGTAAAGGCTAGAAGCCGACGGCAGGCGAGAGACGCGCGGGGGCGCGCAGTTGCGAGGGGGGGTGAGGGAGGGGCGGTGCGGGGGCTCGCTCGCCCGCGGTCACTATCAATTCAATACGTCCCGTATCAGTTCTCAACAATTATGGCAACATTTCATATTTCCGAGCCTATAATTTTAATGGTTCTCTGTATTTTGTTTGAAAAGATGAACATGCGGACAGTTTAATTTTTTCGCCAGGGCTTGGCTTTAATTTATAATTAATTTATTAATTTGTGCTTATTCTAAAAGGACGTAACTCCGGTACTATCACAGAATACACACTTATCCTTTGTCTTTTCTTTATAGAAAAAAAAACTGACGTTAATTTCAAATTGTCAATGTCGGGCCCTATTCTGCAATATTCGATTTTCGAGGTTCGCTTCGTGCTGTTCCGCTCATACAAATAGTCATTATCTTGAGAGTGAGAGAGAAGATATGAAATTCGAAAATAGAATTTCAGAGTTGCCCCCCTTGCTTTGAAGTTGTCAAAAATACAAAATTATGATCGCTTATTTTTTCTCGTGAAAAAAGCAAAGGCGTTTCACCTATCCTGTGGTAGTATTGGTAAAATTAGGACATATTTTTAATATTTTTTTATAATAAGCGATATTAAAATCATATAAACATATTGCAGTGATCAGGACGCAAAATGCTTTCGAACCATAAATATATACATTTTCAGGGCTATAAAAGTGAAAGGTTGTCAATTATGGCAATTATTACTAACTGTTTTTGATTTCGCAGATTCTATTCTATTCTAATAAGTTTACATAATACGGTTATTGACTAAATTTTAGCACAGAAACTATACACGGGAGCGTGACTGTTTTGCATGATTTACATACATACATACATACATATATCACGTCTTTATCCCTTACGGGGTAGACAGTACCTAAGGTAATTTCATAATTTTTATCTAACTAATATTATAAATGCGAAAGTATGGATGGATGGATGGATGGATGGATGGATGTTTGTTTGTTACTCAATCACGCCAGAACGGCCCAACGGATCTGGATGAAACTCGGCACATAGATAGAGAAAAGTCTGGAATAGCACATAGGCTACTTTTTATTCCGGAAAATTGCTTAAGTCCCGCGGGATAGCCATAACGAATTCTTTGCAGACGAAGTCGATGGCAACAGCTAGTCTAACTAAATATTATAAATGCGAAAGTATGGATAGATGGATGGATGGATGGATGGATGTTTGTTTGTTTGTTACTCAATCACGCCAGAACGGCCCAACGGATCTGGATGAAATTCGGCACATAGATAGAGAAAAGTCTGGAATAGCACATAGGCTACTTTTTATCCCGGAAAATTGCGTAGTTCTCGCGGGATAGCGATAAATGAATTCTTTGCAGACGAAGTCGCTGGCAACAGCTAGTTATATATATTTTTGCTCTTTTTCTCATCGACATTGGAAATATCTCCAATTAACTTATTTGACGGTGGAGGCGTTTTACAACTGAACTTAAATTATTTTTATTCGCCTTTTTCTTTCTCTTTCTTATCATTATCGCATATTTTGTTTCGCTTTGACCAGTAGAGACTTAAAACATCTCTTACTATAGACCAATGTAATATAAGGTACGGACTATAAACGTCGAGATTTGTTTTGTGATTGGTAACTTATGACTGAATAAAAAAACCCTACCCATGACTGAATAAAAAAAGGTTCTTCGTTGAATTTTTTTTCATTGTGCATGCATTTGATCTCAATCACGTCTGATGGTAAGCAAGCATCACCCTTGACTTAAAGACAAAAGTATTTAGTTACGCCCACCTCTGCTAAAACCACAGCATTAAGAGTTTTTAATGATTCACGGTTAAATTCATTCGATTTTTTTTTTGTTTTCAATTTGTGTCATTTGTATTTTTTATTTCTATTTTAATTTTAATTTAACTAACATAGTGTTTAAGTTGTATTACTAACCCGATATGGATCTTGATGTCCGAAATAAATGTTTTTTTTATTTTTATAAACGGGATGTGAACCGCGATAAAAGTAATCGCGGTTCACATCCCGTTTATAATATTTCGAATGAACCACAGCATTGTTGAGCTGACAGCCCTTTCAGCTGAAAAAGCACCTCTCTTCTCTTAGAACACTCTCTTCCTCTTGACATGTCATTCAAGTCTTGCACATAAAATGGGGTAAAATCATTAGAGAGGGTAACCCTGATTTTTCAAGTACATATATTGTCTGTCCCTTTCGGTGACACGCTCAGCCGCCGTCTAATATATCCTTAGTCTAAGGAATCCACTATTTTGATGGAGTGGGGATGAACATGATTATTAAGATTTTCGCCCTTTCCCTGGATGGGCTTTCACCATCTGCGCGGGAAGAAGCAACTGGTACATTCTATGTTTTTTCTTTACTACCAGACAAGCATGGAAGAAAAAAACACCGGGTAGCACTCCGGGAGTGCCGGCAGAAGTGAAAATTACACACACGCACACTCGCGCAAAAAGAAAAAAAACTATTTCTTCACGAGATTCGAACTGCGGTCACTTGTGAGAGAGCCATGTATGTGTTATTCTATTATTCCACACCTTATACCACTAGGCCAAACGCACATACATTAAAGCGACGTACACTTCAAAAATCGAACCCGACTCTAACTTCATTCGTATTTCAAAAAAAGCTCTTAGAGTCCTCATCTTAGAGTCATCCCAAAAAGTGCCTAACGTCGCTGAAGAAGTTTTAACTTCAAAAAATCACACGATCACGACTATGTCCCTTGTGGGGTAGACAGAGCCTGTCACGTTGCGAGGGTAAGGAGGGTGGTATATGGTTGTTTTAATTTTATAAATGACTAGCGACCCGCCCCGGCTTCGCACGGTATATTATACATGTATTGTACGTATAAACCTTCCTCTTGATTCACTCTATCTATTAAAAAAAACCGCATCAAAATCCGTTGCGTAGTTTTAAAGATTTAAGCATACATAGGGACATAGGGACAGAGAAAGCGACTTTGTTTTATACTATGTAGTGATAGTGAAGTACGTGTTAAGAAAGAAGGTAATAGTAGATTGTACACCAAGGGGATAAAGCACTGTATTATGTCACGGGCGCGACATTGAATCCTGAGCGCAGCGAAGGACTCCAGATTTAACTCCCGAGCGCAGCGAGGGTGTTATGAGTTAATTCCTGAGCGTAGCGAGGGAATTAAAATTGAGTCCTGAGAGGAGCGAAGAATTTAAGCGCTCCCAAGACATAAACAGTTTTATCCCCGAGGAGTATACTCTACTTTTCTCACCTTCTGCGAGACAATAAAAACCAAGGTAACTAGAAAAATAATTTCATTTAAACAACAGTAAGTAAACAAAATTAAAAGTAAAAAAAATATTTAAGACATTTAATATTTTTATTTGGAATCTTAGCCGTTCTAATGCGTAACAATATTACAGCGTCAGCAAACACTCGCGGCTTTTGTTTTATTTGAAAGTTTCATTCGTTTGAAAATCGAACGCCGCCGCTTGCCGTGGCATGGCCATCTCGATTTTCGGTGCCGTGCTTATTTTACGAAATTAGACTTTAAGAGTATAACAATAAGAACTATGAGAAGTGAGATTCATATTACTAACCGGCGGGTTATAAATGAAATTCAGTACAATATTATTACCCGGCTAGAGCCAAGGGTTATAATGAGTTACTTTGAGTAAGGTTTACATGATATATAATCAGCCATTGTCGAGCAGGTGGTGTGAAAATAATATTACGAAACTAACAGGAGACCGATTTTTGAATCTCACTGATGACTCTAAGTCACCGGTGACATTATGTCGCTGAGTAGTCGCATCGCCTATAACATGAGGGTGCGACATTGACTTAAGATAAATAGACTCACAATCACGCTCAAAAACTGTCGGAAGCAAAAGACTGCACGACGCGTCTATTGTGCAGAGTTTTGGTTCAGTCGTGTTTCGACCGCGCTTCGATAACAATGTACATGTCTCTTTCGCACCGTAATCTCAAACGCTTGAGAACAAGAGACAGACAGGTTTCCAGCACGTGGCGTCGTGTTATTACTTCTCACGATCGTATGCAACTGACATTGAACATTACTGCCACGAAATAAGGTGTTAATTTGAACGAATGTGTTAATGTTATCTGTGTAAGTTGATGTGTTGACATTGACACACACAATACATAGACAACGCCGCTCGGACGTTTCTTGAGGCACTTTTGTTTGCGATTGGGATTGGGGCGATTGTTTATCTTAAGTCAAGGGGGTGCGACCAAACCGCCGCGTATACGCAGTGACGTGTCGTATGCGTCACGTTTTCACACTGTTTCTTCATACATTTTGTTGCGATTCCGTAACGTCACCGTTTTTTAAGCGGCGGTGTGGTCGCACCCTAATTCCTAAGATTTTCGGCCATTCCCTCGATGGACTTTGACGATGGTAAAATGCCACGGTCCCCTAACTAAGGGGCCCCGAACTGGTAACTAGACCAGAGCAATAGAGTACGGACGGGACATTGATCCTTTTCTTTACTCGTATATCGGAAGGAGAAAGAACTACTGAAGATTTTGCCATGGGCCCCCGTATATCGGACCTTGCACTAGTTCCTATAATCCGCAAAACGACTAAATGAGTTCGCCTTTGTTCTATTCTGTCATTATTATATTTCTAATCATTTGGTAAGAGTTACCATAAGTAATATAGGTACGGACATGTCTGCCGAATGTATCCGCATCATTTTCCTAGCGTTTTTCCCGGCATTTGCCACGGCTCGGTGAGCCTGGGGTCCGCTTTGACAACCTTATCCCAAAATTTAGCGCAGGCACTAGTTTTTTACAAAAGCGACTGCCATTTGACCTTCAAACACAGAAATAACTAAGCCTTATTGGGATTGGTCCGGTTTCCTCACGACGTTTTTCTTCACCGAAAAGCTCATGATAAATTTCAAATGTAATTTCGCACATAGATTCCGAAAAACTCAAGGTATCCGCATCGCTTTGCAAAAATTATCACCGGGTTCCAACGGGCACCGGAGCAGAGGCATACCAAAAACAAAATGGCGGGACGATTTGGATTTGGAGTCTTTTAAGCCGGACTGGGGGAGCTCCAGCTGGCCGAATACTTAACTTAGGTCATTAAAAAATACTGTACTATAATATTTATTATTTAAGAATTAAATAAGTACTCACAGTTTAACGAAGGCGGGTGTCTGTATAACTGTAGCTGCGCACAGAATTGGACAAAATGCAATTCAATTTATTTATTTTTTATAATTCGGATGTATTTAAGAACCTAATTGTGAGAGATCACAACGAATACTAACAAATGTAACGAGTGCAATGCAATTATAAACGTAATCGGCTAACTGTTGTGTGAAAGAAAGATAATAGCCAAAATTTATAGGTTCTTTGAATACCTATGTATTTATTTTAAATGCGTTTCATTTTAAGTTCGCTCGCTCCCATGAGGCGTTATTTTTAACTACGCAATTGGGTTAAATTTCTAGTACCGTAAAATCGATAAAACGAAATTTCACTGAAACTCTAAACAACAAGGAGCTTATATTCAAAATTATGGATTTTTTTGGAAATGAGTTCTTGGTAAAGAGCCTTTTTTTTGTTTTTATAAAGGCGTTTTTCGTCAAACACAGGATATCATTGAAGTGTGCCGCGCGTGAAACGGAACGCGCAAGTGTTCGGGGATTTACACAAACCTTCATCAGTGGTACAGTCACAGTGTATAAATAACTTGAAAGTGTGACTCAGCGTAAAATATAAAGCGGTTGGCCCACTGCCGGCGATTAGAGAAAAGCGAGTAGCCCGGTTATCGAAGATGTAAGTTAAAATTTTCCAAGCTGTACTACCAACATTGGCCAAATACTGAACACGGATTGGTTGATTGAGCTAATGTTGCAAGTTTCTGTTTGTACTAAACTTGTCAAGTTGTATTGTAGCTTCGGGAAACGCGCCACATTTTTACATGTAACTCTGTTAGTTAATCAGATGAAAAAGTTGTGTTAAGGATAAAAACAAAATGTGTCAATTTTAAACATTTTTCGAAATTATTCGCTTTCATTATTAAAACGTGATAGATATTTCTTACGTTTTCTATTTACACGGTAACACAACGCAAAATACACAAAAAAAAACTGAGTCAACGAAAGCATTTTGCCTCCTGATCACTGCAATATGTTTATATAATTTTAATATCGCTTATAATAAAAATTAAAAAATAATTAAAAATATGTCCTAATTTTACCAAAACTACCACATGATAGGTGAAACGCCTTTGCTTTTTTCACGAGAAAAAATAAGCGATCGAAACTTTGTATTTTTGACAACTTCAAAGTACAAGGGGGCCAACTCTCAAATTCTATTTTCGAAGTTCGTTGCATACTTTCCCTCTCGCTCTCAAGATAATGACTATTAGTACGAGCGGAAGAGCACGAAGCGAACCTCAAATCGAATATTGGAGAATAGGGCCTGACATTGACAATCTGAAATTAACGTCGGTTTTTTTTTCTATAGAGGAAAGACAAAGGGATAAGTGTGTATTCTGTATAAATTAATTATAAATTATAATTATAAATATAATTATAAATAAATTACATATAAATTAAATACAAGCCCTAGCGAAAAATTAAACTATCAGCATGTTCATCTTTTCAAACAAAATACAGAGAACCATTAAAATTATAGGCTCAGAAATATGAAATGTTGTCAAAATCTCACAAATTTTGTTGAAAATGCGATCTGCAGTGCAGAGAACATACAGCCATACAGCCAGCCGGACAGACGGACATCACGATAAAACGGGACGCTTCACGCTCATTCTGTGGACTTGAAACTCAATAGTGCTCCGTATTTTCGCTGGCAGTGTAGCAACTTCGCAACGGACTGTAGTTCTAATCTTATCATATTACTTCCATGGGGGAATCAACATTTTCATGCAAAATTGTTGCCATACGCAATTATTTTACATCATAAATATGTGGGTGTGCAATCGGATTTTATTTTCAAAATATTTCTAATAAATGAAGAATGCAAGACCGAGATGACTAGAACTATCCTGCGACATAACTTTGTGAATAACCCACAAGTATAATTACTTACATAAGACTTACTGATGTAAGTAAAGGCTTAGTACCTTTAGCTTATCCGTCAAGTGATCAATAAAAAAAATTTTGACAAGTCAAAAGTCAACGTGAAGTCAACAAACTACTTACTACTTACTACGGGAAATAACGTGAAAATATTAGAAAATATCCCATTACGACAGTTAGAAAATTAGTTATTTATATTAAATTAATTGCTTATATTGTTTCAAAGCATGTTTGAATCGAATTTATCATTAAAAACTTAAAAACCAACGCAAGTGTGTCATTTCAAAAGATCTGTGTCAAGTCGATCTTATATTTAGTTTTCTAAAATGTAAAGTTAAAATTATTTAATGATATAATGAACTTCGTTACGGCGTGCTACAGCAGCGACGATGATTCCGCAGAAATTAAGCGTAAAGCCGAAGCGAATGCCTTAGCAAGGTAAATTCCTATAACAACGGAAAAAGTAACATTTTTACATTAATTTTCACGGGATCCCTTTGCCTTCGACGAATGGATAGCCTAATCTAGTGGATAGTGACCCAGACTATAAAGCTAGAGGTCCTGGATTCGAATCCCAGTAGGCTCAGGCAGCTGTGTGATGAATATGTTTGAACCAGAGTCATGGGTGTTTGTTATTGTTACATGTATTTCAGTTACTTAAATTATATATCCATCCATTACCTAAAAGCCCACCATTCTGTTCTGTACTAAACTGCATATTGGGCTAATTTTAATTCCTTAAATATGCACACATTCATTTAAAAATTCAGAGAACACAAGTGCAGTGTTAGATATACACATATCAGCTCAGAGCTGCTAGTGTATTATTTTAAATAATTATAATAATAATAATAATAATATAATAGTGGCCCAAGTGAATGTAACCATAGCAATGAGTGACAACAAAAAAAAGGTTAATTGACCCAATTGCGTTTTTCAGTGACCCCACTAAGCATTGCTCTAGACCCTTGCTCCCCATGAAGCCTCCGGGTAAACGGCAAGTGAAGCGAAAGCGGGACGAACAACAATGGGAGTGCAACAAGAGAAAGGAGGCCCGCAACAGAGGTCTGTCCTACATATCCGTCCGCAAAAAGCTAATCCCAGCGAAGACGTTGAAAAACAGGAAGGACTGTCGCAACAAATGCACGTTCAAATGCAGCCAGAAGATTACGGATGAGGAAAAACTTGGCATATTCACGGAGTACTACAAACTGAGTCACGGTGACAAACGAACGTACGTATTGGACAATACGGTTTGTTTAACACCGAGTGCGAGGAGAAAAGGGAAAACGAACGAGAACTCGAAGAAGAAGATGGTTTTTAATTATTTTCTGACGGTGCGGTTTGAGAAGATTAGAGTGTGCAAAACTTTCTTTTGTGATACGTTAGCGATAAGTCAGAAACCTATTTATAATATACACAAGTATTGTAGGCAAGAGTAGTGTTACAGAGTTTGAAATCGGTTTAAAACCACAATAAAATAAGTAGTAGTCTAGTGGTTTGATCTATGGCTTATCAAACTGAGGGTTGCGAGTTCGAAACCAGGCTGGCACCTCATGTGTATTTTCGGAATTTATGGGCGAAATTACTTTGATAATTACCAAGAGGTCTGTTTTTCCATTTGGATCAATTAAACTGATCAACTGATATCGGTCAACTATTTTTCTATCCCTACAGCGTAACTATTGGTTCGGTGGGAATAGGGAACTTAATTGTCCTTCTTGATTTGAAGGTCTTTGGCACTCTTGTCGCATTAAGTGATCCACCGGACAAACATTTAGATACAGAAATCAATATCTACTTTGTAGTTTTGTTCTCTGATCAAGAAAGTATTAAAGACTCATTATCATATTTTTGTTTTATTTCATTAGTAGTAAGTAGTGGAGGGACCGAGCAGGCGTTTGCAAAATTGGGAAATCAAGTTTTTCCAGAGAAGAAACAGCTAGATGGAGTTTTGTGAAGAAAAATTCCTATTAGACGCATGTGGCATAATTTCTTAAGTCAACCTGTATAGCAAATTTCATCAGAATCCCCGCAAGAAATATACAATAGGTAGTTTGGTACTAGATACAGATTAATGTGATCATCAATACTGGTTTAAATAAAACACTGACAGACGTTGATATGATTTTAATTATACAATTTGAATTAAGCTTAAGCACAATTATATGTATAAATTTATCTTATTTACAATTTGTACTGGTATCTACATATACATATAATAAATCAGTAGAAAGTTCGGGTCTGTTCATTAAATAAATTCATCAAAAATAGAGTGCTAACGATTAGGGGAGAGGAATAAAACACAAAAAAAGTTGATTTTATAATTTTTGTGCGTATATGTATGTGTACGCTAATCTCCATAACTACGCAACGGATTTTATTGCGGTTTTTACAAATAGGCAACTTATAGGCTTTATTTTATTGAAATCTAAGGTCAGCAAATAAAGTTATCATCATCAAAAGTTTAAAGTGTTAAGTGCCTGTTCAAGTATGCATAGTATGTTATGTATCACTGTGTTGTGTCAGCGTGTTGTGTATCACTGCATTATAAGTATGTTATACAGGGTGTTTGGTAGCCACGTGCAAAGCCTTAAGGGGGTGATAGCTGAGGTATTTTTGAGCATTTTGAGCCATACATGTCTTAACCAAAATTTGATATTTTTTTTTTTTACTGAAAATTAAAAAAAAATATGAAAATACCCAGAATTTGATACAAACTTGTCAATATTACACCAATGGGCGTTAATTTGTAAACAAAATCTTTTATTTCGGATAGTTTAATGTGTATTGGACCAAATGAAATAATTTTTAAGTGTCTGTCTTGCCACAGAAACAAAATGGAGGCATTCGAAATTACTAAAAATGTCTTATTTCGGAACAGTCTTTTTTTTCTGTGCTATAAAAAAAAAATCCTGGAAATATTCAAACATTTTTAAAAACATGCCTGTTTATTGCTCTTTCTTTTAAGGTATCACTCATTCACATTGCTTGCTAAATCTGAGAGAAAAAGTAAAAACCAAACTCGGGGGAGCACTCGCTAAGAACGCACTAGTATTGAAATTTCGCGTTTTTTCATGTAATTTACTAGAAAGAAAGAAAGAAAAATATTTTATTTCCGTTCCCAAGGTACCACCACCATAAAAATTATAACTAAAAAATATTGCTTATTACTAATACAGTTTGTGATGGTCCAGAAGGACACCGAAAAAGGGTCTCCACTCAGCATATGTTGCCACACAAAAGTGCAGCAACGCTGATTCACAGTGAAGCCCATGTTTAAAATGAGGGAGAGAAGCAAAAATACAGATTTAATAACTTAATTAAAAACAGCGAAAAACTAACAAAATAAAAGCTGTTTTACACAGATGAGACAATATCTACAGCCGCCAAACACCAAGAGCCCAATAGACACGATGTGTGACAAGAAGCGTAGTGTACTATGGATATAAGTATGTATAATATATGTGTATATCTATAACAACCAAATACGTACCTACTAAATACAAGGGGAATAAACACTGTACGGACCGACTAATAAAGTTTTTGAATTTCCAGAAGATATTTCTTATATTTATATTTAAATGAGCCAATTGTGCTGGAATTTCTTATTGGTGGTGGTATATTGTTCCAACATTTCGTGGCAGCATAACGAAAGCTCCCACGAAAAGCGGCCGTACAGTGCTTGGGGAACAATAGCCTAGTGGCGGTCCTGACCACGCGCTGGGAAATGATGAGCTTCTCAAACAAATATCGAGGTTGACGGGAGTTAACGACGCCAAAGAGAAGGCCAGCAAATTGTAGCTTACGTCTAGCATCCATCTTCAGCAAATTTCCTTGATTAAGGTAAGGCGACACATGCGTTCTTGGGGGAATA
Organism: Pandemis heparana; assembly: GCA_963854515.1. Classification (NCBI taxonomy): domain Eukaryota; kingdom Metazoa; phylum Arthropoda; class Insecta; order Lepidoptera; family Tortricidae; genus Pandemis; species Pandemis heparana. The sequence continues at coordinate 7,595,646 of OY978035.1, forward strand.
GAAAAGCAGAAACGAGCACATGCGTTCTGGACACGCTGTAATAGCGTCTTGGAACGAGCCAATAAGCACCCCTCCAAAACAATATCAACATAATTCAGCTTTGAAAGTATTAACGCGTCACAAAGCCTCACCCTGAGGTCAACACTGAGATGGTCACGAACCTGATACAAGACCTTTAGTCGATAAAAACATTGTCTAGCTGCCTCAAGCACATGCTGCTCAAAACGGAGCCCCTCATCCATGAACAGACCAAGGTTGCGGGCAACCGAAACCTGTTCCAGAACTTCGGACCCCAATGTCAGACGGAAATCAAAGCTACGAGTTTTTTCAATTTGCCCTTTCGTTCCAAGAATTAAAAATTTTGATTTAATCGGATTAAGAATTAAACCGTTCCGTGAGGACCATCTCCTAACTCGTTCCAAATCCCGATTGATTTCATCGACGGCTCTGATTATGTCACAAGGCTTAAACGTTTTAAAAATCTGGGTATCGTCAGCATACATATGATAATTGCAGGATTCGAAACATTGTGTTATGTCTGACGTGTAAAGAACAAATAATATTGGTCCCAAGATAGAGCCCTGTGGCACCCCTCGACACAATGAGGCCATCTCAGAGAAGTTTATACCTCCCGTTGCATTGGGCAACCCGACACGCTGCGATCGATCACTTAAATAGCTAGAGAACCATCTTACTGTGTTAGTGTCGAACCCATAATACGACAGTTTAGATAAAAGCAATGGCACGTCAATAGTATCAAAAGCACGGGAAAAGTCAAGTAGCACCAGCAGAGCCACCTCCGCCCTATCCCTTGCCACCAAGTACTAGGTAAATACCTACATTTATCTAGTAAATTACATAAAAAAAAGGTAAAAAGAAGTTTTAAAATGAATTAATTTACTATTCAAATCACAAAGAAGTGAAGATTAATGATTTTTTTTTTACCTTTTTTTCATGTAATTTACTATTGAAGTACCTACCTTTAACGTGAAATTTCAATACTAGTGCATTCTTAGCGAGTGCTCCCCGAGTTTGGTTTTTACTTGTTATCTCAGATTTAGCAAGAAATGTGAATAAGTGATACCTTAAAAGAAAGAGCAATAAACAGGCTTGTTTTTAAAAATGTTTGAACATTTCCAGGATTATTTTTAATTTTTTTTATGGCACAGAAAAATGACTGTTCCAAAATAAGACATTTTTAGTAATTTCGAATGCCTCCATTTTGTTTATGTGGCAAGACAGACACTTAAAAATTATTTCATTTGGTCCAATACACATTAAACTATCCGAAATAAAAGATTTTGTTTACAAATTAACGCCCATTGGTGTAATATTGACAAGTTTCTATCAAATTCTGGGTATTTTCATATTTTTTTTAAATTTTCAATTTAAAAAAAATATCAAATTTCGGCTAAGACATGTATGGCTCAAAATGCTCAAAAATACCTCAGCTATCACCCCCTTAAGGCTTTGCACCTGGCTACCAAACACCCTGTATATCACTGTTGAGTGTCAGTGTGTTAAGTGTCAGCGTGTTGTGTCAGTGTGTCAAGTGTCAGCGTGTTGTGTATCACTGTGTTTGTGTGTCAGTGTTGTATTGTATCAGCGTGTTGTGTATCATTGCATTATAAGTATGTCATATATCACTGTTGAGTGTCAGTGTGTTAAGTGTCAGCGTGTTGTGTCAGTGTGTCAAGTGTCAGCGTGTTGTGTATCACTGTATTGTGTGTCAGTGTGTTGTGTGTCAGCGTGTTGTGTCAGTGTGTCAAGTGTCAGCGTGTTGTGTATCACTGTATTGTGTGTCAGTGTGTTGTGTGTCAGCGTGTTGTGTCAGTGTGTCAAGTGTCAGCGTGTTGTGTATCACTGTGTTGTGTGTCAGCGTGTTGTGTGTCACTGTGTTGTGTGTCGTGGTGCAGCCGGCGGTGCTGCGCGAGCGTGTTGTTGCGCGTGAACTGCTTGCGGCAGACGTCGCACGTGTAGCGCTTCTCGCCGCTGTGGGAGCGCCGGTGCCGGGTCAGGTCGCCGCTTAAAGCGAAACTGGAAAAAAGAACTTTATAAGATTTTCGCCCGTTCCCTCGATGGGCATTTAGAGTCTGGCAAACAAAAGCGTGACCTGAGAAAACGCGGCAAATTCAAAAAAATTACATGTGGTATTACTAACTGTTTTTCATTTCGCAGATTCCTTGAATATCTTCAAGATTATCATCAACGATATCATCATCATCATAATTATGGTCAATGTAATCAAATAATCAGCCAACAAGGATTAAGATTACGTAAGTCATAGGTACTAACCTAAAAAATCCGACATCGCACGTAAACATTGTTGTTTCTCTTGGAAAACAACTTCTTTCACCTCTTGTTTTTGCTTGAACTTACTGATCATGGTATGTAGCAGCTTTCGCACATTACTTTTTATTGTTTTACCCATATAATTACGGAAATTATAAATGAAAAATAATCGAGTTCACAAAATACTGACAAGACTTTGACTCGCCTTTGACTGAGAAATAATGTTGCCATATTAAAACTTGAAAAAAATCAGGTCACGCTTTTGTTTGCCAGGTTCTACCAATTTTTTTACTTTAGATTTAATCAGGTACACGAAACATTGAATTTAGTCATTGTGGTTTTATTTATGCGCTCTTCTTTAAAAATAACAACGTACTAGTCGTCATTTTATGCCGAATAACCGTCTTGTAGTCACCGACTACAAAAACGGGCGACTACGGGTAGTCGGGCCATAGTTATCGGGGCGTACCGCTTGTGGCAGAGCGGGCACTCGTGCGGGCGCGGCGCGGCGTGCGCCCGCGCGTGCCGCAGCAGCGCGCCGCGGGACACGAAGCGCCGCGCGCACCAGCAGCCCCACGGCAGCGCCGGCTCCGGGGCGCTCGCGGGCTACCGGGGGAAACACATATATGTACAATAACGTCTTGCTAAATTATCCAAAATAATTGTGGTGTTGGCAGCGAGTGAAACTTTTTAGGGGAGCGGATCAGAATATAAAAAGTAGTGTCCGACCGAAACATGATTTTTAGCCGAAACCGAAACCGAATATTCGGTTTTTTCTGATTCCGCCCAAACCCGATGCGAGAGCCGCAAGAGGCCGCGAAGTAATTTCGGCCCGGCGATGGTTTCGGCCGGATTCTGTTCTGGCCGAAACCGAAACTTCGGCCGAAATCACTTTTTTGGCCGAAATTGGCCGAAACCGAAACTTCGGTCAGACACTAATATAAAGTTTAAAATGTATAATGGGTTAAAATGCATAATAATTCAAAATATATAATGCCATTTTCTGTGAAACTATTAGGTACCTATATGATATGATTTTTTTTTTATAGCGTGATCTATAGATTGGTTTAGGCATGTTTAGATTAGGTTAGGTTTAATTTATAGCGATTCTGTTAATTTGCGATTTTCTGAGTAAATCGCATTATATATTTTGAACCATTATGTATTTTAACCCATTATACATTTTTATCTTTATGAATATTAATACATATCCATCACGATTAATAATTACATTGGAAACATTAATACACTAAAAACGAAGTGCACTACAGACGGACATTTGAAAGTCATTAAATTTCGTGAAATAATCGTAAAAAATCACCAAAAATGCGACGTTGCCAGCTCAGTAGGGATGCACCCTCTTAACGCCTCGTGCAATAAGAGCGCGATCTATTTCGTCCGAGTTTCGACCATTTTCTGTGGACACTGGACACGCTTTTGTATGGCGATTGGGAGTAAGTAAATACATAAATGCTTTATTGTACAAATACAATTCACAAAAAAGAAAGAGAGAGTCATGTCTTATTTCGTCCATGTTATAATTACAACTAATAATATTTCATATTATAGATATGTTACATTCCTAGTAAATTGCGTTTGAAAAACGTTTCCTCTGTCAACTGTCACATTGACTGTCACGGACTACTCATACTGTGGCTTGTTTGAGGTGAACTGATTGCGACATGAGACAATTGGGTCATTTATGAATCTTCAACTCGGGCGCAGTAGTAACATATCTACTCCCTGTTTATATGTATAACATTTTCATTCTTACCTGTCCTATTTGGTAAACAAAATTCTAACCTCAATAAGCAAAATTTTTGTAAAGAATAAGGTGTATTATGTTATCAAATAAACCTGGGGTAATATTTTGTACATAATTTTGCTGATATTTTATCTCCAGTTCCTTTATTTACGATGAAATAGTTAAAAAATAACAAAAATGAACCGTTTGGAGGTTAGAATTTTGTTTACCAAATAGGACAGGTAAGAATGAAAATGGTATAATATCGTTAATTACAACAAGCTTCACTCACCTTGACATCATGAACTCGTTTATGTTTCGTTAAACTGCTGTTCGTATAAAACTTCTTATCGCACACATCACAGGCATGTCTCTTGTCACCTTTATGTATCCTCATATGGCTATAAAAGTTGCTACTGGTTGTGAACTGTTTATAACAAATGTCACACAAAAAAGGCTTGTTCCCACTATGTATCCGCTTGTGACTTTTCAAAGTACTGTTACTAGTAAACTTTTTACTACACACATTGCACGAAAACGGGCGCTCCCCTGTATGATTCCGTTCATGAATCATCATAGCACTGCGCTGTGTAAAAGATTTATCGCAGTATTTGCAAGAGAAAGGTTTGACGACACTGTGCACTTTCTTATGATTCAAAAGTGTGAAACTGCGCGCGAATTTCTTGTCACAAACATCACAGGAATAAGGTAATTCACCTGTGTGTATCCGTTCGTGTTTCACCAATACGCTCTTCTGTGTGAAACGTTTATTGCAATATTCGCACTGGTAAGGCTTTATACCATTATGTATTAGCATGTGTCTTATTAAATTGCCGTTTGTATTAAAATGTTTGTTACACAAATCACAATAACCTGTTTCACCATCATGTGACTTCACATGCGCTTTATAATAAGCTTTAGTTTTGAATTTCTTATCACATTTCTTACACGTCCATCGTTTCTTGGCTTTATTTTTACTTTTATCGCGTTTTTCAACAATCGGATCTTCAAATTCAACATTCTCATCGCCAACACAATTTTCTTTGACAACTTCTATTTCGCTATCGCTAATATTCGCGTCGTTTTCATCGTCAGCGTAACCTATATTATTATGTACACACTCATGCTTGTAAAATTCATCGCTAGTAGCGTGCCAAGAATCGCAGTCCCCACACCAAATCGGCTTAGTTTCATTCTTTATTCCATCATTATCATTTACAACCGCTGCAAGTTCCACATTTTCATCATGAAACTCTGTTTTTTCTTTATAATCCGTATCATCATCACACATAGCCTTATGCTCATCTATAACATTAGTAACATCAACAACTTTATCAACAGCTCTATTTTTATTTTTAACCGTCTTATGCACCCTTTTAAGATGATTGTCCAATGTGAAACTTCTAGAAAACTTCTTCAAACATATCTCACATGTGTACGGCAATTCTCCTGTGTGAACTCTAACATGTTTCACCAGGACACTCTTCTGCGTGAATCTCTTCTCACAAAAGCTACACGCGAAAGGTCTCTGTCCCGTATGGACTAGCATATGCCTCGCCAAATTCGCCTGCGTCTTCAGCTCTTTACCACATACAGCACAAGTCCTCTCCTTTGCGTTGTGCACCTTCATATGTTTCTCTAAATTCACTTGAGTCACAAATTGCTTCTGGCATATCGTGCATGTGTGCTTTGCTCTATCATGTATCTGCATGTGTGCGTGTTTGTATGATTTGTTCTTGAAAGTTTTGTGGCACACATCGCAAGTCCAGCTTTCTGGTGGGCTGTTTGTTTTGGGTTTATCCTGTCTGGTGTACGTTTGGCCGTGTATCCTGAGATGGCAGGATAGCGTGAAGCTGCGTGAGAACTTCTTCTGGCACACGTGGCAGGAGTATGGGGTTTCGCCTGTGTGTATTCGTATGTGTTTTATTAGAACCGATTTCTGGGTGAACCTGTAAATAAATATTTGTCAATGTTAATGGGGCTTTGCGTGTGTGATAAGACTATATTGCCTACCTTGTCTTTTTATTTTTGTATGGACAGACCAAGGAGATGTAGTCTGGTTACTTTGATTAGTTCTCTATTGATTTACCGAAAATTTTATTGCCGAATTTCAACGTTTCAACGTTTGGCCGAATTTCATTTTGCTGAATCATCATATGGCAACTTTTACATGGACACTTATTAAAATGACATTTTTTATATAGCCAAATGGTACTACATAACCACTAATAAAAAATAAGACATTCTAAGGTAAATTAAAACAAACATCTTCGCGGCTAAGCCTAACTAAATCCAAATTAATCATAAGAGTTTTTCGGTCTGGTGTAACATTTGCCATGCGAAAGACATTCCAAAAGTTTAAAATCAAAATGATATTCGTCGTCATGAAAATCCGGCCAAACGAGAGGTTGGCATACAAAAATTTGCCAACTGTCAGTTGTCAAAGTGAACGTTCGGCGAAATGTCGGTTGCCAAATGAAATTCGATCAAAAAAAATACGGCGTAAAGGCAGAACACCGCGCGTACCTCTTGGGGCAGTGCGGGCAGTGGTGCGGCTTGTGCCCCTGGTGCTGGCGCAGATGGCGCGCCAGGTTGCCCGCGGTGCGGAAGCGCGCGCCGCACACGTGGCAGCAGCCGGGCCGCTCGCCGCTGTGCGTGCGCTCGTGGATGCGGAGGTGCGCCGGCGACCACGACGTCTTGCCGCACACGCTGCATGCCCATCTGAAGAAAGAAAGAAAGAAGACTTACAGCCTTATTCATAAAAAGTTAGAGGCTCGCTATAAGCTCGCTATAGGACCGATGCAAAAAAACATGATTCATAAACGTCAATTAGCGCTAATCAGTCCTTCAAGGGTCTGTTAAGTCTTCCGAAAGTTAGTGTACCGTAGACCCTCCTTTATCTCTCTGCTAACTCACAAAATGGCCGCCACAAATATGAACAGCTGATTTTGGCAAGAGCAAAACCATACGCAAGACAGTTTTTTTTGTTTTAAGTTTGTATCCCCTTCGAGAAAGGTAAAGGAAACTAGATCCACACTGCCTCATCTGTCGTGTTAATTCGCTGGTTTCCCGCTAATTCGCTGCCACTGCTGTCATGTATTTTTTTTAATTCACTAAAAAGCCATTTAAGGTCTATGATTTGTCAAGGTGACAACATAACGCGTCTAATTCATTCATCAACAGCTCATTAGCTAACAGACTGCTAGCAAGCGTTTATGAATCATACTTTTTAACAACTGTCAAATAAGCTTAATCAGTCTGTTAACTAATGAACTGATCAAACCTCAATTAAGGATTTTTTATGAATAAGGCTGTTAATTTCTAAACGACACTGAAAATTAGAACACATAGAAAAATCCGAAAAGTAAAGCTATGGGGCCATTCAAGTATTACGTAAGCAGATTTTTTACAATTATTTGCCCCCCCCTTCCCCTTGTCAGCAAAAGTAAGCAAACCTCTTCCCCCCCCCCTCCCATGCTTACGTAATCATTGGTACCTATATGCATTATTCTTTTAATGTATTCTGTTTTTTATAAATTTGTGGGTTGCCATTTGTGTAAAAAAGTAAATAATAAAACTGCTGACGTAAACACGATATCGACCCCCCCCCCCATGTCATCAAAAATAAGCAAAACAAAGACCCCCGCCCCCCTGAAGCGCTTACGTAATACTTGAACGCACTGTTGTTCCACACCTTATAGCACTAGGCCAAACGCACATACGTTAAAGCGACGAAATTAACGTACCTACACTTCAAAAATCGAACGCGACTCTAGCTGTCATATCATTCGCATTTCCAAATAAGCTCTTAGAGGATCCTGATATCCTGGTACTTAAACTCTCCCTCCGTCTTACGTCTGACGCGAGTCTATCATTTTTTATCCATCCAAAAAAGTACCCAACGGCCACTAAAGAAGTTTTCATTTCAAAAATTAGAAATAAGCAATGCACTGATGCATACTCTAAATCAGTCAGGCACGGCACTAGTCTCACCAAGAGGTCTAGAGACTTCCATAATTAGACTTCAACCATTAACTCGCTTAGCCGTGGTAGCCTAGTGGTTTGACCTGAGTGATTATATTCTCTTTGGTTTGACCTGTGGCCTATCAAGCAGAGGGTCGCGGGTTCGAATCCCGGACTCGCACCTCTGAGTTTTTCGGGATTTATGTGCGGAATTACACTTAAATTAATTGTTACTAACGAATTGATAACATTTAATTTTTATAACACCTGAAAATGTATACAACGTGTCCCCCAGCCTATGGACATAGACGAATACTACACGTTTATTAGGGTATTTCTAACCAATATGCAAAGTATTAAAACAATCGGTCTAGTATTTACCGAGAAAACAATGGTTTTAAAATTTTAACTTTTGGAGCATCCTCTATTTACATTGTGTTGATTAATACGCATTTATGGGACCAATGCAATCTCTTTTGAAGAGTTTGAAGTACTGTAATAACAATATTCAAGTGGAAACTCCTTAGACGTGCATGAAAACTCTGTGGTAACTGCATGATTTTCTTTTAAAATAAATGACACTGATTAAGTGACGTTGCCATAACATAAATCAATTTGTTTGGTTTTGTTCTACCTGCCGTGTCTCATCCAACCTTGACATTGGCAGAATCATCAAAAAGTTGATGGAGCCACTTTTCTTAAATTTGAATTGAATTGAATTGGTTTTGTTCATGAAAAGCATTTTGATAAGATGGCACGATATTCTGCTGCAGTGTACATGGATATGATATTAATTTAAGGGGAGTGCCATCAGAATGGCAATCTCGCCATCAGAACGTACCGTGAGCGATATAGTGAAATTAGGTGATGCCCTAATAACCCGCGTACAATAACAAGGGCAGTTCAAAGAGTGAGAGAAAATCGCCCACTGGACCCAACAATTAACCGCGAAGGCGTTATAACCCGGGCAATTATTGCCCAAGAACAACATATTTTTGAATACTTTCGTCGTACGCCTAAATCTAGCTTGCGGCGAGCGGCTCGCCGTTTTCATGTTCACGGTAACATTCGGAAAGTTAAACACGATGGTTTCAAACAGTGCTCTGTTACGAAAAGTCCAGAGCAATATGAGGCGGCGTTTACACACGTGTACACTAAGAAACGGTAGCCAGTTTGAACATTTAAAAATGTAAGTTTTTACATTTTTTTTAAATAAATGATGATTACGTAAATTTGGTTTCATTAAGTAGGTAATTATTTTAATCCTAGAGTTACAATTTCGATACTTGATAGTCCGATCAGTTTAATTATATGCCTAGTATTGCTGGTAAATTAGACATTTATCTACTCCGATGGCGCGCGTGTGTTGCCTGTAAGCAGATACGCACACATATCCCGTTGTTGACTTTGACATGTGTGTCACACTCACACAGGCATATCATTTCATCTTATTGGTGTCAATAATGATACAGTATGTAACTTTTTTCTGTCGTTTATCTGGAATTAAATTTGTTAGAAATTTTTGATTCTTGATTTTACTTCTAATTAAAACAAAAACTGTTTCACAGCATTAGTGAGAAGTAGCATTACGATGGTGTTCATTCTGTGTCCACAGGCTGGGGACACGTTGTATACAGTTTGAAAGCATTTTGCCTCCTATAACTGCAATATGTTTATATAATTTTAATATCACTTATTATAAAAATAAAAAATAATTAAAAATATGTCCTAATTTTACCAATACTACCACAGGATAGGTGAAACGCCTTTGCTTTTTTCACGAGAAAAAATAAGCAATCATAATTTTGTATTTTTGACAACTTCAAGGCAACTCTGAAATTCTATTTTCAAAGTTCGTTGCATACCTTCTCTCTCACTTTCAAGATAATGACTAAAAGTATGAGCGGAACAGCACGAAGCGAACCTCAAAAATCGAATATTGGAGAATAGGGCCTGACCTGACATTGACAATTTGAAATTAAAATATTTTTTTTCTATATAACATGACCAAACCACTTGTATCCAGACCACAAACATTGTCGATGGTTTCGAGTACACCACTAAACAATAAAAGCTGGTATCATTATTTCACAATTTGACATTTGCAATTGTCAATCTAGTATGAATAAAATAGACTTTTCCACTTACCCTCAAAGAAACAAAAAACTTGTAAAAACGTCCTATGCTGTCTGTACCATCCATAACATATGTGTTGTTTGTTTTAGGTTTCCTGTCTGGTCCTCCCCCAAAATCAAAATGATTATAAACCGAACAATCTCCTCACATGTGTAATGTCACTACGTCGACATTGGCGAAATACGCCTTGCTAAATTAAAGCAAGGGTGAAAGCCAATAAAAAAAAAAAATAGACTGCATTGTAGTTTTTTCTTTACTGCCAGAGCAGCATGGAAGAATGTGTAATACCTGCGGTGGGAGCCGGGCCCTCTGGCGGTGCTGGGTTGTGCCGACTGACTCTCTTCCTTGATGCCATCTGAAAATTCATACATTTATGTATATTTTTTTTTATCAAAATTTTTTATGAGGTTTAAGTGCACCTGTGTGACTATTTTTTTTTTTTTTTATGTGAATAGGAAGGCAAGTGGGTCACCTGATGGTAAGCGATCACCACTGCCCATAGACACCCACAACCCCGGAGTGATTGCAGATGCGTTGCCAACCTAGAGGGCTAAGATGAAATGTCTTTTTGTGCCCGTAATTTCCCTGGCTGTCTGACTCTCCACACCAGAACACAGCAGTGCAAGCACTGCTGCATAGCGGCAGGATTAGCGAGTAAGATGATGGTAGCTATCCGGACGGACCTTGCACAAGGCCCTACCACCTGCAAAATGACAGCCCCATTTAAAATTTAATACACAGCTTTACCAAATAATTAACCAGAGACTTGCCTCGGTTGCACACAAGCTATCACACTATGTGTGTATTAAGATTCCTATTGAATCACTATCTATAGATAAAAACCACATCAAAATCTGTTGCATAGTTTAAAATATCTTAACATACATGAATCAGGCCGCAAAGCGGTTCGATTGTTTTTTTTTTTAATCTAAATTTTTTACGAGGCTTGAGTGCACCTGTGTGACTATGCCAGCCTCATTGGATGTCTCTTGGTTCAGATTCATCAAACACTCCCCCGCCCACTACCAGTTTCAATTTCAACCTGCTTCCAGTGTTCGGATTGCCTTAAAGTTTAGTACAATATTAATAGAAACTTATTTATGTTATTTTAAATGTTTACTTTAACACATTCGCTGCCAGCTGCCAAACCCGAGACTTCTTCAGGTGCCACTGACGCACATGTGCGTTCAATTGCCTGTAAAATTATGACAGCGGCACCGAGCGATACTCACGAAAACGCATATAAGCGTCGGTGGCAGTGAATGCGCTAAGTATCATCATAGCCTCAGTTTAAACTCTTTTCTTACATCCCTTGTGCCATCTAAAGGCCTCGCACAATATTCCTCGCCGACTTAAACTCGTATAAAACAGATAATCATTCAAAACATACCATTTTGACGAGGTTGAGAAATGCCTGGTTTGTTGTCGTTTTCTGCTGTTTTTTGCAGGTCATCCTTTAGGTCATTGACAGTGTGAGCGTCGGGAGTAGGCCGAGCTTCTTTTCTCTCATTTATTACTGATGGAGCCCACTCAGGCTCGTTTTTAACGAATAAATAATCACAAGACATGGCAAGCAAAGTGGACTGTTTATACGCAAATTACACCAGCAAATGACGCGGTGAGTATATCGTAAGTAGCATTTTATACATTTGTTTCAATATTCATAACACTTCAGCCCTGTTGGTGTGATAAATTTAGATTTTTCTTATTAGAACAACTAAATAAACAACAGTTTCGCAACGCAATGGATGGATGAATGACAGTTCATCTCATCTATGTACAGTTACATCGTATTTATATACATTGATTATATCGATTCAGGCATTTTAAATTTATGACTCGACTCTATTACAACGGAATAAGGTAGCGATTTCATTTTCTTAACACGTCAAGGGCCACCACGTTTCTGGCGTAACTGTACTTGAGAATGTTTAAGACAGCTTTTTAAAAGGTCAAATCTTTTTTTCGGAGTGTTGGTTAAGTTGGTATTCACTTTAGTCTAGATACCGCTGGCTAGCTAGATTTTTTTGTGCTTACCTGTGATGCAGGTAGGTGCATGGTAGGTGTCAAATCTCAGATCAATTATTATAATGATCTAAGTGTTAAATGGTCGTTTCGATTTGGTCTATTAAAATTGTATTGTTGCATCGGGTCGCGTCGCGTGTTAACAATGTGTTTCCACCTTAATGCCGTTTCTGGGATTGGAGGATAATTACTAATCTTTCAGTGGCTGAATGTTTCAAAGCATTGGTGTACTAAAGTTTTTAAAAAACCAAAACATCAAGATGACAGCAATGACAACTGTCATGGTGGGCCTACGTTCGCACCGCGCATCGTTTATCGTTTGCGTTGTATCATAAACATCTTCAACTAACTGTTTTAATACAGTTTCTAATTGGTAAATTTGTTTGTTTATAGTGTTAGTTGAATATATCTGTTTTAATATTTTAATAGCCGGTTTTATGAGGTACAGAATCGCGAAATGCAACAATGTTTCCGGGCAATTTCGACTTGAACACCGAAACGCACGGTAACATTTACCTTTACTTTTTATTACTAGTAGTATCATAAGCTTAATCTTTGGAGAACCTGGCTGTTTATCATACTGTAGTTTAAAAATTTCAAGCGTACACGAAGAGCAAACTCGTTAAGCTGCAGTGTTTAGAACCTGCTACATTGGCGGCGCATTCTCCATACTCGCCGGTGTGCTAGTTAGGTACCAGCATTTTAATCATATGAAAAGTTTTCACTATTGTATAGTAATCGTTTTGAGAACGATTAAAAGTCACAGTACAATATATGAATAAACAAAGTATTTACAAAATAATCAAAATCCGTTGTGTTGTTTTAAAGATTTAAGCATACATAAAGACAGACAGGGGAGAGTGACTTTGTTTCATCTGTTTGTGTGTTTATTCCTTCACTTAAAAATGGCTGGATGGATTAGGATATGGTATGAAATAACATGTAGGCTATGAATGTGTAAAATTGGCTTTTATTATCGTTACAGATGAAGCCATGCCGCCGAGTCCCAACAACGAGACGGAGGTCAAGCTCTCGTGCCATTCCATCATGATTGGTTCATACCGCTACAAGCCCAGCGATGTGGTGAGAGAATGTTCATTTATAAAGTTAAAGGTATTTCTTGCAAATAGGTTGCAAATAGAGTATAGTATAAAACCATAACAAAGGTGTTCTGCCTTTTCGCCGATTTTTTTTGATCGAATTTCATTTGGCAACCAATGTTTCACCGAGTGTTCACTTTGACAACTGACAATTGGCATATTTTTGTATGCCAACCTCTCATTTGGCCGAATATTCATAAACACGAATATCATTTTGATTTTAAACTTTTGGAATATCTTTCACATGGCATATGTTACACTAGGCCGAAAAAGTCTTATGATTAATTTAGGTTTAGGTACGGCGGTTTAGCCGCGTACATGTTTGTTTTAATTTATAAACAGTCTTTATTTTACCTTAGAATGTCTTATTTTTTTACTAATGGTAATGTAGTACCATTTGGCTATATAAAAGAAAGGCTGTAGAAAAAAAAACAAACGTTGAGTTGGCAACTTATCATTTTAACAAGTTGCTATAATGCGTCAATTTGCGATTAAGAGGCCGATTTTGACCGGTATCTTCATGAAATATGAAAATAAGGTTGATTATGGGATCATTTTTTCATTAAAAGTGATTTTGGACAATTTAGATTTGTGGCCCTTTAGTTTATAAGCAGCGATATGATGATTCGGCAAAATGAAATTCGGCCAAACGTTGGTTGGGAAGTGAAATTCGGCAATAAATTTTTCGGCAAATCAATAAAGAACCAAAACGGCAAAAACTTGATTTTTTAGATTCACTGCTGTTACACGTGATTTTGAAATTACACGTGATGTGTTCTCGGACACCCCCCCCCCCCCCATCGTGATCATTCGTGATATTTTGCTGACCCAATAAACGACCATATGATTTCTGATCGAGCCCTACTTGCTGTTATTTATTTTTTAAAACGGGTTTTCAACAAACACCTTTTTGTTTGTTTACCTCATATCTTTTCCTAAAAAAACTGAAGTATACTATATCTGTGGTCACGCGCAGGTCCGCATATCGTCCGACGGCGTGTCGATCCCGGCGCCGCGGCTGACTGACCGCAGGGAGGTGGCTGTCCACATCCCGCTCAAGAGCGTCGTGCACGTGCTTACCAGCGGGGAGCCCGACGCCGCCGTGCTGATGCACACGGAGGCGCGCACCGGCGAGGGCGTGCGCGCAGTGCTGCACATGCGGAGGGACGCAGGTACGAGGTCGCGTAAGCGTGGTACAAGGTCGCGAAAGTATGGTAGGTATCGTGTCGCTAACTAAAGCAATGTAGAAGGTTGCAAATGTCTGGTACCAGTTCGTTATAAAGGACATTGGCGGTATGGAAGGCTTGGTATCGGATCACAAAAGCCTGTTACCAGATCGCAAATGTCTGTCACAAGGTAGCAGACTGATGAGTGCGTGCGCGCTGTACTATTAGGTTCGTGATTACTGGTACCGGGTCGCGAAAGCCCGGTACCAGGTTCGTGTTTCTGGTACCGGGTCGCGAAAGCCTGGTAGTGGTCGTGAAAGCCTGGTGCCAAGTTCGTGCTTCCTGGTACCAACCAAGTCGCGAAAGCTCGGTACCGGGTTGCTAAAGCCTGGTACCGGGTCGCTAAAGCCCGGTACCGGGTCGCAAAAGCCTGGTACAAGGTTCGTGCATCCTGGTACCGGGTCGCGCAAGCCCGGTACCGAGTCGCAGCGCCCTGTACCGGTTTAATCCAGCTTGTTGTATGTGTTGCAGGGCCGCACTTCGACTCGATGTCCCCCGAGGAGTCCATCAACAGCATCGTGCTGCTGCCGGTGGCGCTCTCGCGGCGGCAGGCGGCGGCGCTGCGCACGCTGTTCGGGATGGTGCTGGACGAGCCCGGACACAACGACAAGAGGCTCCGGGCGCTCAGGGACAGGTACGCTCAGCCAGTAGTGTCCCTACTGCAAGAACAGGGATGTTATGGATATATAATAATAATAATAATGCCCGCATAGTCAGGAGGTTCCTCTCTCTGTCGCCCTGACCACCGGCAGCTTAGGCCCCGCCTCGCTGCCGGCGGCACCCTAGGTTAGGTTTTTATAACGTTTTTATATTTTGTATTAATATTGCTTTATTACTTTTTATTTCAATATTGTAAAAACCTAGCTTAAGATAAAAAAATAAATATACAGAATAATAATAATATTTATTTTCAGATTAATATCCATAGAATGTTATAATGTCGGATCCGGATATGGATATTGGCAAAATATAATATCGGTTTCGGTTACCGTTATGGATATTAAAATTATTACGGATTATCCGATAGTTTCGGTTACGGATATTAATTTTATAAGGAACTGTAAAATGAAATACAAATAAGATTATATTTTTGCGGATTTTTGCGGGTGGTAGGGCCTTGTGCATAGTCCGTCCGGATCGCTACCACCATCTTACTCGCTAATCCTGCCGCTAAGCAGCAGTGCATGTACTGCTGTGTTCCGGTGTGGAGAGTAAGACAGCCGGGGAAATTACGGGCACAAGAGGTATTTCATCTAAGTCCTCTAGGTTGGCAACGCATCTGCAAACCCTCCGGGGTTTCGGGTGTCTATGGGCAGTGGTGATCGCTTACCATCAGGTGACCCACTTGCTCGTTTGCCTTCCTATTCACATAAATAAAAAATATTCGACTTTAATTGTACCTTGTAGGTTTCACGAGTTGTAGTATTTAGTTAAGACTCCGCCCTATCCGAAACTATCCAAAACTTTTATTTCGGATTCTGTTACGGTTACGGATATGGATATCCATAATAATGATGTAACGAATGTTATATTTTGACCATTCGCGAACGCGAATGCGAATACGAATATCTGCTGCCAACTCGCGAATGCGAATATTCAGTTTTTGTTAAATTTTGGCGCCATTTCTCTATGGCTTGGTGACCTTGGTGGCAGTTCCGTTCGAACGAAGTGCGTTCCGTTTGGTTTTTGTTCCGAGAATAGCCGAGTTGATACGAACGCATCCGATTAAAGTGTCATTCCGCTCAGTGTTGCCAGATGGGGCTATTTAATTTAGCACCAAGCCAATCAAGGGGCTATCTACCTTACCGGGCGGCGATAATTCTATAATTAAACAACTATTAGGTACCCTCAATTTTTTTTTTATATTTGCAAAACATTCGCAGTAATTTTGCGAATGCGGATGCGAATGCGAATATGCAGAAAATATGCGAATATTCGCGAATGCGAATGTTAATGCGAATATTCGTTACATCACTAATCCGTAACAACACTGCTATAGAGCGACCGCTTGACTGTTTCCTCGCCCGCGCAGGTACAGGAGCGCGGGGCAGGCTTACGCGAACGCGTTTCTGAGCGGGCGTTTGGCGCACGCCCGTTCGTTTCGTGCCGTTCTGCTCTCACTAATAGTTATTAATTTGAGAGTGAGAGGGACGATGTGATACGAACTTGTAGCCGCGCCCAAAAGGACGAGGTTAGGGTGCGACCAAACCGCCGCGTATACGCAGCGACGTGTCGTATGCGTCACGTTTTCTCACCGTTTCTTCATACATTTAGTTGCGATTCCGTAACGTCGCCGTTTTTTAAGCGGCTGTGTGGTCGCAGAGAAACTGACTCAGGGGTTTCTCCGTTTTTTAAGCGGCTGTGTGGTCGCAGAGAAACTGACTCAGGGGTTTCTCCGTTTTTTAAGCGGCTGTGTGGTCGCAGAGAAACTGACTCAGGGGTTTCTCCGTTTTTTAAGCGGCTGTGTGGTCGCAGAGAAACTGACTCAGGGGTTTCTCCGTTTTTTAAGCGGCTGTGTGGTCGCAGAGAAACTGACTCAGGGGTTTCTCCGTTTTTTAAGCGGCTGTGTGGTCGCAGAGAAACTGACTCAGGGGTTTCTCCGTTTTTGGGGTAACGTAAATCAATTTTCCCAGTTTATGGGGTAATTACAAAACAATTTCCTAAACTTGGGGAGTGTTGGGAGCAATCTCAAAACTGTTTCCGAAATGCTTTATCCAAATTTTTAGATAACTTCAAACCTTCAACATGAAACTACCGTGAGACTCGCACATAATTACAACACACCGGATAACTCACGTATAAAAGCCGAAGGATTGCTCCGACAATTGTTTCGGACTATTCCGTAGCCCTTCATCAGAGAGCGCTCGCCCCGGCGGCAGCGAAACGAACACTGCGCGCCAACATTCTGATCGCGCGGCTACTCGGCCCAGCTGACATCGGCGCACAACTACCCTCATTTTTATCGTCATTTTTATTATAGTCCAAAGTAGGGCAGCACACAACACTGATCACGTCACTTTGTAAAGGTTCGCTCACACTCACCGTTCGGTCAATATTTAAAACAGTTTTCCAACTGGGGGGCACCGACCATCCGCTGTCACGATTAAAATTGGGATATCGACTTATTTCAACGGCTTCACGTACTTTCCGCGGAATGAAAGACTTATCTCTCGCCAGTACGGACACCTTATCAAAACGGATGTAATGCGTCGAATCAGATTCCATCGCATGTTCGGCGACAGCAGAGCCCCTGTCATTCTGTTTCTTCATGCTGCGTATGCAAATAGTATGTAAATAGTGTGTATGTATGTAGTATGTAAATAGTGTGTATGTATGTATGTAGTATGTATGTATGTGGTGTGTATGGAAATAGTCCGAAACAATTGTCGGAGCAATCCTTCGGCTTTTATACGTGAGTTATCCGGTGTGTTGTAATTAATTTCAAATCTGTTCCCCAGATTTTGAAATAATAATGTTAGCTGCATCACCGTCACACAGTATATATATAAGCTAAAGCAGTAGGGAAGATAGGCCTACTTTTTGAAATAAGTACCTACGCTCCAATAAAGCGTTAGGGTTGTCGATTTAATTTTTATTAAATTGAATAGTTTTTTTTAACCAAGGTTTACCCTACCTATAGGTATTTGACAAGTTATCCTTCAAGTGTAGTTTTCTATAATATATTATATACTATAGATGCAAAATGATAACAATGAAAGTCCGTAGAATTTTTTTCACCAAAAACACGGTATATAATATACGGCAACTACTTACTTATCATCTAAACAGCCAAACGTTTTATTTAACAGAAAAAGCATTTGTCGGAGACGTGACATCTGACATTTCTCGTTATAAAAATAATATATACATTTTACTTCATAATAATTATAGTATCATTCTTACCTTTCAACATCAGCAGGGAGTTTAAAAAACGAAAGCTCCGGTTTTGAAGAAGCCGAGTTCAAGCAGCCGTACACTGCGCAATACGCTCTTGGCATGTTTAAAACGAACACGGCCGCTCGTCTCAATGCGCCACGCGCGACTGACGGCACCGCGAGATCCGCTTAGGGGCCGTGTAAAAGCGCGTGTCTATGTGTGCGTTCGTTTCGACCGATTTGTTCGTAGATTCCCTACTGCTTGTGCTTATATGTACTGTGACCGTCATCCCCAACATTCGCTCCTCCGGCCAGCCCAGGCTACGTCACCGCCGAGCGCATATAAGACGCCGCATAGCGGGACGACCACCCCATTCCCACTCCCGGTGGCGCGCGTCTCAGTACCCTCTGTACAACCCTAGAGCCCTTATTTTTAATTGTTTGTTTAGTTTCTTAAGACCTATTTTTATTAAATACTAGCTGATGCCCGCGACTTCGTCTGCAAAGAATTCGTTTATCACTATCCCGCGGGAACTACGCAATTTTCCGGGATAAAAAGTAGCCTATGTGTTATTCCAGACCATAATTTATCTCTGTTCCAAATTTCATCCAGATCCGTTAAGCCGTACTGGCGTGAAAGAGTAACAAACATCCATACATCCATACATCCATACTTACAAACTTTCGCCTTTATAATAGTAGTAGGATTTCATCCATTTATTAATTGTTAATTGTTTCCTTTTAATAAAGTAATAACAGTCAGTGTTGTGTAATCAATCGTTTCCGGCTATTGTCGTGTCGTCGGTGTCGTGACGTGTTCGTTTGTCGCAGCGCCGCGAAGCTGGAGCGCGAGCCGCTAGCGGAGCGCCCCGAGAGCCCCCCGCGCAGCCCTAACAACGAAGTTACCGTGGGTAAGTACAAGTATTATTAGGTACTAGCTGTTGCCAGCGACTTCGTCTGCAAAGAATTCGTTTATCGCTATCCCGCGGGAATCAAACAATTTTCCGGGATAAAAAGTAGCCTATTTGCTATTCCAGACTTTTCTCTATCTATGTGCCAAATTTCATCCAGATCCGTTGGTCCGTTCTGGCGTGATTGAGTAACAAATAAACAAACATCCATCCATCCATCCATCCATACTTTCGCATTTATAATATTATAAGTTAGATGCTAAAGGCGCAGAACACAAAAAATCCTACTAATCTAACTAATATTATGAATGCGAAAGTTTGGATGGATGTTTGTTTGTTACTCAATCACGCCAGAACGGCACAACGGATCTGGATGAAATTCGACACATAGATAGAGAAAAGTCTGGAATAGCACATAGACTACTTTTTATCCCGGAAAATTCCCGCGGGATAGCTATAAACGAATTCTTTGCAGACGAAATCGCAGGCAACAGCTAGTAATATTATAAATACTAAAGTAACTCTGTCTATCTGTTACACTTTCACGCCTAAACCGCTTATCCGATTTTAATGAAATTTGGTAAATACAGATATATTTTTAGTCCCGAGAAAGGACATAGCTGGGCAAAGCTGTTGATATTTACCTTATTTGTTTGACATCCTATAACTACACAGTTTTGACAATAAATGAATATGAATATATGAATATGAATATGAATATATGAATATGAATATATGAATATGAATATATGAATATGAATATATGAATATGAATATATGAATATGAATATATGAATATGAATATAGAATAGTTTTTATCCCGAGAAATTACATAGTTTTACTAAAAATTCCAGTGTTAGCAGAACCCTACTCCTAAGCAAAATGTATGCAGTGTGAGGTCATTTTATATTGAATATTTACATAGACAGATGGACATAAATATTCTGTTTGTAGTACCTATTTATTGTTAAATCAGCAACGGTTCATAAGATACAGCCTGGTTACAGACAGACGGAAGGACGGACAGCGAAGTCTTAGTAGACTTAGTAAATGATCCCGTTTGTTACGTAATTCAAAAAATGACATTTTTGACTGAAAATTATACTTTATGTTGTCTAATTGCAGGCGCCGAGCCGGAGTCCCCGTGCAAGGATTCAGCATCATCATCATCGTCAGTGATCTTCCCCCCCTCCCCCGCGCCCATCTCCCTCTCCTCCTCCCCGCGCTCCGCCAAATCCTCGACACACTCCAGAAAGAGAAAAGGCAAAGGGCGTAAGAGCAAAAGTAAAAAACCTAAATATGTTATAGTTAAGAATCCGGAGCCGAATCCTGTAGATGCTTTCTTGGCAGGCGTCGCGCCTATATTAAAGGGATTGACGCCTGTGCTACTTAATTTGGCTAAGTCTGAAATAATTGGTGCCGCTCTGAAATATGAGAGGAAAATGCTAACAGATAGTTGTATGAGTAATGGACATTCGCCGAATCAGTTTCCATGATTTTTAGTTGGTTTTGTATGTTCGAAATCGATTTGTTGTTAGTCTATCGATAGAGTGAAAACTAGTGTTGTAAAAGACTCGAGTTGTAGAGTCCTAATTTTGTAGACTCTACTCACTTAAGAGCGCCCCCTACTGAGCTGGCAACGTCGTATTTTTGGTGTTTTTTTACGATTATTTCACGAAAATTGAATGAAAATTTCAAATGTGCGTCTGTAGTGCACTTCGTTTTTAGTGTATTAATGTGTCTAACAATATGGTCGTGAAACGAGATGTATTATTTTAGCACTTTAATACGAAAATAAAAGTCCATCGCGATTAATCATTGCATTAGACACATTGATACACTAAAAACGAAGTGCACTACAGACGCACATTTGAAATTTTGAAAGAAAGAAAGAATAAAGAAAATACGTTTATTTGACGCATAGGACAACAGCACAAACCAAAAATAAACAATACAAAAAATAAAAAATAAAAATAAAGTAAAAATAACAATTAGGTAGCGTGTCGCTGTCCAACGTCAAAAAGGTTGCAGCTCAGCATAATGCTGCGACGGGGGCCGCAGCGCTGGTTTTCTGCCGCAACACTTTTTGAGTGACGATGACGACGGAAAAACTACATTTACTTAACTAACATGACGCATACATAAAAGCACGAAAGTACCAAAAGTCTCAGGTAAATTCGACACTGAAAGTGGGTTAAATCTCACTTGCAACATTTGTCCTACATAATATACTAACATACTAACTATACATACTATCATACTAACTATACGTACTAACAGACTAACACGCCAACAGCACAAGTAACTCATTGGGCTTCCAACTGCGCTGCCACGAAGTGTGCCCTTAATTTCGTCCTAAAGTTTGTCATTCAATTTTCGTGAAATAATCGTAAAAAAACACCAAAAATACGACGTTGCCAGCTCAGTAGGGATTAACACTCTTATGAAATGAAATATGGAGCCATAGATAGAAAATAATTAATAATTACAGAGTCCTTACCATGACGTCTTAACGCGATTCAGATCTGGCAGATAAATCACTGCAGCCAGATGACACTTTCAGTGTTGTCAGTTTTTGGCAAATATTAAATAGTGATGTGACTTAGTGAGTGAATGAAAGAATGAACGATGTAATGAAATTAATTTGCGTCATTTATGTTGAAATAGAGAATTTTCAAAGCGTATTTTAAACAGATTATTTGTTCAATAAGGTTTTTTGTATGTTTTCTAGTTAGTAGTAGTGTAAGAGCGCGATTTGGAAATGTGTGGAAGCATGTCAAATCAGTTACCAGTTTTCAACTCATTCCCCATTTTGCCATAAATAAAACAACAATTATCACATTAATATTTTTTTCTACCTTTGTAATTTTACTAAAAAAACTTAAATTAAGTACTCCGAATCAGTTTCACTGCTGCTGTCACTATTTACGTGTATTACAAAGTCATCGCACATTTTATCTACTATGTTAATATGAACCTTGAACCCCTCAAAAGTATCGCGCTTAATTTGAAATATACTAAACTACGAATGTCACATTCATAAAATATTTCGTTCATTCAATAATCAAATCATTCATTACGTAGCCTTAGTCGAGCACTAGTGAAATAAATGTGGTATCATTATTTCGTAAAATGACATTTGGAAGTGTCTTCTGGCTGCAGTGATTTAGCTGCCAGACTATATAGGTTCGCTCGCTGTCAGATGCATACTAAAAACTCGCGACTCGGATTGTTCGAGTTCAAAGAGTCCTCTAGTGAGTCGAGTCTACAAAATTAGGACTCTACAAATCGATTCTTTGACAACACTAGTAAAAAGTATGGAATCGATAGTATATCGCTTTTCTTGTAATACTTATCGGTTACAATAATGTATGTATGTATGTAAAATCTTTACTGTGCAAAATAGACATAAACACACAATTGACAAACACTGAGATACAACAAAGGCGGACTTTTCCCTTTAAGGGATCTCTTCCAGTCAACCGTTGAGAGGATGAGTGGAGTATTATATAGGGTATGGACGATTGAGTTTAAAAATTACAAATACTGAGAGCCACAGTACATAACTTTACCAAATATAATACACACTCATAAATAAAAAACATAACATACCAGACAATAACTACTGTATACTACCTGTAATATATGTTTATAAATCACTATCACTACATAGTATAAAACAAAGTCGCTTTTTCTGTCCCTATGTCCCTATGTATGCTTAAATTTTTAAAACTACGCAACGGATTTTGATGCGGTTTTTTTAATAGATAGAGTGAATCAAGAGGAAGGTTTATATGTATAATACGTGCATAATATACCGTGCGAAGCCGGGGCGGGTCGCTAGTAAAATATAACACACAATAAATAAAGAACACAATAAACAAAGTAATATTTACTATAATATCGGTATTATCGATACATACATACATACATAACATAAATCACGTCTTTATCCCTTACGGGGTAGACAGACGCTAAGGTAACAACCTAAGGTGGAAAGGGGAATCAAAATAGTGATGGGTTGCTAGCATCGCCTATAAAATGATACAATATAGTAATCGGTTTTAATTTATTGTTTTGAGATTTTGTATGTGATTTATGTTTTGTGCGAACATTATGATGACTGCTTTGTTTCTGATATTAATAAGTTATTTTGATATATACGAATATTAGAGTTCCTCATAGAAAAAAGAGATATATGAGTATGTCTCTTCTCATAAAATTAATTAAAATTAAATGATTTTTTTTGCTCCCGACATTCACAGGAATTTCAGACAAACTATTAAAGTTGATTTAAAGTAAAGTAAGTTAAAAATGATTAAAAATTAACCTAAAAAAAATCCCCTCCCCGTTTCGTGCCTGGTCATTGACTTACAATAAACAACTAGACTCCCAATCGCAAATAAAAGTGCCTCAAGAAACGTCCGAGCGGCGTTGTCTATATGTTGTGTGTCAACACGTCAACTTACACAGATAACATTAACATATTCTTTCAAATTAACACCTTATTTCGTGGCAGTAATGTTTAATGTCAATTGCATACGATCGTGAGAAGTAATGACACGACGCCACGCGCTGGAAACCTGTCTGTCTCTTGTTCTCAAGCGTTTGAGATTACGGTGCGAAAGAGACATGTACATTGTTATCGAAGCGCGGTCGAAACACGACTGAACCAAAACTCTGCACAATAGACGCGTCGTGCAGACTTTTGCTTCCGACAGTTTTTGAGCGTGATTGGGAGTCTAGTTGTTTGTCGTACGTCAATCTGCCTGGTTCAAAGCTTCCCATTATGGTAACGTAACGTACCTACTACATCTAGAAATACGGAGATTGCCAACAGGATTATTATGAAATGAAGTAAAGTGAATATTTTATATGTCTATGTATAATTTTGATCTTGAATTTCTTGCGGTAGTGTGATAATAAAATTTATGAAGTTTATAACAGTCATTTTGCTCAGGATTGTCGCATTTTTAGCATTAAATGCTACGGTAATGATCCTGTTTGAAAAAATTAAGTTCCCATTTCATAATTTACATTTTGATATAATTAATTAATTGTGTACGTCTTGTATGTATATAATAGTGGTGTATTAGGCCAACACTTTTTTTTATAATATTAAAATGGTTAAAATTTTATTTTTTCCATTAAAAAAACCATGTTTAGTTGTACTTTTTAGGATTTATTATTTTATAGTTGCGTTGCTGCAGTGAAAAAGACTATTATAAGTGTTAAGAAAATATAATTGTACAAAAATAAGAATAGGTAACAGAAATGACATACTAAAATGCATGTGTAAATCATTGTAAATAAATAAATATTTGAAATCATACTTGCTTACGAATTATTTCCCTATAACGTTAAATTGTGCTTGCTGTATGATTTGTATAATTATTAGCTGCTGTAAATAATCATTTGATCGCTATCCCGCGGGAACTATGTAATTTTCCGGGATACGAAGTAGCACTATTACTATTTCAGACTGCAAACTGTCTCTGTGTCAAATTTCATCCAGATCTGTTTAGCCGTTCTGGCATGTAAGAGTAAAACATTTATTAGAACAAGGTTTCGCATTTATAATATTAAGTTTTTTTTTCTAATTTTGCAAATAATAGGCCTCTTCAGCACAAGCACAATAATAATTTATTGCTGCTGAGCGAAATCACCTAACTTTGCTATGTTGGCTTTGACTTTTTGTATCGTTTCCTTCTGTGACAAACACTAAGTTTTACCAACAACAACGAAGAAAAGAGCTTTATCTGTGGCACCCGGTGACATTTTTTGACAATGACAATATGACAAATGAAATGGCTGACTGCCTGACTTTTGGAACAATTTCTATTATTTGTTTTGTTTACCTATACACTAAAAACTTGAAATCCCTCTCTGGCACCCAGTGACAAATATATTACACATTCAATTTAATGACGTATCATTAAAGGCTCCAATAACGTCGAAATTTGGCTAAACTTCGCTTCGATGTGGGAAGGAAGCAACAAAAATGACGAGCGAATGTATTACGACCGTAACTATAGTAAAACAAGAACCTTGCGAGCTCCCAGAGTGCGATGAGGTGGTAAATGAGGAGCCCGTGGACTATTCCGGGGTTCCTTTGGCCGATCGGGACCTAAAGGAAGGCAATAAATCGCCAAACGAGCTTGATAATTATACTTCACTAAGTGATATTAAAGTTGTGATAGAATCCGTATCGGAGGACCTCTGTGATGGTACGTAATTTTTTAAATAATAGCTTTTAGTGACCTTACCTGAAACGTTAATTAGGTCCTTATAATTGATCTGGGTCGGGTATAAACCACTATGTAAACAAACCAATATATGTTCACATGTTTAAGTGATTATGTACCTGCCATCTCTTTCATTTGCATGCCAAGACGATATTCTCCGTGTAGAATTAAAATTTGTAGCAAAGCTCCTTAAACCACGTTAATCTGGATCACATTTTCAACAGCGATAGACATACTCCTCCTTAAGTGGGTGACAGACAGGCGAGTAAGTTATACACGAACTTTGTCGCCCGTCTGTAACCCACTTAAGGAGTCATTTATTCATTTACTAGCTGTTGCCAGCGACTTCGTCTGCAAAGAATTTGTTTATAGCTATCCCGCGGGAACTACGCAGTTGGGCAGTTCTGGAGTGATTGAGTAACAAACAAAAATCCATCCATCCATCCATACTTTCGCATTTATAATATTAGTTAGATTAATAATTACAACACACTGATAAATCACATATAAAAGCCATTTTTAAAAACATGTCTGTTTATTGCTCTTTCTTTTAAGGTATCACTCATTCACATTGCTTGGTAAATCTGAGATAAAAAGTAAAAACCAAACTCGGGGGAGCACTGGCTAAGAATGCACTAGAATTGAAATTTCGCGTTTTTTCATGTAATTTACTAGGTAAATACCAGAGATGCGATTTATTTGAAATACTTCTATTTAAAATGCAAATACAAAATGCAAAATACCTATTTTGTATTTTGCATTTAAATACCTTTTAGTAAAAAGCATTTTGTATTTTATTTGAAATACCTTTTGAGATGTATTTTGCATTTTTAATATTCATTTCAAAATGCAAAATACTTTTTGATTAAGTTTAGCCAACATTACCAGTCAAACAAAATGTAATGAAATGAACGAATGAATGACGCTAGTATTGCCGAATTTGACCGATAGAGGCGCCTGGTAGCCATGCGTGCCCATTTTTAGGGTTCCATAGCCAAATGGAAAAAACGGAACACTTATAGATTCCGTCATGTCCGTCTGTCTGTCTGTCCCTCCGTATGTCATAGCCACTTTTTTCCGAAACTATAGAAACTATACTGTTGAAACTTGGTAAGTAGATGTATTTTGTGAAGTGCATTAAGATTATCACACAAAAATAGAAAAAAACCGGCCAAGTGCGAGTCGGACTCGCGCAGCGATGGTTCCGTACAAATTCGCCAAGTTATTGTAAATATTATGATTACTTATTATTATATTGAGTATGAGTATGAGTAAAATCCGGTGTTAGCAGAGCCCTGCTCTTAAGCAAAATGTAGGCACAACAATAAATTTTGGGGGTTCCCCATACTTAGAACTGGAATATCAAATTAATCAAGAAATTTACTTTATTTTTTTATTTTTTTTTTATTTTTTTTTAATGTTTACTTTTTACGTTTTACCGTTAGAAATTTAATTTCTAAACGACACTGAAAATTATAACACATAGAAAAATCCAAAAAGTAAAGCTATGGCCGGGAATTTCATTTTGTTCCCGGCCATAGCTTTACTTTTCGGATTTTTCTATGTGTTCTAATTTTCAGTGTCGTTTAGAAATTAGAACTGAAACTCAAATATTTTTTTTCATCATACCCATACGTGTGGGGTATATATAGATAGGTCTTCAAAAATGATATTGAGGTTTCTAATATATTTTTTTTCTAAATTGAATAGCTTGCACGAGAGACACTTCCAAAGTGGTAAAATGTGCCCCCCCCCCCCCTGTAACTTCTAAAATAAGAGAATGATAAAACTAAAAAAAATATATGATGTAGATTACCATGCAAACTTCCACAGAAAACTGGTTTGAACGAGATCTAGTAAGTAGTTTCTTTTTTATAATTTCTGTCTGTCTGTATAAGTAACCAATATAAAATGATCTCACACTGCCTACATTTTGCTTAAGAGCAGGGCTCTGCTAACACCGGATTTTTTAATAACTTGGCGAATTTGTACGGAACCCTCGGTGCGCGGGTCCGACTCGCACTTGGCCGGTTTTTTTTCTTTTTTGGTCAGAGTGCGCGCCTTATATCTGACTAGTGAAGTGTCATTTGGCTCGGCATTGTATCTCTATTCTATTTCTCATGATAAATATCTAAAATAAATATAAATCATTCGATTTGGTAAAAAGGTATTTTATTTTGAAAAAGTATTTTGAAAATACCTATTTTGCATTTAGCATTTGAAATACAAAACGCAAAACTATTTGGTATTTTGCATTTGAAATAGTAAATCTGAAAAGTATTTTGCATTTTGTATTTAAATGCTTTTTCAAAACCATTTTGTACATCTCTGGTAAATACCTACACTTACCTAGTAAATTACATGAAAAAAAGGTAAAAAAAGAATTGTAAAATGAATTAATTTACTATTCAAATCACAACAAAGTGGAGATTAATGATATTTTTTTACCTTTTTTTCATGTAAATTAAAATGAACACAAAATATTTACCTTGCTACTCCGCTACTTACGCTACTTACGTGCAAGATAACCAAGCTTGTGCGAAATATATACGTGTCATGTAAATTACTACTGAAGTACCTACCTACTTTTAATGTGAAATTTCAATACTAGTGCATTCTTAGCGAGTGCTCCCCGAGTAAGGTTTTTACTTTTTATCTCAGATTTAGCAAGCAATGTGAATGAGTGATACCTTAAGAGAAAGAACAATAAACAGGCATGTTTTTTAAAATGTTTGAACATTTCCAGGTTTTTTTTTTTAAATTCATTTGGTCCAATACACATTAAACTATCCGAAATAAAAGATTTTGTTTACAAATTAACGCTCATTGGTGCAATATTGACTCGTTTCTATCAAATTGAGGGTATTTTCATAAAATTTCTAAATTTACGATTTAAAAAAAAAAAACAAATTTCGGGTAAGACATGTATGGCTCAAAATGTTCAAAAATACCTCGGCTATCACCCCCTTAAAGCTTTGCGCCTGGCTACCAAACACCCTGTATACAACCTAAACAAAGCCCTGTTAATTCCAATGGTTGGCAGTCACACAGATGCACATGCCTTGTAAAAATCTTAGATTAAAAAAAATACGATGGTTTGTAATTAACAAATTAAAAAGCATACTCTTTGTTACTATTAACTGGGACACAGTATAGTTTTACAACCATCATAACAGCTTTATCTGTTTCAGACGACTGGCCCCCATACCCTGATGTTAAAGTAGAGGTGCTTCTAGACACGCCCCCCTCCCCAGAGCCCCCTCCCACCTCCCCCGCACCCCTGCCATACGTCTGTGACATCTGCGACAAACAATTCAAACAAAACTCATCATTATACCACCATAGAAGATTGCACTCCGACGAGAGACCGTACCACTGTGAGATCTGCTTCAAAACCTTCAAGAGAAAAGCTCACCTTAATTCTCATAAATCTATACACGTGCCACCTCCTAAAGAGGACATAGTCTTCACCTGTAGCGTGTGCGAAAAGAATTTCACAAGACAAATCAATCTAGATCTCCATATGCGTGTTCATACCAACGACAGGCCTTTTGGCTGCGATGTGTGTGAGAAACGCTTCACCAGAAAACAACATTTAACTGTTCACACGCTTATTCATACGGGGCAGAAACCCTACCCTTGCACGGTGTGTGCAAAGCCTTTCACGACAGCCTCGCACCTCCAAATACATATGCGGATGCACACAGGACAGAAACCGTACACATGTGAAGTGTGTGACAAACAGTTCGCCTACAAATCCCATTTCAACGAGCATAAAAGACTTCACACGGGTCAGAAACCGTTCTTGTGTGATCTGTGTGAAAGGAAATTCGCGTGTCGCTCGCAATTACGGGTCCATAGAAGGACTCACAACGGACAGAAGCCTTATCGGTGCGAATCGTGTAACAAAGAGTTTGCTTATAAGAGTCTGTTTCAGATTCATACTCGTATGCATACCGGTGACAAGCCGTTTCCGTGCGATTTGTGTGAGAAAACCTTTGTGTGTAGGTCGCATATGGTAGTTCATCGTAGGATCCATACAGGTGAGAAACCGTGGACGTGCGATGTGTGCAGTAAGCATTTTACAAGGAAAGCGCACTTGGCAGTGCATAAAAAAGCTCATAAAGATGGGAAACTGTGTGATATATAGTTTATTTTTTTTGTTTAGCTCTTTTATAGTTAAGATATTGTTAACTTTATTAAATCAGTTTTGGTATGACAGTTTTTTTATTGTAGTGCAGTGCATTAAGGCAGTTTCATTAGTTTTTCGTTCGTTTCTTATTTTGCCCCATTTGGAAGAGAAGCAACTGGTTACATTCTATGTTTTTTCTTTGCTACCAGCATGGAAGACTGGGCCCTATTTTATAAAGCTACAAGTAACAATTTACAAGCGGAAGTCTCTTTCTGACCCTATGTGTTAGATAGAGACTTCCGCTAGTAAATTGTTACTTGTCGCTTTATAAAATAGTGGCGATGCCCGATACGTATCGATTTTTTAATGTATCGATACAACGGAAGGCAATATCGTTATATTTTGTATCGATACACGTCAATACGATATTTACCTGTAATAATTACCCGCAATATCGGATCAAAAATATCGACTACTGCTTGGCCAAATTTTAGTGCTTTAGCTCTCAAATATTTATCTGTAGTTGCGACATCAGTACTGTCAGAGCGTTTATTTTCTTCCGCAAAAAATACGCTCACAGAAAATCGGAATAGACTAGACCTACGTTTGTCCAAATTACTATTTAAATTAAGATGTTAAATATTGGATTTTGTAATAATATTTATATTCGATATAAGTATAATCATGAATTTTATTTAATAAATCCTATGCGATATTTGCAATATCGATACAAGGGCTTACGATTTTAATAGGGTATCGATTCAAGCTGTTGCGATACATTACGATACGATATATCGATACAAGGCAACATATCGGGCATCCCTATAAAATAGGGCCCTGGTGGACATTACGGTGGTGTGTAATTCGTCATTTTTTATAACTGGGACCACGAGCCCGTAAGACAAATTAATCTCCAAAGTGAGGACAATAAAGAAACACTGTTAATCATTGCGTTTATTTACAATAAAAGAAACACTACATATTTCTAATAATTTATTAGCTTACAACATAAAAACGGTTGTCCAGTTTCACTTAAATCTAAAGTTTATTAATCCCAAACCCATTGACAACTTTTTAAAATTAAAGGCAATAGAAATAAATAAATAAATATCATGGGACAAACGACACCAATTGACCAAATCCCAAACTAAGCAAAGCTTGTACTATGGATACCAGGCAACGGATAAACATACATATAAAATGTAGATAAATACATACAACATCCATGACTCGGGCTCAAACATTCGTATTCATCATACAAATGTCTGCCCCTACCGGGATTCGAACCCTTTACCTCTAGCTTCATAGTCAGGGTCACTAACCACTAGGCTATCTGGCCGTCAAATGTATCTATAGTTGTTTAAATATTTGTTTAACAGTTGCTGTGCATGTTTACATTTTCAAAATTCATCGTATAACATAAACATATAAAAATGAAGTCGAGTCATTTAAAAAAACAACTGCGCCGATTTTTATGAATATTTGTTGGATTTGTCTCCACCCCGAATAGCAGGGCCCTGTTTTATAAAGCTAAGTTACAATTTACTAGCGGAAGTCTCTATCTAACACATAGGGTCAGAAAGAGACTTCCGCTTGTAAATTACAACTTTTAGCTTTATAAAATAGGGCCCAGAACTATTAAATAAAAATCGTATGCAACGCCCCGATTCTAAGTCTAGCAAGTTTGCTACTTCAGCTAGTATAATACAACGTTCATTTAGTTTAAAAAAATTGACAATGAGTCCAAAATTATAGTCTATCCATAGATTACATCACGACTTCGGAGCATTCTCTGCGTCATTCAAAGATAGCAAACCATAGACAAAGGATGTTCAATAAAAAAAAAACTTGAATTGGACAACTTTTACTGCCTTTAAAACGATTAAAAATTCCCCGAAAAACATGACATAACTTACAGATAATCTTATACCCCCCGCGTGGGGTGCACTCCCCCCCTTGTGGAGAGCATCGACCCCGCGGGGCGTACTAACCCCCGAGAGGAGCACTGCCCCCGTGGGGATCATCGACCCCCGCGGGGAGCGCTGCCCCCCCTAGGGTTTCCTCGCCCCCTCTATCGGTCGATCTCGCCGAACACGACGTCCAGCGTCCCGATGATGGCCACGATGTCGGCCAGCATGGAGTTCTTGCCGATCTTCTCCAAGGCAGCGAGATGGGCAAAGCCGGGCGCCTTGATCTTGCATCTAACAAAATAATTCATTTTTATAGTAATACAATTTTTCATCTCATACTCCGAAAGTAGGTCATTGATTGTCTGGACAGCGGGTTGAAAGTGACTCATCGCGACCCTTGGGTTGAAAGTAATTTGAAAAAAAAAAAAAAAAAAAAAAAAAAACTCAGCCCTTCATAGATAATCCAAATAGCCATAGAAATAGAAATACGTATACAGACATGTAATCTATGTTTTATATAATAATCATCTCTACAAATAGTTCCTTTTTAGTTGTTAAAGGCTAAATAATATTTTTGAAAATAACATTCACGCTGATAAGCTTATGCAAGCGTATACAACGAGAATTAGGAATTTATTACGTTCGGTAATTTTTTTTAGCATGAAATAGAAGTCGACAATTAATTGATAGCGACCTCCGTGTCTACAAGTAAACTAGCCGGCAGCCATTGGTGCGCAGAAGAAATGCACAATGCGCGTAAATCCCGTAGTAGAAAATAGAGCGGGAAAAGAATGACAAACGCAACAAATATTAAGTGCGACCGTGCGACGTTAGTGAAATTTGTCATAATACCTTCTTTTACTTTCCTCATATTCCAAATGAAAAGTACCCATTTCACCCTCGAACTATTGGCGCTCTCACTTCGTCTGGGCGCCAGAAATATCTCAGTTTAAATGGGCATATTTCAACCCTTGTTTATCAATCTACTATAGCGCGTGGCTCTTGGCAGACCGACCTGTAGGGCTTGGAGCCGCCGTCGGAGACGAGGTAGACGCCGAACTCGCCCTTGGGCGCCTCGATGGCGGTGTAGGTGGCGCCCGGGGGCACCTGGTAGCCCTGCGTGAACAGCTTGAAGTGGTGGATTAGCGCCTCCATCGACGTCTGCAACAACAACAATCGCACTCTTACTAATCCTACCACAGAATCACTCACTACATAGTATAAAACAAAGTCGCTTTCTATGTCCCTATGTACCTTTGTATGCTTAAATCTTTAAAACTACGCAACGGATTTTAATGCTGTTTTTTTTAATAGATAGAGTGAATCAAGAGGAAGGTTTATATGAATAATAACTTTTTTTTTAAATCTAAAATTTTAACGAGTCTTGAGTGCACCAATGGTGACTATGTCAGCCTCATGGGAAACCACAGGTACCTAATTCAAACTCTGCCTTGCCCAGAGTCCGAGGCTCTGGAGCCAAAGACGTGTCTTACTTTATACAATAGTACTGCGTCATCTGACAAAGGGAAACTCAGAATCACATTAACACCTCCATTATACAAATTTATACCATCCAGATGAATAACATCCATGAAATTGTGCAGAAATACTGTTATTTTTGAGGTTTCTAATGTGATATCGTAATTAATTTCATTTTTTCCGCCTACATTGCAAACGTACTAAAGTATTGTACACATTGAAAAGGTCTACAGAAAACTCCGCGATGGTATATGTCTATCTCTTATGGATATCCCACAATAACATTTTTTTGTCATTTACTTTTTACTACAAATAATGGCTAATTTTCGAAGCGATTTTAACCAATACAGCATTAATCCTTATCCAATTAAATACCTTAAATATATTGTTGATTTAATATAGATCTATCCCTTTACAGCATATGATTTAAATGAATATTTTCGGAGATATTACACATTTAAAAATTGCGGGACGGAGCGTTTGCGGCGATACCGGCCGGCCGAGCGGCACAGTATTTCTGTAGTATATTTAGTATCAGCATTGCACCCGTGCGAAGCCGGGGCGGGTCGCTAGTAAAGAGATATAGTAGAATTGCGATAAGTCGCTTTCGCTAGGGAAACCGGTGTCGCCAAAATTTGACATCGACAGTTCACTCATACCATCATACCATGAAATCTTGGCAATTATTGGTCGTAGCTTTTCTATTACAAAAATGCAATAAGTTCTGAATAGGTATTATAATTTGAACTTTCCACCCAAAGAATATTGCTTAAAGTCCATTGCGCAGGTATATAAACACCATCTAGCGTGAAGGAGCCAAATGATAAGTCTGAAAATGTCAGTTGTCCAAATAATAGTTTTGCCATAGCACAACAGATGTCGTTAAAATAACTGCGTCGCAAAATGAACTCTGCTGAATGGTATTTAGGTTTACGTGATTGAAAATCTAACTGACGACAGCGGAACATTCGAGAAAATCTGATTCCGGCTGAATAAATCTGCTACTCGAACCGTCAACTTCAATTTGACGTTCATACGTGCAATTTTCCGCATAAAGGTGGCACGCGTCACTCGTTCACATACCACTTCTACTATATCTCTTTCTTCTATGATCTGTACCTTCATCTCCTCGCGCGAGGGCGGCGTGAGCTTCGCGTCGTCGGTCTTCACCTCGCCGGCCGGCATCTGGTTGAGGCATTGCTCTATGATGCGCAGCGACTGTCGCATCTCCTCAACGCGGCAGAGGTATCTGCAATGCCATCGTCACCAGGGTTAGAATACCGGTATGTTAGGAACCGGTACCGGTAACAGGCTTGATATACCGGTATGTTTGGAACCGGTACCGGTATCAGGCTTGACATACCGCTGATTGGAACCGGTACCGGTATAAGGCTTGATATACCGGTATGTTTGGAACCGGTACCGGTATCAGGCTTGATATACCGGTATGTTTGGAACCGGTACCCGTACCAGGCTTGATACACCGGTATGTTTGAAACCGGTACCGGTAACAAGCTTAGGAACCGGTATTATCAGATTATTGTATTTGTCTTATGTTTGCACAATAAAGAGTTTACTTACTTTATCAGAACCGGTACCCGTATCAGGCTTGATACGCCGGTATGTTTGAAACCGGTACCGGTAACAAGCTTAGGAACCGGTAGTATCAGATTATTGTATTTGTCTTATGTTTGCACAATAAAGAGTTTACTTACTTTATCAGAACCGGTATCCTACAAGGGTTCCCATAAGGAACCTTTATAGAGAACCGGTTTTGGGTTCTTGTATTTTAAGAAAGAAAGAAAGAAAAAGTTTATTATGACAATCACAAAAGTAGTTAAAAAACAAATTATAACATAAAAGCTACATTTTTTTTAAGTATATTGAATACTTGTGTAATGTGTATTGTACAATACAATAATCTGGCAGTGGAGTTCTGGTGGTCCAGCCAGGACCGTCTCCGCAGGAGGGAACTCTTCAACGGTTGGTTCGATTGACTTGACATTTGGTGCACATGTAGGACGGACGACAATGCAAGTACAGACAGCAAAAAAAGCTAGTATTCAAAATGAAATTTTCTTTGCTTCCAGTCCAAGATGGAAGGATGCTACAACAGTGACATACATGAGTTGTGTGTATGTGTGTGTGGCTGTCTGTCTGTCCGTTCGTCTCTCTCTCTCTCTCTCTCACTCTCTCTTTCTCTCTCTGTGTGTGTGTCTGTGTCTGTCTGTCTGTCCGTCCGTCCGTTCGTCTGTGTGTGTGTGTGTGTGTGTCTGTCTGTCTGTCCGTCCGTCCGTCCGTCCGTTCGTCTCTCTCTCTCTCTCTCTCTGTGTCTGTGTGTGTGTCTGTGTCTGTCCGTCCGTCCGTTCGTCTGTGTGTGTGTCTGTCTGTCTGTCCGTCCGTCCGTCCGTTCGTCTCTCTGTGTGTGTCTGTCTGTCTGTCTGACCGTCCCTCTGTCTGTGTGTGTGTCTGTGTGTGTGTGTGTGCGTGCGTGTGTGCGCTCACCGGTCGTAGCAGTCCCCGTTGGTGCCGAGCGGCACGTCGAAGTCCACCAGATGGTACGCGTCGTAGGGCTGCGACTTGCGCAGGTCCCACTTGATGCCGGAGCCCCGCAGCATCACGCCGCTGATTAAAAAAAAACCTGTAGTGTCTGTAAAGTCGGTTTACGGCCGATAGTTTTACGTGATATTCGAACTGGTAGCTCTGACGTC
The DNA here is from genome assembly GCA_963854515.1 of Pandemis heparana. Taxonomy (NCBI): domain Eukaryota; kingdom Metazoa; phylum Arthropoda; class Insecta; order Lepidoptera; family Tortricidae; genus Pandemis; species Pandemis heparana. Next base: position 7,631,395 of record OY978035.1, read on the forward strand.
ATACGAGAAGATTGTGCCTCTATCGCTTGTTCCGCGCTCTCACTCGCACACTCTGACGTCAACGCACGTAAAAATTGAAGAACGAAATCTTAACCCATAAGATCATTTAGATATTTTTTGTTCGTTCCATCAATTAACCGGTATATTATCGAACGAAATAAAATAACGATATTGGAACGATATTAACAGGTATATCAATAACGAAATTATACCGGTTAAACCCAGCCGCCGCCGACATACGCCAGACGCACCAGTAGTGGTGTAAAAGAGAGCAATACAAATTCTATCTTGCTCTAGTTTCGTAATTCAATTTAACCAGTCAATTTCGTTCCCCAAAAACGCATGACGAACGAAAAGCGCACAAACCTGTATCTCATCTCAATTGAACAGTTCTTTAAGCGGTAACCGGGAACGAAATCCTTCTCGTTCTCGGGCGTGCACAATACCGGTATCAAGAATTAACCGGTTTCCGGTCCGCTTACCTGAAGCCGTAGTTGAGCGCGTCCTGGGCTGTGACGATGCCTATGTCCTTTGTGCGCTGCACCCAGATCCTGTTGGTGGTCAGAACGTCCTCCACCTCGTCGAGCCGCTCGGCGAACTTGCTCGAGAACTCGTAGATGTCGTCCATCAGACCCAGCGGCATGTCCTGCACGATGGAGAGCATAAAGAGCTGAGCATTAAGTGAATTATTGTACGTGTGGCAACACTGCCCTGACAAGGGATTGAGAGAGGGAGGAAGAGATAGGGAGAGTGGGAAAGGATAGGGGGAAGGAGGGAGAAGAATGGGGATAGAAAGGACAGTGACAGAGGGAGGGAGATGGAGGAAGAGAGATGATAGAGAAAGGGAGAGATAGAAGGGAGAAAGAGCCAGAGGAAGAGAGACAGACGAATGTAAAGCGAGACAAAGGGGAGATATGGAGAAATAGAGAGACCACGGCCACTGGAACGTGGCCGAAACGCCGAGGTAATTAATAGAAATCTTTACGCAGTTAAGTCCCGAAATACTTTAAATACATATGAGTGAAAATCGCGGAAGTTTAAAACATTAACTCGTAGAGCCAGGAACTGTCCAACATCCAGGGCTATAGCGTTATTAAATGTGTTTCTGTCCAGGATCCAGGATGCTGATGTGTTCGCTGATCGTTGGGTGACACTTCTGTCTGGAATTATTTTATTTTTAGCGAGCTTGTCATAAAGTTTAGCGTATTTGGTTAAAATATTTTTGTTATAAATTATTTGATGACTGTATTTAATAGGTAGTATACTTTTAAAATTAAGTTTTCCAGTGCTTTGGTCTTTACTGCAATGCTGTGTAAATTGTTTGATGAATAAATAAAGAAATAAATTATAGAGAGAGATAAAAGAAGGGCGAGAGAGAGGAAGAGGAAGGTAGGGAGAGGGAGATAGGGAAAGGGAGGAAGATCTAGAAGGAGAGTCAGTGGAATGTAAAGTGTAGTTACCAGCGAGACGCCCCCGGGGCGGATGTAGGCGGCGTGCATGCGCACTCTGCGCTCGTAGATCTCTATCACAGCGAGCGGGACAGAGGGGAGATATGGAGGAATAGAGAGAAAGAGAGATAGAGAAAAGGAGAGAGAGGAATGAAGATAGAGGGAGCGGGGGAGATGAAGGTAGGGAGAGAGAGATAGGAAAAGGGAGGAAGAGAGAGGGGAAGAGAGTAAATTCAAGTGTCAGTTACCAGCGAGACGCCGCCGGGCCGGATGTAGGCGACGTGCATGCGCACTCTGCGCTCGTAGATCTCTATCACAGCGAGCGGGACAGAGGGGAGATATGGAGGAATAGAGAGAAAGAGAGATAGAAAAATGGAGGGAGAGAGAGGGAGAGGAATGAAGATAGAGGGAGCGGGGGAGATGAAGGTAGGGAGAAAGAGATAGAGAAATGGAGGGAGAGAGAGGGAGAGGAATGAAGATAGAGGGAGCGGGGGAGATGAAGGTAGGGAGAGAGAGATAGGGAAAGGGAGAAAGAGAGAGGAAGAAGAATGAAGATAGAGGGAGCGGGGGAGATGAAGGTAGGGAGAGAGAGATAGGGAAAGGGAGGGAGAAAGAGGAAGAATAATGAAGATAGAGGGAGCGGGGGAGATGAAGGTAGGGAGAAAGAGATAGGGAAAGGTAGGGAGAGAGAGGAAGAAGAATTAAGATAGAGGGAGCGGGGGAAATGAAGGTAGGGAGAGAGAGATAGGGAAAGGGAGGGAGAGAGAGGAAGAACAATGAAGATAGAGGGAGCGGGGGAGATGTATGTAGGGAGAGAGAGAGAGAGAGAGAGAGAGAGGGAGAACAATGAAGATAGAGGGAGCGAGGGAGATGTATGTAGGGAGAGAGAGATAGGGAAAGGGAGGAAGAGAGGGGAAGAGAGTAAATTTTTAAGTAATTAAAGTTTCAGTTACCAGCGAGACGCCGCCGGGGCGGATGTAGGCGGCGTGCATGCGCGCGCCGCTGACGCGCTCGTAGAACTCCATCATCTTCTCGCGCTCCTCGAACAGCCAGAAGAAGGGCGTCAGCGCGCCCACGTCCAGCGCGTGCGTGCCCACCGCCATTATGTGGTTCAGGATGCGCGTGATCTCGGCGAACAGCGCTGGGTGCGATACATATAGCTGACCACATTGACCAATAGATACACTACAAGCGCTCAAAACTCGTCCCGAGCAGAGTACTTAGAATCTAATACCCGAAACAATTGATTCTAAATTATGCGATTTCAAATTAAACCAAATACTAATATGTACAAATGATTGTTACTTTAAGTATTTCATGCAACATTCATGTTCTACATTTATTTATTTTCTCACCACAGATTAAAGGAACATTTTTTTGACTGGTAATACCAAGAAATGTCAGAATTCCGAAAAATCAGAGTATACATACATACCGTCACGCCTCTCTCCCACAGGGGTAGGCAGTGACTACTTTATACCTCTTTCGCTTCATCCACATTCATCAATCTCTTCATACATCAGAGTATAGTTAGCTATAACCACTGTCGTGTACTGACTGCGAATATACTTGGCGCGCAGCGGTATGTCTATATTGAGTAGCTTCTCGACCGCGAGCGAGTAGCACTGCTCGTTGCACATCATAGACACGTAGTCCAGCCGGTCGAAGTAGGGCAGCGCCTGCGTGTAGGTCTTGTACTCGATTAGCTTCTCAGTGCCCCGGTGGAGCAGCCCTATGTGGGGGTCGGCCGCTCGCACCGTCTAAAAGGGCAGGTCGTAGGGTGATGTACCAGCAATAATAATAATAATAAATTTTATTTATTATTTATAAGCCTTTTTATTCCGAATGCGCTACAATTTCAGTAAGTATATGTTGTTGTTGTTGTTATTGTCTTTTTTATTTATTAAATTGTCGCGTAATTCGGCATGCCTCATGGCATAGGCCTCCTCCGTGTAGTGGAGGGTTTGGGCTTTAGTTCCCACGCGCGCCCAGTGCGGATTGGGAACTTAACACACACCATTGAATTTCTTCGCAGATGTGTACAGGTTTCCTCACGATGTTTTTCCTTCACCGAAAAGCTCATGGCAAATTACAAATGTAATTTTCGCACATAAATTACGCAATTTTCCGGGATCAAAAGTAGCCAATGTGTTATTCCAGACCAAAATCTATCTTTGTTCCAAATTTCATCCAGATCCGTTAAGCCGTTCTGGCGAAAATGAGTACCTAACAAACATCCATACATTATCACAAACTTTTGCATTTATAATATTAGTAGGATTTTGTTAGGATTTGATTTCGTAGCCTGCTTTGCTAAATACGCAAACATGAGACAGAAGACTGACCTCTCCGTCCAACTCGAGCACCAACCGCAGCACTCCGTGGGCCGCTGGATGCTGCGGGCCGAAGTTGAGAACCATGTTCCGCACTTGCTTCTCAGAGGGCGCGACGATGCCTGCAATAGACATAAGATAATTTTTACCATCCATACTGCAGGCTTATTGTCCAACTCGCTTGCAATCGCCATCATGTTTATTTTGACTGAGTAAAATGTTTTTATTTTTATAAAATACTAGCTGTTACCAGCGACTTCGTCTGCAAAGAATTCGTTTTTCGCTATCCCGCAGGAACTACGCAAATTTCCGGGATAAAAAGTAGCCTATGTGCTATTCCAGACTTTTCCCTATCTATGTGCCGAATTTCATCTAGATCCGTTGGGCCGTTCTGGCGTGATTTAGTAACAAACAAACATCCATCCATCCATACTTTCGCATTTATTAATATTAGTTAGATATGGCTCGACGGAAAAGTCTGAAACTTTTTTCCGTAGCTAAGGATGGTTATTCCTATCAATAGAAAAATCACCAAGCACTTTTAAAATAATCATCCATTCCCAATTGGCATCGGAATCAGCTAGCTGTCACATTCATACAAGAACTGTCAAAATGAACACGATGGCGATTGCGAGCGAGTTAGACGATAAGCCTGTTGGTCTGAGAGCAAAGAACAAACGTAGAATGTACCAGTTGCTTCTCTTTCCGCGATGGTAAAAGCCCCGAGGGAAGGCAATCTTTGGAGTTATGTTATAATCGATGCGGCTAGCACATCATCACTATTTTGATTCCAATTTCTACT
>OY978035.1:8238477-8439722 GCA_963854515.1 Pandemis heparana
TTTCAGGATGTGGGTGTTGCACAACGTGGTGAAGTTCACGTCGCTGCTGCTGCTGTTGCGGCTGGTCATGCAGAGCCGGCATGCGCGCGCGCTGGTCTACGGCACGCTGCGGCTATTGCTGTCTCTCTTCAGCGCGTTATATGGCCGTCTGCGCGCGTGAGACGGATGTATCCCGACGTAGACCGGACGAGAAACGCGTCGGTTTCCATCGTGATGCGAGCGAGTTAGACTATAAGCCTACAGGGTCCATTAAAATTGTTTCAAAATGTTTTCAACAGGCCCCTATTTCGGCAACCGGCGCAGATTCTTGTCGAGTTTGTAATGTAAACAGAGCCTCTAGTGTAAGTTTTCGCATATAAAAACGTCTCGAACGCGTTCACGTAAACGTCTCAATTACTATGGAATAATTGGCAGCGCCACTTGCGGATCGAAACGGCAACAAACTGTTCTCATAGTATTTGACATTTTAACGCAAACGCGTTCGAGACGTATTTTCTGACCGAAAACCTACACTAAACATACTGTATGCTTAGTGTATGTTTTCGGTCAGAAAATACGTCTCGAACGCGTTTGCGTTAAAATGTCAAATACTATGAGAAATATTAGTTGTCGTTTCGTTCCGCTTGTGTCGCTGTACATTTTCCCATGGTAATTGAAACGTTAACGCGAACGTGTTCGAGACGTTTGTCGTGCCTAAAACTTACACTAGAGGCTCTGGTCACTTATCACTGTCGACGTGGTGAAATAGGTCAGGAGCCTTACCATGACGTCCTAATTCCGACTCAGTTCAAGTTTTAGCTGCGACACGGGGATGTTTCTGAATATCTTAGCCCAACCGGCCTCAGACATCGCGTTGTTGCTATTCAGTATGCTTAGTGTAAGTCTCGATCATGTTTGCGTTGTACTGTCAAATACTGTGAGAACTGTTTGTTGCGTTTCGTTCCGCTAGCGGCGCTGTCAATTATCCCATAGTAACTGAGACGTTTACGCGAACGCGTTCGATACGTTTTTCGTGTCAAAAACTTACACTAGAGGCTCAGGTTGGCTGATGTGACCAACAATGTAAGTTAGTGCAAGTTATGATTCGTTGTTGCCCTATGGGCTAATCTGACAAAATTTTGTACGAAGCCCGTTGTCAAATAAATAGACAAAATAAAAAAAAGTTTTAGCTGTCACTTTTAGTATGAATCTGACAGCGGGCGACCCTAAACTGAGTCGCACTAAGACGTCACGGTAAGGCTCTAGGTTGTGTTAGTTTGACTATAGGTATAGCATTGTAAAATGTTTTTCAAGGCTATATAGTAATTTTTTAATCATAATTGACAAATGTTTCCACACATTGATCCATGTTCGAAGTAAACCGCATCAAGGGCGGGTGTGAATCAAAAATTGTAATGAAATCTTTGTAGTTAGCTGCTGAAATATTCTGAACAGTTCTGAGGAACCCCGTACAGCTACAATGCTAGCAACACTTCACTTTATTTTGTTATTTAAGCGTTTTCGAAAAAAAAACCTTTGTTCCACGCAGATAACCAAGTTAGCTACCAGCAGCCAAGAAGGAAGAAATTTTCTTCCCAGATAACTGGTTTCTTAACGGGAAAGATTAGTTCCCCGTATATAACTATTTCAGAATGAATATAACCAGAAAGCTTATTGTCTAACTCGCTCGCAATCGCCATCGTGTTCATTTTGACGGTTCTTGTATGAATGTGACAGCTAGCTAATTCGGATGCCAATTGCCAGCCCATACATGAACTGTCAAAATGAACACGATGACGATTGCGAGCGAGTTAGACAATAAGCCTACAGGACATTCTAAGGTAAAATAAAGACTATATCTAAATTAAAACAAACATTTTCGCGGCTTAGGGGTGGCCCGAATGCCACTCCCGCCGCACCTAAACCTAAATTAATCCAAATTAATCATCCTACATTGGTTTTACTATTGCCGGTTATCAAACTTGGTTATCGTGCAGGAAAAATTCTTTCCCGTTAAAAAACCAGTTATCTGCGAAGAAAATTTCTTCCTTCTTGGCTGACTTGGTTATCTGCGAGGACGACAAGAAAATCCTTACCCTTACTTTTTTTCCAAAATGCGGATATTTTTGCTTTTTCTGAATCAGAAATTGTAAAAAAAATGTACCCAATTTTTTGACAGAATGTTGTCAATTTTTTCATACGATTCGATTCGTATGGGTTGTGCCAGCAAAATTATATGGAAAATTGGGGTCATTTTTTAACTAACTATGTATAACAATTATAATTTTAATAGTGCTAAGATAATATTGTAGCTACGCAACTGTAATAGCTAGGCCTTGTAACACTCGTGTGATCTTATTATGAAACTCGCCTAGTTCGTTTCATAAAGCCGCACTTGATTAAAAACCCTAAATAAATAAAAAAATACCTTGGGACAATTTACACCAATTGACCTAGTCCCAAACTAAGCAAACCTTGTTTTATGGGTCGAGAACAAATATTCGTATTTTTCACACAAATATCTGCTCCGACAGGGGATCGAACCCGGGACCTCAAGCTTTACAGTCAGGTACTAAGGCTATCCTATCGTCAATCCCTCATTATGTGTCAGTTGCGTAAACTACTTTTTCTATGATAGTAGACCTAAGCACTGCTCCGCTCAAATAAGTAAGATAAAATATAAGTATAATGTAATGATAAATGAACATAAATTAATATTAACTCTAAGGAAAATAGGTTTTATTATTTAAACTACGGTATTCGGTTAACAAAGGCGGTGTAATGTGATATAAGTACATAATAGCAATTTTGACTTTGTGATATTATGATATTAAACTTATTTTCATAGATTATGTTTTTTTTTAATCCCAAACACCAGCGCTGCTAGAACGGGAGCGCGCGAGAGCTGTGTCGTGAGATAGACGACAGTACCCAGGATTAGTGGTGGGAATAATGGCTGTTTTGCAATAATGAATAACAATGTTGTGTTATTCTCAAATAGCTGTTATTGTAAACTGTTGTCTGTTATCCTGTTATATTGCTGTTTTACAAAACTATAATGAACTTATTATTATTAAGACGTACGGGAACAAAAGCAAAACAACGCTCTGTTACCTTGTTTGTTATTGTACTGACTGACAACAAACAGCAACAGCTAATAATGATACCAAAAGTCAGTTGCGATGGCGATGCAAGCTCGCGCGTATAGCGCTATCTCTCGCACACACCTACTTGATTTGTTGCGCACTCGCTTGCGTTGCGCTTCTATGCCAAGTGCGGCAACAGTGCGCGTATGAACAACGTTGACAACAGACAAATAATGATAACAGGATAGTTGACGATTCGATAATGTGTTGTTCGTTGCGTGCAAATAATGCATTACGTTATCTGTTGTTGTAATAACGACCACCACTACCCAGGATGCACTTCGGTCTTTGGAAAGAGACAATTGGCGTCACGTAAGTTAGAGCGAGACAACGCTCTGCGAAGCCGAAATTAGCCCTTTGTTCCTCACAGATAACCAACTTAGCTAACCAGCAGCCAAGAAGTAAGAAATTTTCTTCCCAGATAACTGGTTTTTTAATGGGAAAGATTTGTTCCCCGTACATAACTAAGGTCAAATAAAGACTATTTCTAAATTAAAACAAACATGTTCGCAGCTTAGGGGTAGCCCAAGGGCCCTAAACCTAAATTAATCCAAATTAATCAACCCATATTAGTTACCAGTGCCGGTTATGTAACTTTATTATCGTGCAGGAAAAAATCTTTCCCGTTAAAAAACCAGTTATCTGGGAAGAAACGAAAAAATCACACTTTGAATAGAACTTGTGCATTTTTACATTTTTATTTAATTCATTCATTCAGTATTTAGTATCGATTTGGGTATAAATAAAAAAATACGGAAAAAAAACTAAAATTTGCAACCCCGGTTGTGTAACAGTCTATATAATACATGATGAAAAAACAAAACATTAAGGGCCTGCTTCACCGCTCTCTGTTAAGTTCCAGCTATCTTAAGTGTCAGTTATCTATGATGACGTCTCTGTCTGATTCATAGTAAGAAAAAGAGACGGAATCATAGATTAGATTAACAGAGAGCGGTGGTACAGGCCCTAAGTATACCCATTTCACCCTAGGGCGGCCCCAATCGTGTCAAAAAGTTACAGCCTTATTCATAAAAAATCCTTGATTGAGGTTTGATCAGTCTATTTGTTAACAGACTGATTAAGCTTATTGGACGGTTGTCAAGAAGTATTGTTCATAAACGCTTGCTAGCAGTCTGTTAGTTGTTGAGCTGCTGATGGATGGATTAGACGCGTTATGTTGGCCACCTTGACAAATCGTAGACCAAAAATGGCCTTATAGTGAATTAAAAAAAGAAATTGACAGCAGTGGCAGCGAATTAGCGGGAAACCGAAAACATGGCTTCAGCCTAACACGACAGACGAGGCAGAGTGGATCTTGTTTCCTTTACCTTTCCCGGAGGGGATAAACATAAACAAAAAAAACTGTCTTGGGTATGGTTTTGCACTTGCCAAAATCAGCTGTTCACATTTGTGGCGGCCATTTTGTGAGTTAGCAGAGAGATAAAGGAGGGTCTACGGTCCGCTAACCTTCGGACTACTTAACAGAGCCTTACTGATTAGCGCTAACAGACGTTTATAAATCATGTTTTTTTTGCATCGGTCCTATAGCGAGCCTATAACTTTTTACGAATAAGAATGTTAGTCTATATGGAGGATGCTGAGAAAAGGGCTGTTGGCTTGGGGCCTAAGGCGGTGGGGCAGTCGAGACTGCAAAGCCGCCGCTGGCCGCACGCGCATCATGCACCGTCAACAAATGCTTATCCAAAGACGTGCGGCTCTGGAACCTCTTCTCACACACATTACAACTGAACGGATGGCTCTTCCTACCGTGCGTCTTCATATGCGACCTCAAATTCGACGACTGAGAGCACAACATCTTACACACTTTACACTCGTACGGTTTCTCGCCCGTGTGAGAACGTTTATGGGTTCTCAGGTGCGCACCTTTTCTAAAGGCTTTATTACACACATCGCACGCATACGGTCTCTCATCCGTGTGACAACGCTTATGGCATTTCAGGCTCTCTCTGACTCTAAAGGTTTTGTTACACACATCGCATACATAAGGTCTCTCACCCGTGTGGATACGGCTGTGTTGCTTCAATGCGGATCTCTCGATAAACCTTTTATCACACACCGTACAACTGAACTTTTTCTCACCTGTGTGTGTCTTCGTATGGGTGCTCAAATGACTTCTCTGTGTAAACTTCTTCGGGCAATACTTGCACGCGTACGGTTTCTCCCCTGTGTGAATCCGGTTGTGCGTAGCCAACGTATCATACCGTCTGAACCGTTTCTTGCACACGTCACACGTGAATGGTTTCTCACCTGTGTGCACGCGTTTGTGAGCGTCCAACGTCTGCCAAATACGAAACCTTCTCTTGCACACATCACACGAATACGGTTTGTCTCCGGTATGGTGGCGATTATGGATCCTCAGATCGGATTCCACACGGAATCCCTTGTCGCACACTTTGCAGACGTACGGTTTCTCGCCGGTGTGGACTCGGGCGTGCTCCACACGCTCCCGGTCATACTTGAATCGTTTCTTACACACTTTACACGAGTACGGCTTTATTCTCTTCTGCCCTGTATGACTGCGAACATGTTTCCGCAATGAGAAAGCGCTGCGAAACTTTTTCTTGCACAATTTGCACGGGTAAGCCATTCCCAAATGCACAGTCATAATATGCGTTTTCATGGTAAGTTTCAGGTGGAATCGCTTCTTACACACGTCACACACAAAGGGTTTCTCGCCTGAGTGAACGCGAAGGTGTTCGATTAAATAACAGGTCGCACTGAACTTCTTACTGCAAATATCGCACGAGACCGGTTTCTCGCGACGACGGCATACATGGTCGCTTAACGATGACAACGATACAAACTGCTCCTCGCAAACGCCGCAATAGTATATCTCTTCATCAGTTTGAAAAGCGGAATGATCCTCCCCAACAGAATTGTCATCCTCACTGCTACTTTTCGTAGTTTCATCAACTATCTTCATTATAGCCTTGCCTTTTCCAATATTAAACCGTTCAAGTTTAACAAAGCAGGATTTCAGCATTTCATTCAAGACGGCCTCATCAGACTGTGGTCCAACTGTTTCTTTTGCTTGCTCGCAAGCTGCGAGCTTTATGTGTTCCAACAGCTTGCACGCAGCTCTGAACTGTTGCTTGCAAACTTGGCATGCGAAGCTCCCGTCTCTATGGAACCTCTGCATATGCTTTAACAGACTCGTCTTCCTCAATGTCCTCATTCCACAGTCGTCACATTCTAAATACGTCTTCGTAATGTGATATTGTTGTTTTCTACGTATTTGCTCTAAGAACGGATCTCTTGTGTGTATGTTCAGGTGTTTAGTTAGGTGAGCTTTTCTTGTCAATCCCTGTCCACAAATATGACAGTTGAATTTCCCTTTCTTCATAACCTTCTTCTCAATTTTGATCGTATTGATTTCTTCTTGAGTATGAACTAGAAGATGCATCCTAAGGTTATGCTTATAGCCGCATACCTTTGGGCATACCGGACATACGAATGCATTCTTGTAGGGAATGTGTTCCAAGTGTTCCAACTTAATGTAACAGGGTTTTAGTGAGATTGCACCACCACCACCACTAGTATCTGCAGGGGTCCACACAGGTTCTATCTTTGGCGTAATATTGGCAGTAGTGTCTTCAATGATAGGGTAGGTAGTAGAAGCATTGACAAGAACTGGTGTTACTTCTGTTCTGGGCGTATTAGTAGTATTAGTGCCTTCAGGACTACTTACTAGTTCTATCTTTGGTGTTATATTAGCAGTAGTGTCAAGACTAGACTGGGTAGAAAGAACATTGCTAAGTGGTGCTACTTCTGTTCTAGGCGTATTACTAGCACTAATGCCTTCAGGGCTGGTAATGTCTGTAGGGCTCTGAATTACAGCATTAGCCCTAGTGTCTTTAAGGCTAGGGTTGGTAGTAGGAACATCGCTAGGAACCGTTGCTACTCCTGTTCCAGGCGTATCAGTAGTACCGGTATTTCCAGTGGTCCATACTGGTTCTATTTTTGACGTTATATTAGCAGTAGTGTCGATACCAGACTGGGTAGTAGGAACATTGGTAAGAACTGGTGCTACTTGTGTTCTAGGCGTATTACTAGCACTAGTGCCTTCAGGGCTGGTAATGTCTGTGGGGCTCTGTATTACTTTTGTCGTTGCCGTTATATTGGAAGTAGTGTCTTTAAAGCTAGGGCGGGTAGTAGGAACATTGCAAACTTTTGATACTTCTGTCTTGGGCGTACGACTATTAAACCAGTCTTCAGAGCTGGTAGTAATGTCAGCTGTGGTCTGTTCGGTTTCTGTCTTTGGCGTTATGGTGGTAGTGGTGTCTTTAGGTCTAGAGTGGGTGGTGGTAGCATCCTTGGGGTCTCGTATGGCTTCTGTTGCTTTCGTCTTGGTTTGGAGGTGGCTGGTGTTTGCAGCACATACTCTTGAAGCTGAAACATGAACATTTAATTATCAGAGTCAACATACAAAAGCAGTGGTAGCCTAGTAGTTTGCTCTATGGCCATAAGAATCCTACTAATATTATAAATGCGAAAGTTTTGACGATGTGAGGATGTGACGATGTGACGATGTGAGTGAGTGAGTGTGTATGTTTGTTCCTTTCCTTCTTCACGCTAAAACGACTGGACGGATTTGGATAAAATTTGGGACGAAGATAGCTGGTACCCTAGATTAAAACATAGGCTGCTTTTTATCCCGGAAAATTGCATAGTTCCCGCGGGATAACGATAAACATGTTAAATCATTGCTAATTCTACGCGGACGAAGTCGCGGGCAGAAGCTAGTAAATAATAACAGAGTAGAACGGAATCTCTTTTGACCGCATCCAAAACGCCGTCATTTATATACCTACTTCCCCCCTCGCGTTATTACACCATCCAGGCGTGTTGCTAGGATTGCTTACCTGTTTAATATTACTTACGTCTATTAGGGATAATATCGCTAAAATATAAGTTTTTATTTACTTAGAAATCATTAATCATTGCTCCCACTGTACGGACAAGCGTACATTTTTGTATGTATATATTTAAAGTAGCACATAGCTTACATTGCGCAAGCGTTTGCATACGCTTGCAGTTTACGTTAATATCGAAATATTATTCAGCATTAAAGTTAGTTCGTTCACATACAGCATTCGATTCGGTTGTTTGTTTTATCATCCCTAATCAACACCTTTTATCAGCATAAATCAGTATCACTATCATTTCTATCAATTATCATCCTTAAATAGTGTAGTTCACGCTACACCCACACTGCCAAACATCGGGCTACTTGGCGACGCATCGCGAGAGCAGCGGTGGCGCAGGAATTGACCGAAACATGACCACGACCACTATGTCAAGAGTGCACGACTTAGAAGAAGAAAAAAAACATTATTTTATTTTAGTTTTACAAAATATGAGATTTACAAATCATTAGGTAGGTACGTCATTTTTTTCCAAGATGAAGGTACGGAACGCGCAAACAGCCAACCGCGCGTGCGGCGGCGGCGGCCGTGACAGCCTGACTGAGTAGCCGCTTAGCGGGTACTCTAATATCGTGACCTTGAGTCCGGCCGGAGCGGGAGTTTCCATTCTACTATGTTCTTATTTATTCTTATGTCATAGCCTCTCAAGAGGGTAGTGGGTTCGAGCCCCAGGTTCGAACCTCTGCTTTTTCGAATTTATGTTGCAAAATTACATTTGAAATTTACCACGAGCTTTTTGGTAAACAGGAACAAAAAATAGGAACAGGAATAGGAAAAAATTGTGAGGAAACCTGAAAATTCTACGAAGTGTCAATATGTATAACATTTCATTCTTCTTTCCTATATTGTATGTTAGGACTTTTTTTTACATGTAAACTAGCTGTTAACTGTTTTGAACCAGTTCCAGTCTTTTTTTCAGTATTTTTCACCATTTAAACCCCTGAATAACTTTTTTCATAGTTTATTATTTCATTTCATTATTTGATTATCATTGAGCAAACTTAAAAAGCATAATAAATACTACATAGAAATGAAGATTAATTGTTTTAAATATTATTGAGACAGTTTTAAATATATGAGCAGAGGACTGTTCATGAAACTGCAGGACAACATTAACATTAACACGAAGTTTTTTTTGGAATACTATTTTATTAAAAAATTAATTCCTGTGTTACTGTCAGTAAAAATTACAGTAGTTTTAAAATACCTTAGATATGAAGAAATTTTCTGATATAATAACGAGATAAACATAGTTTTGTGCCAGGGGATTGTTTTTGGGACACCCAGGGGACTGTTTTTAAGGTGTTTAAAAAATTTACATTAAAAAGGCAGATTTATTTTGAGTATAATATTAGATAAAATTAAAAATATGCCTAATATTTAACATTAATATATCTTTTCTTCACACTTATCTCAACACGTTTGTTCAAAAAAAGCCAGGGACAACGATTTTCCGAATTAGTGGAGAAATATCCGTATGAATCCAGAAACAATAGTGTCACTAGTTGATACCCGACTAACTCATATTTACATACATACATACATACATACCGTCACGCCTCTTTCCCACAGGGGCAGGCAGAGACTACTTTGTTCCACTTGCTACAATCCTGATATACCTCTTTCGCTTCATCCACATTCATCAATCTCTTCATACATGCTCGTTGGTTTTGTATTTGTCAGTCTCATATTTATTTGTTACTTATTTAGAGATTATACGTTTTCACCAAACTTTATTACACACAATTTAATGCAAATAAAGAAACTGAAACTTTATATCAGATACCTGTTCTCTCTGCGAGGCTACCAATGTCCATAATTGTGGAACAAAATTCGCATCAATTGACCCAGTCCTAAATTAATAAGCAAAGCTAAAACTATGAATACCCAACGGATAAACATACAAACAAACATATACCATGTTTTTATCCTTTACGGGGTAGACACAGCTTAAGGTAACGAGACCTAAAGGCCACATTTAGCATCATTGTGGGTGTATAGGTGGAAAAGGTAATCAAAACAGTGATGGGTTGCTAGCATCCCCTATAGCAAGATTCCTAAGATTTTCTCCCATCCCCTCGATGGGATGGGATTGATACAATTAACAACCACAACTCGGTTACTCATATTATAATATTGCCGGCCCCTACTGGATGCAGAATCATACTAGATGCAGGTTCCAACCTTATCTCATACAATTTCGCAATAATTACTTTGCCAGGCGTATAGTCATTATGACATTTGCAGTGAAAAGGTACGCGATTCAGTTTCACTACACTAACCTGGCAACGCGAAGTCTTCGGCCGCATTTCTCTCGGAGCCCCCCTCGGGCTCCGGCCGGGGCTCCTGCCGGCCCGAGTACAGCGCCTCCACGTACTCGGCCTCCCACGCCGCCTCCTCTTTCACCAAATCACTCAAATCCGAAGTCATACTGAAGTTCAACACTTGAGAGTTGAACTATCCGCGCGAAATTTAGTTTCACACAGTAAAGTTAATAAAAATAACTCAGATTATGAAATGGTAGTCTCGCAAACTGATGCTAATAGATGAAATAATTAATACTACTTCTAATTAAAAACTATAGCCATTTATAAACAAACATTACGACGAAAAGAAACAAAAAAAGCCGACAGGCGTACTTGGATGACACTTTCTTTTTTTAAATATTTGCCCGCGCAGAAATAGGCAAAGGAAATAGTACCATACAACAATTTTGTTGCAAAGAAATGTTAAGCCAAATAATGTTAAAGAATTTATTGCGTGAACTGTACACAACAAAATTTGGCAGAGTGGGGATGGAATGAGCATACGCTCGTTTGGTCCAAACCCACCGCTAAGCGATTCTAAATATGATCGTTTCTTTAAAGACTTGTGTTTGTATGTCTGTCTGGTCTGTCGCAGGCGAATTGTATTAATCCGCCTTATACATATAATAAGTATGTACAAAGATTAATGAACATAAATTAATACAAACTTTAAGGAAAATAGGTTTTATTATTGAAACTAAGGTATTCGGTTAACAAAGGCGGTGTAATTTGATATAAGTACATAATAACAATTTTGACTTTGTGATATTATGATATTAAATTTATTTTCATAGATTATGATTTTTTTTCAAATCCCTAACACCAGCGCGGCTAGCACGAGAGCGCGCGAGAGCTGTCGTGAGACAGACGACAGTAACCGGTAGTGGTGGTCGTTATTACAACAGCAGATAACGTAGTGCATTATTTGCACGAAACGAACAACACATTATCGAATCGCCAACTATCCTGTTATCATTATTCGTTGTTTGTTGTCAACATTGTTCATACGTGCACTGTTGCCGCACTTGGCATAGAAGCGCAAGCGAGTGCGCAACAAATCAAGTAGGTGTGTGCGAGAGATAGCGCTATAGGCGCGAGCTCGCATCGCAATCGCAATGAAAATAGCAGAGCGTTGTTTTGCTTTTGTTCCCGTACGTTTTTATTATGCTGCGATCGCGGCGAAATAAATATAACAATTATTTAATAATAAGTTCATTATCGTTTTGTAAAACAGCAATATAACAGGATAACAGACAACAGTTTACAATAACAGCTATTTAAGAATAACACAACACTGTTATTCATTATTGCAAAACAGCTGTTATTGCCACCACTAGTAACCGGCCATAAAGGCTGCATTTCGGTCTATGGAAAGAGACAATTGGCGTCACGTAAGTTAGAGCGAGGCAACGCTCTACGAAGCCGAAATTAGCCCTTTGTTCCTCACAGATAACAACTTTATATATAAAATAAAGACTATTTCTGAATTAAAACAAACATGTTCGCGGCTTAGGGGTGGTCCAAGGGCCCTAAACCTAAATTAATCCAAATTAATCAACCTACATTGGTTACCAGTGCCGGTCATGTAACTTGGTGACGGAAAAATCTTTCCCGTTACAAAACCAGTTATCTGGGAAGAAAGTCTTCCTTCTTGGCTGCTGGTTAGCTGACTTGGTTATCTGCGAGGATGATAAGAAATTAGCCGAGAAGACCGGTGCATCTTTATGGCCGGGTTCCGCACCCGTCTTTTTCTAGCTGTTCGTTTTAGACAGAGACCGAAAGAAAAAGGCCTCCTCTGGCTGAAATAACTGCTGCAATGTTTCGTGGCATAAAAAATTTTGGCTGCCCGTTTTTTTTGCAATTTATGATAAACACACGACAGACGAGGCAGTATGGATCTAGTTTCCTTTACCTTTCCCGGAGGGGATAAACTTAAAACATAAAAAACTGTCTTGGGTATGGTTTTGCTCTTGCCTAAATCAGTTGTTCACATTTGCGGCGGCCATTTTGTGAGTTAGCAGAGAGATAAAGGAGGGTCTACGGTCCGCTAACTTTCGGACTACTTAACAGAGCCTGATGGACTGATTAGCGCTAACAGACGTTTATGAGCCATGTTTTTTTGCATCGGTCCTATTCCTATAGCAAGCCTCTAACAAGTCTCTAACTTTTTATGAAAAAGACTGTTAGTCTATCCATATGGAGGATGCTGAGAAAAGGGCGGCTGATGGCTTGAGGCCTATGGCGGTGGGGCTGTCGAGACTGCAAAGCCGCCGCTGGCCGCACGCGCATCATGCACCGTCAACAAATGGTTATCCAAAGATATACGGCTCTGGAACCTCTTCTCACACACATGACAACTGAACGGATGGCTCTTCCTACCGTGCGTCTTCATATGCGACCTCAAATTCGACGACTGAGAGCACAACTTCTTGCACACTTTACACTCGTATGGTTTCTCGCCCGTGTGAGAACGTTTATGGGTTCTCAGGTGCTCACCTTTTCTAAAGGCTTTGTTACACACATCGCACGCATACGGTCTCTCATCCGTATGACAACGCTTATGGCGTCTCAGACTCTCTCTGACTCTAAAGGTTTTGTTACAGACATCGCAAGCGTAAGGTTTCTCATTAGTGTGGATACGGCTGTGCTGCGTCAATTTGGATCTCTCGATAAACCTTTTGTCACACACCGTACAACTGAACTTTTTCTCACCTGTGTGTATCATCACATGGGTGCCCAAATGAGCTTTCTGTGTGAACTTCTTCGGGCAATACTCGCACGCGTACGGTCTCTCCCCTGTGTGTATCCGGCTGTGCGTCATCAACGCAGCCCAACATTTGAACTGTTTCTTGCACAAGTCACACGTAAACGGTTTCTCACCTGTGTGCACGCGTTTGTGAGCGTCCAACGTCTGCCAAATACGAAACCTTCTCTTGCACACATCACATGAATACGGTTTGTCTCCGGTATGGTGGCGATTATGGATCCTCAGGTCGGATTCCACACGGAATCCCTTGTCGCACACTTTGCAGACGTACGGTTTCTCGCCGGTGTGGACTCGGGCGTGCTCCACACGCTCCCGGTAGCTCCTGAACCGTTTCTTACACGCTTTACACGAATACCGTTTGATTTCCTTCTCCCCCGTGTGACTGCGAACATGTTTCCGCAATGAGAAAGCGCTGCGAAACTTTTTCTTGCACAATTTGCACGAGTAAGCCATCCCACGCAAATGCACAGTTATAATATGCGTTTTCATGGTAAGTTTCAGGTGGAATCGCTTCTTACACACGTCACACACAAAGGGTTTCTCGCCTGAGTGAACGCGAAGGTGTTCGATTAAGTAACAGGTCGCACTGAACTTCTTACTGCAAATATCGCACGAGACCGGTTTCTCGCGACGACGGCATACATGGTCGCTTAACGATGACAACGATACAAACTGCTCCTCGCAAACGCCGCAATAGTATATCTCTTCATCAGTTTGAAAAGCGGAATGATCCTCCCCAACAGAATTGTCATCCTCACTGCTACTTTTCGTAGTTTCATCAACTATCTTCATTATAGCCTTGCCTTTTCCAATATTAAACCGTTCAAGTTTAACAAAGCAGGATTTCAGCATTTCATTCAAGACGGCCTCATCAGACTGTGGTCCAACTGTTTCTTTTGCTTGCTCGCAAGCTGCGAGCTTTATGTGTTCCAACAGCTTGCACGCAGCTCTGAACTGTTGCTTGCAAACTTGGCATGCGAAGCTCCCGTCTCTATGGAACCTCCGCATATGCTTTAACAGACTCGTCTTCCTCAATGTCCTCATTCCACAGTCGTCACATTCTAAATACGTCTTCGTAATGTGATATTGTTTTTTTATACGTATTTGCTCCAAGAACGGATCTCTTGTGTGTATGTTCAGGTGTTTAGTTAGGTGAGCTTTTCTTGTCAATCCCTGTCCACAAATATGACAGTTGAATTTCCCTTTCTTCATAACCTTCTTCTCAATTTTGATCGTCTTGATTTCTTCTTGAGTATGAACTAGAAGATGCATCCTAAGGTTTTGCTTGAAGCCGCATACCTTTTGGCATACCGGACATACGAATGCATTCTTGTAGGGAATGTGTTCCAAGCGTTCCAACTTAATGTAACAGGGTTTTAGTGAGATTGCACCACTAGTATCTGCAGGGGTCCACGCTGGTTCTATCTTTGGCGTAATATTGGCAGTAGCGTCTTCAATGATAGGGTAAGTAGTAGAAGCATTGACAAGAACTGGCAGTTCTGTTCTGGGCGTATTAGTAGTATTAGTGCCTTCAGGGCTCCATACTAGTTCTATCTTTGGCGTTATATTAGCAGTAGTGTTAAGACAAGACTGGGTAGTAGGAACATTGCTAAGTGGTGCTACTTCTGTTCTAGCCGTATTACTGGCACTAATGCCTTCAGAGCTGGTAATGTCTGTAGGGCTCTGGATTACAGCATTAGCCGTAGTGTCTTTAAGACTAGGGTTGGTAGTAGGAACATTGCTTAGAACTGTTGCTACTCCTGTTCTAGGCGTATCAGTAGTACTGGTATTTCCAGTGGTCCATACTGGTTCTATTATTGGCGTTATATTAGCAGTAGTGTCGATACCAGACTGGGTAGTAGGAACATTGCCATGAACTGGTGCTACTAGTGTTCTAGGCGTATTACTAGCACTAGTGCCTTCAGGGCTGGTAATTTCTGTAGAGCTCTGTATTACTTTTGTCGTTAGCGTTATATTGCAAATAGTGTCT
Organism: Pandemis heparana; assembly: GCA_963854515.1. Classification (NCBI taxonomy): domain Eukaryota; kingdom Metazoa; phylum Arthropoda; class Insecta; order Lepidoptera; family Tortricidae; genus Pandemis; species Pandemis heparana. The sequence continues at coordinate 8,253,612 of OY978035.1, forward strand.
TTAAGGCTAGGCTGGGTAGTAGGAACATTGCAAACTGTTGCAACTTCTGTCTTGGGCGTACTACCAATAAACCAGTCTTCAGAGCTGGTAGTAATGTCAGCTGTGGTCTGTTCGGTTTCTGTCTTTGGCGTTATGGTGGTAGTGGTGTCTTTAGGTCTAGAGTGGGTGGTGGTAGCATCCTTGGGGTCTCGTATGGCTTCTGTTGCTTTTATCTTGGTTTGGAGGTGGCTGGTGTTTGCAGCACATACTCTTGAAGCTGAAACATAAACATTTAATTAACAGAGTCAACATACAAAAGCAGTGGTAACCTAGTAGTTTGCTCTATGGCCTCTCAAGAAGGTAGTGGGTTCGAATCCCGGGCTCGACCCTCTAGACTTTTTCGGAATTTATGTTGCAAAATTACATTTAAAATTTACCATGAACTTTTTGGTACAGGAAAAAATTGTGAGGAAACCTGCAAATTCTACGAAGTGTGTGAAATTTCTTTCTTCTCTCCTATATTGTATGTCAGGACTTTTTTTACATGTAAACTAGCTGTTAACAGTTTTGAACCGGTTCCAGTCTTTTTTTTAACCAACTTCAAAAAAAAGGAGGAGGTTCTCAATTCAGTTGTATTTTTTTTTTAATGTTTGTTACTCCAGAACTCCGTCAGTTGTGGACCGATTTGGAAAATTCTTTTTTTATTGGAAAGGGAATACTTCCAGTTTGGTCCCATTACCACCAAATCAAGATCTGATGATGGGATCCTGGAGAAAGCACACCTATAGCGATTTTGTCATGTTTGACACCAAATCAAGTACATATTTACATTCAAAAAGTATAATTTAGTGCACTGGACCTGATGAAGAAGACTGCTGATGGCCAACGGAACTCGTCAAAGCTAAGTAATGCTCGCGCGGCTATAAGTGATCTCGATTAATAATAATAATAATAATAATAATAATAAATGTTTATTTCAGGTAGTCACCCATAGAAATTACAGTTACAAAATTAGAAATTTACAATATATTGAGATTATTTAAAATTGATATTTTATAATACATTACATTAATAATCAAGTACATTTTTTTTATTTTTTTTGAATTCATGCAATACATTTTATTGCCAGCATACTAAGGGCCATACATGATGTGTTTGCATGCATCACATATCTCCCTCAGTATGCTATTGTCAGTGTTTTTTAATATCGTCAGAAATGACGCAAGCCTTTTATGCATAATCGCATAAAAGTCATCCACTCCGTTCTCGGCGAACATGCCCGATGCACTACACCGCCAGGGCAGCTGCAGCATGCCGCGGAAGGCGTTGTTGTACTGCACTCGCAGCGCATGGTATGCGCGCCGCGAGTAGCTACCCCACAGCTGACTGGTGTAGAACGCCTGGCAGTGCGCCACGAACAGAGTGATCTTTACTTGGTTCGAGCAGCGAGCAAAGCGGCGCGCCAACATGTTGCCCTTCATGGCTACAGATCTGCGTTGCCTATCTATGTCGTCATCGTCACGCAGCTTGTCATTCAAAACATGACCTAAATATTTAAACTCTTGACTTATGTTAATCGGTATGTTATACAACTTAACAGCAGGGACATGATCAGGACCTTTCCCGTGTCTAAACACCATCATTTCTGTTTTTTTCACATTATATTTCAGACCGTGTCCCTCCGCGTACTTTTCACAAACATTTATTAACTGCTTCAACGCCCTGACAGAGGGACTCAGCAACACCATGTCATCCGCGTAGCTTAAATTATTAACACAATGGTTATTCATGTGGCAACCGACGCTGGTGGCACTGAGTTCCTCTATCAAGTCATTCACATACAGGTTAAAAAGAGTCGGGGATGTTAGGCCACCCTGTCTCACTCCGCGGGAGAGAGTGTATTCTTCTGAAGTAACATTTGCCCATCGAACGACATTGACCTGACTCCTGTACCAATATTCAAGTACCCCCACAATACCTTTTTTTTTTTTTTTTTTTTTATTTCGGAGGGAAAATGCATTACGCACTAACCACCGCGCATTTGGGACCACGCGGCGGGGTGTATGGGGCTCTCCTCCTCCACTCCTTCCCTCCTAATTTGAGAGCGAAGGAGTGTAGGAGGCATACCCATTAAAACCTCCGGTATTCCCTCAGCTGCCAGACAGCGGGTGCTATGGGAGCAAATTGTAAACCACGGCACCCGCTGGCCGGCCCAGCCACCCAAGCTGGACCTCCTCTCCGAGAGGGGGGGATCGGGAATACATGATCCCCCCCTAGCACTATGTGGCCCTTTAAGGCTGCTAGGGGATCCCAAAGCCCCTAACAACCAGCGCCACTAGGGGGGAAGCGCGGCGAGGTATTGTCGCCGCCTTCTCCCCGTTCGTCTCCTCCGGAGTGGGGGTGCGAGGGGATCTGCCTCGCGCTCCCTCTCCCTTTCCTCCTTCTGTGAAATGACATCTTCACAGAAGGAGGAGACTGCTTCCCAGGACCTTTCGCTCTCCAGCATGGTTCGCACGACGCTGGGGAGCAAGAGGTTACCTCCTATCGACGCCACCAGAGTACAGCGCTGGGAAGACCAGGCCGGGCACACCTCTAGGGTATGCTGGGCCGTGTCCTCGCTCGCGCCGCACTCGTGGCACGCCATCGTCTCCTCCCTCTTTGCTACCCTATGCAGGTACCGTCCGAAGCATCCATGTCCGGACAGCACCTGCACAAGACGGAAGGTGAGAGACCCATGTCTCCTCTGGCACCATTCCTGAAGCACCGGGCAGATGGCTTCGATGGTTAGGAGGCCATATTTAGCGTCTGCTAATTCGCCCGCCCAGCGCTCCACCACCCTATCCTTCTCGCGTTCGCGAGCCCTCGCCAACTCTTGCGGGGCGAGTGATTCGCCGCGCGTCCGTCTCTCGAGCCGCGCTCGATATGCATCAGCCAGCATCCCTGCCTCTATCTCCCAGGGAGGGGTGCCGGCCAAGGCACACGCAGCGGCCCATCCCACCGTGCGATATGCCCGGCACATTCTCACTGCCATGACCCTCTGTGGCCTACGAAGGAGGGCTTTGGTCTTGGCAGTGAGAGCACCGGCCCATATTGGTGCCCCGTACAGGGCCATGCTTCTTATCACTCCCGCATAAAGCCGTCTGCACGGGGCATCAGGCCCACCCGTGTTTGGTAAGAGCCGACTGAGGGCTCCCGCTGCACCGACAAGTCGGGGAGCCATTCTGAGGAAGTGCTCCTCAAACTTCCAGCTGCCGTCGAGGGTAAGGCCCAGATATTTAATGTGAGCCTTTACCTCAACGGCCTCTCCGTCAATGCTGAGACAGGCGCCTCTCGGGATCCTCCACCTGGGGCCTCTGAAGCAGAGGGCGTCAGTTTTCGTGAGGCTTACCCTGAGCCCTAGGGCCCCTATTCGGCGAGTCACCAGCGAGGCGCCTACCTCTGCCCTTCTCGCCACCTCTTCATAGGTGGAGCCACGGACGGCGACTAAAGTGTCATCCGCGTAACAAATGATCGCCGTCCGGGGCGACATCTGTCCACGTATGACCCAGTCATACCCAACGTTCCATAGCAGGGGTCCTAGTACGGACCCCTGTGGAACGCCGCTGGTTACTGCCCTTTCCACTCGCACTCCTCCTCTCGCCATGTAGAGCACTACCCGTTCTGTCAGGTAGTGCTCTACGATTTTCCTAAGATAAGTGGGCACTCCGTGATATCGGAGTGCCTCTCCTATCACCTCAAATGGGAGGGATCCGAAGGCGTTGGCGATATCTAATGATATCGCCATCGCCCCCTGACCCCTCCTGGCCGCCTCCTCGGTGAACCCCTTCAGGGCATGCAGGGCGTCCAATGTGGATCGCCCCACACGGAACCCGAACTGGTTCCCCGAGAGGTCTGGCCCTTCGTCTATGAGATGCTGGTTGATGCGGGAAGCAATTACTCTTTCGAGCAGCTTTCCCGTCTCATCCAGCATCACCAGAGGCCTGTAGCCGGAAGGTGAGTCAGGTGGTCGACCCTCCTTCCGCAAAAGGACCAGTCGTCCCTCCTTCCAACATCTCGGAAATCGCCCCGTAGCAAGGCACTCATCGAAGAGCATGCGGAGACGGTCTTCGAGATATTCCAGGGCAATGTGTAGAATTTTTCTGGGCACGCCGTCCGGCCCCGGTGCCTTACGGGTCCCTTTGAGTCGGCACACCGCCCTGGCCATCTCTTCGTCTGTTATCGGGGGGACGTCTATGGTCGGTTCAGGCTCCTGAATAGGTTCCGACATGCACGGCGGTTGGAATGGAGGGCTGTCGGGGAACAAACCCTCTACCACTGTGTTTAATAACGCCGGCTCGAAATCTTCCGTGGGAGGGGCCGTCTTTAGTTTGGCTCGTACCATTTTGTACGGCCCCCCCCACGGATCAGCGTCCAGGGTGGCCAGGAACTCCTCGTATGAGGAGTCCTTGGCCTGGGCGATTGCTGTCGCGAACGCAGTCTTGGCTGCCCTTAAGTTGGCTAAGAGGCGCTCCTCCTCTCCCGGCACTATTGTCCGGCGGCGTCGGCACCGGGTGAAGGCGCGTCGGGCGGCATCACTGGCAGCTCGCAGGTCTGCAAGGTCCTGCGACCACCAGTAGACGCCAGCCCTAGGTTTGTATCGCCTAGCTCTGGGCATGGCTGCATCGCAGATGACTGTTAGGTCCTCCCTGAAACTAACGGCCCTTCCTTCGACCCCCAGAGAGCGAAGGGGGTCGACGCACCATGCCTGGACTATTGCCGCCTCTTTCGCTCGGTCTTGGTCGAGGCGGGAGACTGCCCATCTTGGGAAGTCCCCGCCCCTTGAACCTGTCCGCACCACCGGCCTAGCGGGTCCTTTGGAGACCCTGCATCTGATGTACACGTGATCAGACAGGGTCTCTACTCCCTCAAGTACTCGCCACCCACTAACACGTGCGCCGACAGCGGGGGTGGCGAACATTAGATCCACTATGGATCCCCCGTTCCACCGGACGCACGTGTTGACGCGCCCCACATTCTGCAGGACTAGGCCGACCATGGCGGCCCAGTCCTGCAGAAGCGCTCCCCTCTGATCCGTGATGGGGCACCCCCACGCCGCGCACTTGGCATTGAGGTCCCCCATAAGGACTATTTGGGCCGGTAAAGCCCTTTGTACGACCCGCTCCAGGCCCGCCAAGAACACCTCAAAGTCTGAGACGGGCCTGTTTGGGGAGAAATAGACACCTATTACTACTATGTCCCCCCACTTTGCCGCTACATAGCCTGCACCTTTCTCTTTAAGTAAAAGGCGCTGGGCGCCCGTTGCTGGCACCACAATACCTACTGAGCCCTCAGTGTCCCCAGCCCAGTATGGTTGAGGGGGAACAATGTAGGGCTCAGCTACGACTGCCAAGTCGATACCCCACTCCGCCAGGACCTGCATAAGCAAGTCCTGCGCGCGAGCGGAGTGATTGGCGTTCGTTTGCAGGAGCTCGAAATGCAGGCGTGCTGGCATTAGGACACTTGCATTTCGAGCTCCTCCCTGGGCCTTTGGCTCGTAGTGAGGGTGGCCCTGTTCGCAGGGGCCCTTCCCTTAATGATGGGGGGGGCGCACTTCGCTCCCCCCATTGTGTGCCCGTGCGGGCGGCCGGCTTGCATGCACACAGAGCAATTGGGCGGGGCTTTGCACGCGGTTGCATGGTGGTCATCAGCGCCACACCTAAAACATTTGGCCCCGTGCTCCGCCTCGGAGGGACACAAGGCTCTGGTGTGGCCCAGTGCCATGCACTTATAGCAGCGCATGGGCCGGGCTTCCATCGCCTTGACTATTGCCATGCTCCATCCGACTGCTACCTTTCCGGCACTGGCCACTGCCTTGGCAGCCACAATTGGACACCTAATCAGGGCCGAGCATTGCCCCCAGATGCTGGCCCTGATAACGCCAACCTTTACCTCCTGGGAGGCGCAGCCCCCTTTTGTTGCCACTGCAGCAGCGACCTCCTCCCTGGTCACCGTCTCGTCCAGACCCGAGATTCTTAGGTCGGCGAGTTTGGCGGGCCGGGAGATCGTCGTTACGTCCCCGATGGCTCGCTGGAGCTCCTTTGCGAGACGGTCGGCGTTAGTCTCCGGATTTTCGCCAGCCACTTCCATTAGCCTGGAGCCAGTCATTGTGGTTTTCCCCTGACCGACTGCAAGCCAATGTCCGCCAGGTTGATGGCGGCCCTTGCTTTAGCCATGACATCGACGTAGTTGGTGTCAGCTTCCTCCTTCAGGGTCACGATCACCACCGCAGTGCGGGGCGGGGTGATGTTCACCAGGCGCGGCTGGACCTTGGAGTGGTGAGCTGGGGGGGGGGGGGGCTTTTCCCCTTTTTGCCTTTCGCCCGATCACCTTAGTCCACGGCTCGTCGACTGTCTCAGCTGGTGCGGATATTACCTTCGCCCTAGGTCCCAGGGTAAACGGAGCTGAAGGAATGGTAGCGCTTACCTTCTTAGTTCCCACTTTGGATGCGCCCACTTCTGGCCCAACTGTGACAGCAGCGGGTGACACCTCACGCCGGCTAGTTCCGGCCGTGGGTCCCTTTCGCCGGCTGGTTCCGGCCCTGGGTCCCTTTTGTCGGCTGGTTCCGGCCGTGGGTTCCTCTCGCCGGCTGTTACCGGCCATGGTCTGAGACTGAGGCTTGGGCCCTGACTTTGGCCTCTCGCCGGCCTCTTTGCTCCTCTCCCGGGTCGTAGTAGGGTACCCCCACAATACCTAGAGGGACTCCTGTCCTTTCTAACTTGGTCCATAGCAAATCATTATTGTTCCTACCAAGATAATATTTTACAGTATTTTTTAAAGCGAATATAGCCATATCCGTAGAATGACCCTCACGGAAGCCAAACTGAGCGCTACTCAACGTTAAATGTTTGTTTAGTTCTGGTTGCAAGAGTCTTTCGAAAACCTTGGACAATACAGTGGCTAATGATATGGGTCGATAATTACAGGGATCAGAAACATCGCCCGTTTTCTTTTTCACGAGAGGTATTACCACCGTTTTCATAAAATCCTTTGGTAGGTACCCATGCGCTAAACATACATTGTAAAATACTGCTAGTTTTTCATACAAGATTGGTCCACCCCACAATAAATGCTCAATGCAGAGGCCGTCATGCCCCGGCGACTTACCCCGTTTCATTTTTGTAACGCATTCGAGTACGTCATCAGCTGTGAACGTTATGCAACAAGGCTGGCCAGTCGCCGGCGCACGGCGGCCCCCCGCCCCCGCATTTTAATATAGATAAGCAACTAAGAAGAAGAGGCTTTGAGCTGATGATTCTTTCGAACTGATCTGATGCTGAAGCCAGAAGGTAGGCAACTGAACTCTGTTATAAAACAATGTAACTAAGCCGTGCTTGGGCTTGATGGAATCGTTGTGAGATGCACTTTGGCTACAACACAACCACTAAAAAGTGAGAAATAAAGTGGGCACGTATACCGTGTTTTACATATTTTTTTGAAACTTCTAACGGTTAGGTATTAGGCGTTATAAATTGGATAAATTACAAAACGATTCACTAATAAGCGTGAAAAAAAATTTTAAATAAAAAATTGAACCGCCTTCAATTCGCTACTTTAGAAATCATCATCATCATCATATCAGCCGAAAGACGTCCACTGCTGGACATAGGCCTCCCCCAAGGCTCTCCACTCGGACCGGTCCTGTGCCTTCCGCATCCACCGCGATCCCGCGATCCTGATCAGGTCATCGCTCCATCTTGCTGGAGGCCTACCAACAGCTCGTCTCCCGGTCCGCGGACGCCATTCGAGAACCTTCTGACCCCATCGGCCATCGGTCCTGCGAGCAATGTGCCCCGCCCACTGCCACTTCAGTTTCGCAATTCTTCGGAAACTTTATAAATGTCAAATTAAAATTATTTTTCGATGAGTGCTACCTAATCTAACTAATATTATTATAAATGCGAAAGTATGGATGGACGGATGGATGGATGAATGTTTGTTTGTTACTCAATCACGCCAGAACGCCCCAACGAATCTGGATGAAATTCGGCACATAGATAGAAAAAAGTCTGGAATAGCACATGGCTACTTTTTACCCCGGAAAAATCCCGCGGGATAGCGATAAACGAATTCTTTGCAGACGAAGTCGCTGGCAACAGCTAGTTATTTATATGTGTGAATAGTGGTGGCAATAACGGCTGTTTTGCAATAATGAATAACAGTGTTAACGCTCAGGTTTGGGGAGTTTAATTAAATGGACTGTATCTGACGACGAATACGATACGAGAGAACGAAACACATAAATTAACGGTAAAGTAGCCTTGTTAGCTGGGGCAATAAGCGATAAAACCTTGCACTTTTGTCTCGGAAGACGCCACTTGGCTCGATTGTTCCTTAGGTCATTCTGAGTAGATTTAGCCCTGGAGGCCTAAAGTTACCCCCTGCTGGTAGCCAGGGGAGGGGGGGGAAGTTTGCATCTCCCGCGTTGCAGTTGGACCTCGTTTACTGTCCACTTATAGCTATTAGGGCAAGTTTGGTATCATTTTCGTATAATTTAAGGATGGGGAATCCTTTTCTGGAACAAAATTTTTACCTTACCATAGAAAAAAAACAAGAAATTGAAAAAAGAAAAAAAAAACTAAAAAAAATTATTTCGAAATTGTTTTCTTACAGGCATACTACGGCGATTTTTGGTAATTAAAAAATATGACGTTATAGTCTATTTATTCTTGAATCTTAAAAGTATTACTTGAATAACCACTTCTCAATAAAAAGTTTGTCAAAAAAAAAAAACGTTTATTCGGCAACTTTGGCTTTACCTGTTTGGAGCCCAGTTACTGTCCACTAATAGCTACTAGGGCAAGTTTGGTATCGTTTTCGTGTAATTTAAGGATGGGAAATCCATTTTTGGTACAATTTTTTTACCTTACCATAGAAAAAAAACAAGGGATTCGCAAAAAAATATAATCACAAAAAAAAAATTTGAAATTGTTATCTTACATGCATATTAAACCGAATTTCAGTAATTAAAAAATATGATGATATAGCCTATTTAATTTTAAATCTAAAAAGTATTACTTAAATAACAATTTTTGAAGAAAAAGTATGTCAAAAAAAATAAAAACGGGTGTTTGGCAATCCTAGTTTCACCTGCTTGGAGCCCGGTTACTGTCCACTTATAGCTACTAGGGCAAATTTGGTATCATTCTCGTGTAATATTAGGATGGGGAATCCATTTCTGGAACAAACTTTTTACCTTACCATAGAAAAAAAACAAGAAATTGGTAAATAAAATCACAAAAAACAATGTTTAGAAATGGTTCTCTTACACGCATATTACACCGATTTTTAGTAATTAAAAATTATGATGATATAGCCTATTTAATCTTGAATCTAAAAAGTATTACTTAAATGACCATTTCTGAAGAAAAAGTATGTCAAAAAAAAAACGGTTGTTTGGCATACCTGGTTTCACCTGTTTGGAGCCCGATTACTTTCCACTTATACTTAGCTACTAGAGCAAGTTGGTATCATTTTCATGTAATTTTAGGATGGGGAATCCATTTCTGGAGCAAACTTTTCACTTTACCATAGAAACACAATCAAGAATTTGTCAAAAAAAATCATAAAAACCATTTTCGGAATTGGTCTCTTGCAGGCATACTACAGTGATTTTTGGAAATTAAAAATATGATGTTATAGCCTATTTAATTGTGAATCTTAAAATACAGTAGTATCGAAAGCTTGCCACCACCTCAAGACGTTCCAAAGCAACATTTTCTTCGAGCTGTATACCAAAGAGGACATGTATGAGATCAAATCTTACAGTCCCATCAAGACCTGCCATACCCTTCTAAATGTGCATGGTACACAGAAAATCAAATGTGAAAACCGGTGTGGACCACGATACCGTCTTCGAGAAAGATATCAATCGTCGAATCCAACTTGAATGGGCAGCGTTTAGGAAACTCCGCATCCGCAATGTCTTTTGATAAATTCCTTAGTTCCTTAAGACGAAAGTCATTAACCAATGTGTGTTGCCAGTGATTACTTATAGATCCGAGATATGGTGCTTTCGGTGCTTCACTATAGGCCTTATAAATAGGCTCAGTTTTTCAGCGAGCTATGGAGTGCTATGCTTGGGGTTTCTCTACAGGATTGAATCAAAAATGAGGAGATACGTAGAAGAACAGCGGTCACCGACATAGCCAAGCGAATTATCTCGTTGAAGTGGCAATGGGCAAGCCATATAGCACGGAGAACAGATGGTCATTGGGGCCGAGAGGTTCTCGATTGGAGACCGCAGATCGACAAGCGCAGCTTACGACGACCACCAACGAGATGAACGGATGACCTGGTTAAAGTCGCGGTTTCACGGTGGATGCAAGCCGCTACCAACCGAGGCTACTGGAGGTCATTGGGGGTGGCTTGTCCAATAGTGGATGTCCTACGGCTGATATGATGATAAAATGCAAATTAACATGTGCAAATAGAAGGCGCAACTGTATCAAAAGACAGTTAAAATTTACAGATCGTAAGAGTTCAGTGCAATAAGAACAATTTTAATGCAGCTTTCAAATTTTTAGTTATAGTGCCCCCCCGTACTTTTTTTCCTGACTATCGTGGGAGTCTAAGTACTTCATGTTTTTAGAAAAAACTTGGTCGGTAAGAACTTGAGCACCCCATATTAAAGCACGAACAAACAGGTGAAATCAGGTATGCCAAATAAAAGTTTTATTTTTTTTGGCAAACTTATAAATTAGAAGTGGTCATTCAAGTAATACTTTTTAGATTTAGAATTAAATAGGCTATAGCATCATATTTTTTAATTACCAAAAATCGCTGTAGTATGTCTATAAGAGACCGATTTTTTAATTTTTTTTTGCGATTTTCATATTTTTTTGCTATTTCATGTTTTTTTTCTATGGTAAGGTTTAAAATTTGTTCCAGAAGTGGATTCCCCATCCTAAAATTACACGACGATGATACCAAACTTGCCCTAGTAGCTATAAGTGGACAATAACCGGGCTCCAAACAGGTGAAATTAGGATTGCCAAACAACCGTTAATTTTTTTGACATACTTTTTCTTCAGAAATGGTCATTTAAGTAATACTTTTTAGATTCAAAATTAAATAGGCTATATCATCATATTTTTTAATTACTGAAATTCGGTTTAATATGCATGTAAGATAACAATTTCTAAATATTTTTTTTTGTGATTATGTTTTTTTGCGAATTTCTTGTTTTTTTTTCTATGGTAAGGTAAAAAAATTGTACCAAAAATGGATTTCCCATCCTTAAATTACACGAAAACGATACCAAACTTGCCCTAGTAGCTATTAGTGGACAGTAACTGGGCTCCAAACAGGTAAAGCCAAAGTTGCTGAATAAACGTTTTTTTTTTTTAACAAACTTTTTATTGCGAGCTGGTTATTCAAGTAATACTTTTAAGATTTAAGATTAAATAGACTATAACGTCATATTTTTTAATTACCAAAAATCGCCGTAGTATGCCTGTAAGAAAACAATTTCGAAATTTTTTTTTCGAGTTTTTTTTTCTTTTTTCAATTTCTTGTTTTTTTTCTATGGTAAGGTAAAAATTTTGTTCCAGAAAAGGATTCCCCATCCTTAAATTATACGAAAATGATACCAAACTTGCCCTAGTAGCTATAAGTGGACAGTAAACAAGGTCCAACTGCAACGCGGGAGATGCAAACTTCCCCCCCCCTCCCCTGGCTACCAGCAGGGGGTAACTTTAGGCCTCCAGGGCTAAATCTGCTCAGAATGACCTAAGGAACAATCGAGCCAAGTGGCGTCTTCCGAGACAAAAGTGCAAAGTTTCGGGAAAAATAGTCGCTTATTGTCCCAGCTATGTGAGAGTCAAGAAGACACTTACCTCGCTTAGCGCTGTGTGGGAGCTTTGCAGCAGTCAGGTACAGGGCCACTGGACTTCCTCGAGCTGGCCAGTTTTACCTTCCAGTCCTGGGTTACCTGCTACCCGACTATACAAGAAGCGGCTGAAGTATCCTCCTGAGTTCGCAAGGCACTTGATGATGATGATTTTACACTCTTACGACAATATTATAAGAATAAATCTTTTGATTTGAACTTAACCGTGCTTCGACGAAATATGTACGTCACGAACTTTACGATACGATGACAGCGACACGACTACTAATCGAGAAGAGGCGAAACTAAACTTTTGACAGTAATGGCATTTCTAAATGTTGCTATATGAATAAACAAATTACTTAAGCGAAGACGGAACAAACAGTGTTGTGTTATTCTTAAATAACTGTTATTATAAACTGTTGTGTGTTATCCTGTTATATTACTGTTTTACAAAACGATAATGAGTTAACGAACGAAAATTACTACTTGATAATTTTATTAAAAAACTAACTTTTGCCCGCGACTTCGTCCGCGTAGACTTCATTTATTTTCAAATAGCTTTTGCCCGCGGCTTCTCTCGCTTGTAGGTTGGTACCTATTTCAATCCCGTTTTTTTCCCGTTTCCGTAAGAATTTCGGTAAATGCTCTCTTAATGCTACCCTACACTTCCCAAGCAACCCACTTGCCAAATTTCAGCTTTCTACGACCTGTAAAACGAAAAATCCCGTTTTTTCCCGTTCCCGTGGGAATTTCGGAAAGTCGTCTCTTAATGCTCCACTACACTCTCCAAGCAATCTACATGCCGAATTTTAGTTTTCTATAACCAGTAAAACGAAAAGTCCCGTTTTTCCCGTTCCCGTAAGAATTTCGGGAAGTGCTCTCTTAATGCTCCTCTACATTCATCAAGCAATCTACATGCCGAATTTCAGCTTTCCACAACCAGTAAAACGAATAGTCTCGTTTTCCCGTTTCGGGAAATTGTATCTTAATGCTTCCCTACACTGATCAAGCAACCTACATGCTAAATTTCAACTTTCTAAGACCAGTGTAATTAAAAATCCCGTTTTTTCCCGTTCGTTTCCTTCAGAATTTCGGGAAATCCTTTAGTAGTGTCTGTAATACTTCTGTAATTTCAGTCTTCTACGACCAGATCCTGTAGAACTGTATATAAATCCCGTTTTTTCCTTATCCCGTGGAAATTACTTTCTTAGTTATGTAATCACCTACTTGTGTACGAAATTTGAAAAGTCTAGTTCTTTATTATAGTTACGTAGATAGGGTCACACGAAATCGAATATATAAATCCCGTTTCTTCCCGTTTCCGTGGAAATTTCCAAAAATAGGTACGTGTGTTTTTGTTTTCGTAATCAGCGACCCGATAAACCGTAAAATTATATACCCATTTTGATTTTCAGACTTTGTCACCACATTTCCCCCTTTTAGGGGTTGAATTTTCAAAAAACCTGAAAGAGGGTTTACACATTTATCGTCAGGAATACTCCTGCGAAGTTTCGAATAAAATAGTCTAATCTTGTTTCCCCATACAAACTTTGGACCCCCATTTAACCCATTTAGGTGTCGAATTTTGAAAAATGCTTTCTTAGTGTCTTTTGAATGTCTAGAACCAGCGGTTTAGGCTGTGCGATGATATGTCAGTCAGTCGTTTCTTCTTTTATATATTTAGATTTTTAGAAACAGCCCCGAAGTTGAATGCACTTATTCTGTCCCGCGGGAAATTCGCATTTTCCCGGAGAACATGTTTTAGTGCTACAATCATCTACAGGTGTGCCAAAATTGAAGAGTCCAGTTATTACAGTTATGTACTGAGAAATATATAAATCACATTTAATTCCTAACTCGTGGGGATTTCAAAAAATCCCTTCTTAGTGCTCCTTTGGGTTGGGATAATCAAGATATACGTCTGCCAAATTTCAAGTTCGGGTGAGGTCAGGTCATGTGCCATTAAATAAATTTTTAAATATGATGAGAGTCGCTCAATCCCCAACGTGCACACATTGCGGCAAGGTTGAGGATTTAATACATTTTTTGATGGAATGTGAAGTCACAAAGGTTAATAGAGAGAGGTACTTGACTGATGTGAGCCTGTTTAATGGAGCAATTAACATAACATTGAGTTTTCCAACATCAGAAAATGCAGTACGAGTGTACAGGTTCGTGAAACACTCCTTTGCTGCCAGAGAATCTGGTAGTGGGCGGGGGAGTGTTTGATGAATCTGAACCAAGAGACATTCAATGAGGCTGGCATAGTCACACAGGTGCACTTAAGCCTCGTAAAAAATTTAGATTAAAAAAAAAAAAAAAATTCAAGTTCCTAGGTCCAGTGGTTTAGGCTGTGCGTTGTCTGTCAGTCACTCTGAATGTAACATATAAATCTCATTTTTTTCTTATCCCGTGGGAATATGAAAAAATCCTGAAATTAGTTTTTTAGTGTTACAATCATCTACATGTGTGCCGAATTTGAAGAGTCTAGTTATTACTGTTACTGAGAAATATATGAGCCTCATTTATTCCCTATCCCGTGGGAATTTAAAAAAAATCCTTCTTAGCGCTCCTTTGGGATACTCAAGATATACGTCTGTCAAATTTCAAGTTCCTAGGTCCAGCGGTTTAGGCTGTGCGTTGTCAATCAGTCACTCTGAATCGAACATATAAATCCCATTTTTTCCTTATCCCGTGGGAATATCAAAAAATCCTGAAATTAGTTTTTTAGTGTTACAATCATCTACATGTGTGCCGAATTTGAAGAGTCTAGTTATTACTGTTACTGAGAAATATATGAGCCTCATTTATTCCCTATCCCGTGGGAATTTAAAAAAAATCCTTCTTAGCGCTCCTTTGGGATACTCAAGATATACGTCTGTCAAATTTCAAGTTCCTAGGTCCAGCGGTTTAGGCTGTGCGTTGTCAATCAGTCACTCTGAATCGAACATATAAATCCCATTTTTTCCTTATCCCGTGGGAATATCAAAAAATCCTCAAATTAGTTTCTTAGTGTTGCGATCATCTACATATGTGTTGAATTTGAACAGTCCAGCTATTACAGTTTTACTGAAAAATATATAAGTCTCATTTATTCCCTATCCCGTGGGAATTTCGAAAAATCCCTTCTTAGTGCTCCTCTGGGATACTCAAGGTATATGTGTGCCAAATTTCAAGTTTCTAAGTCCAGTGGTTTAGGCTGTGCGTTGTCTGTCAGTCACTTAGTAACGGAACAGTTTTATATATACAGATAATTGTTATACTTATTTCGTTACGTTACGATACAACGCGCGCGACCGCAACGTAATGAAAACGTAGGTATGGGAACAAAAGCAAAACAACGCTCCGTTACCTTGTTTGTTATTGTACTGACTGACAACAAACAGCAACAGCAAATAATGATACCAGAACCGCCAAAAGTCAGTTATTTGAATTTCGGAAATTGTGGATAACAGTTTAACAATCTATGTCAGTGAAATAAACACCTTATTTCATTGAATAAAAGCTTAAAATCGAAGGAAGCAGGACGCACGTGTACAAGCGTCTCGCTCTCGCGATTGCGATGCGAGCTCGCGCGTATAACGCTATCTCTCGCACACACCTACTTGATTTGTTGCGCACTCGCTTGCGCTTCTATGTCAAGTGCGGCAACAGTGCGCGTATGACAACGTTGACAACAGACAACGAATAATGATAACAGGATAGTTGACGATTCGATAATGTGTTGTTCGTTGCGTCAAAATAATGCAGTATGTAAAGTACGTTATTTGCTGTTGTAATAACGACCACGACTATGTGTGAAGTCGCTGCCTCAGCTCAAATAGTTCCAAGCCGAATAGGTACTATATAGGCCTTAGATCATATCACACATAAATATAACAATGTTATGATGGAAGCGGGGGTGGTGGCGCGGGCTGAGGCACCGACTTCAACATATAAGGGTGCGACCAAACCGCCGCGTATACGCAGTGACGTGTCGTATGCGTCACGTTTCCTCACCGTTTCTTCATACATTTTGTTGCGATTCCGTAACGTCACCGTTTTTTAAGCGGCGGTGTGGTCGCACCTTAAATAATTAGGTAGCACTCACCGAAAAATAATTTAAATTTGACATTTCTAAAGTAGCGAATTGAAGGCGGTTCTATTTTTTATTTTGAATTTTTTTCACCAGTATTTTTTTTACCATTTCATTTAAGGGTGCGACCACACCGCCGCTTAAAAAACGGTGACGTTACAGAATCGCAACAAAATGTATGAAGAAACGGTAAGAAAACGTGACGCCTACGACGCGTCACTGCGTATACGCGGCGGTGTGGTCGCACCTTAAACCTTTGCTGGACTTTCAAAAATACTTCATTACTAAAATAAGCGAAATAGGTCCAACCATTTTCGAGTTGAAGATGCCTAAGGCGGATGAATCCAGAAACAATGGTGTCACTAGCTGATTCCCGACTAACTCATATTTATTTGTTACTAGCTGTTGCCAGCGACTGTAGCCTATGTGCTATTCCAGACTTTTCTCTATCTATGTGCCAAATTTCATCCAGATCCGTTGGGCCGTTCTGGCGTGATTGAGCAACAAACAAACATCCATCCATCCATACTTTCGCATTTATAATATTAGTAAGACTAGCTGTTGCCAGCGACTTCGTCTGCAAAGAATTTGTTTATTGCTATCCCGCTGGAACTACGCAATTTACCGGGATAAAAAGTAGCCTATGGGTTTCTAATATCATTGGCCCGCCCCTACTGGGATTTGAACTTGAGCCTGCTTCATAGATGGGGTCGCTAACCACTAGGCCAACCAAGTACCAACTATGTACGGTTGAAGAAACTGAATCATACCATAGATCATACTCAATGCAGTGGAACCTTATCTCATACAATTTCGCAATAATTACTTTGCCAGGCGTACCTATAGACATTATGACATTTGCAGTGAAAAGGTACGCGATTCAGTTTCACTGCACCAACCTGGCAAGGCGAAGTCTTCGGCCGCATTTCTCTCGGAGCCCCCCTCGGGCTCCGGCCGGGGCTCCTGCCGGCCCGAGTACAGCGCCTCCACGTACTCGGCCTCCCACGCCGCCTCCTCTTTCACCAAATCACTCAAATCCGAAGTCATACTGAAGTTCAACACTTGAGAGTTGAACTATCCGCGCGAAATTAGTATCACACAGTTAATAAAAAGAACTCGGAATATGAAATGGTAGTCTCGCAAACTGATGCTAATAGATGAAATACCTAATTTTAATTAGTACTACTTCTAATTATAAACAAACTAAACAAACATTACGACAAAAAGAAACAAAATAGAGCCGACAATCGTGATCGTGAAACCGTACTTGGATGACACTTTCTTTTTTTAATATTCGCCCGCGCAGTAATAGGCAAAGGAAATAGTAACCATACGCTAATTTTGTTGCAAATAAATAGTCGACCAACTTCAAAAATGTACTTGAAACCGTGAAATATTCGTAGTAGTATCGAATAAAAATGAAAAATAATAATTATGTACGCTCTTGGCCGGTTTTTTGAGCCAGTGATTGGGTGCGGAAATAGTAAATATTTTTAAGATGGCAGGATTTAAGCACTCAGCTCAAATAAGTAAGATAAAGTATAATAGGTAAGTATGTACACAAAGATTAATGAACATAATTATTACAATATTATGCCTCTTTCCCACAGGGGTAGGCAGAGCCTACTTTGTTCCACTTGCTACGATCCTGATATACCTCTTTCGCTTCATCCACATCATCGTAAGTCAACGATACACATTCATCAATTTCTTCATACATGCTCGTCTGTTTCGGGTACCTACTCGAAATTAATACAAACTTTAAGGAAAATAGGTTTTATTATTTAAACTAAGGTATTCGGTTAACAAAGGCGGTGTAATGTGATATAAGTACATGATAACAATTTTGACTTTGTGATATTATGATATTAAACTTATTTTCATAGATTATGATTTTTTTTAATCCCCTTAAGCCGAATTTACATCATGAAACTAATTTGATGCAACTAGCATTACACTGCGGCGTTTGATTAATCACTTTTGAAGCGTTAGGTTATCGGCCGAGCAATGTAATGCTACTTGCACGAAATTAGTTGCATTATGTAAATTCGGCCTTACTCTAACACCAGCGCGGCTATAACGAGAGCGCGCGAGAACTAGTGATGGGACTCGAGTGACATTTTTTCACTCGAGTCACTCGCTCGAAAAACCCGACTCACTCGAATGAAGACACGACTCGAGTGACAATTTTTGACGTGACAACGTCTTATAAATTGGTTTGCCGGGTGACACTTCAAGAAACTGCGTTACGCTCCGCTCACGTTATGCGCTCACAATGAGAGCGAGTGAGAGGCACGCGGGCATGGTTAGCCCGCCTAAGAGCGAGAGAGACAGACATAAAAAGTGAAAGGCACGCGTCCCTTCCACTCGAGCACAGTTAGCCCGCCTAAGAGCGAGAGAGACAGAGCGAGAGAGAGAGAGTGAGAGAGATAGGCATACACACCGGTTCATGTCTTGCGCTTCTATTTCGCTTAGGCGCCTGCATACAAGTTTACACGTCCTTCTTCCTACTATACGAATGAATATTCACATTAAAATTATTTTACCACTCAAAGTCGTTGTCACGTAAAACTTTCGCCCGTATACCGACTTTACAGGCAACCAATTTTTTTTTTTCACTCGAGTAATGATATGCCCAAAGCCACTCGAGTGAATTTGTGATACTTACAAGCCACGATTTTTTCATTCAGCTGGCAGTCTTCTTGTAAAATATTACGTCATCATAGCGTCAGTAGCACGAAGTTACTTTAACAATAACTTTAACCATAATCAACATTTTTTGACAGAACACCTATGAATAATTATGCCATTAGTACAGGCAACTCGAGTGGCCCGAGTCAACTCGAGTGGTCCGAGTCACTCGCCGGCCGAGTGAATTTTTAGGTGACTCGAGTTGACTCGAGTCGCTCGACAGCCGAGTCAACTTATTTTTCACTCGAGTCCGAGTGACAGTAAAACTACTCGAGTGACTCGAGTGACTCGAGTGAAACGTGATTCGAGTCCCATCACTAGGGAGAACTATCGTGAGATAGACGACAGTACCCGGCCAAGGTTGCATTTCGGTCTTTGGAAAAAAACAAATGACGTCACGTAAATTAAAGCGAGACAACGCTCTACGAAGCCGAAATTTACCGCGAAGACGAAGACAGGTGTGCAATCTTTATGGCCAGCACGCTTATTGCGTAACTCGCTCGCAATCGCCATCGTGTTCATTTTGACAGTTCTTGTATGAATGTGACAGCTAGCAATTGTCAGCCCATACATGAACTGTCAAAATGAACACGATGGCGATTGCGAGCGAGTTACGTAATAAGCTTGCGGGTACCGTACGCTAGCTGCAAAAAAAGACATGTAAAAGCTTGGCGGCCGATTTTCATGATTTTTAATTTCATTATACAACAAAAGAACAGAGGCGTCTCTAGCCCTTGTGGCGCCCGTGTGCAACCAGTACCCTGGCGCCATAACACGGGCGCAGGGTGTTTGAGAGCGACGCGTCTTTGCAGGTGTCGCATTAGAGCGCGCTCGGCGCCCCCGCGGACCCGGCGCCCGTGTGCGCCGCACACCCTACACCATAGGTAAAGACTAGTGTCCGACCGAAGTTTCGGTTTCGGTTTCGGCCAATTTCGGCCAAAAAAGTGATTTCGGCCGAAGTTTCGGTTTCGGCCAGAATGCGGCCGAAACCTTCGGCCGTGCCGAAATTACTTCGCGGCCTCGCGCGGCTCTCGCATCGGGAGCGCTCGGCTTAATTCGGGCACGCTCGGCCGGGTAGGTATAGGTAATGCACAGGCGGCCGGCCCAGCTGGGACCAGCGTCAGTAGTATGCATGCAGTTTTCTTTATTTTGTTTAACAAAAAAGTAACTGTTCTCATATAAGAAATCCTTGCAATAACCTTTTCCTTACGATTTGTACAGTAATTTTGAACATTTTGTTTGATATGATACGTCTTCAAAAATGTCGGTTTCGGTTTCGGCTAAAAATCGTGTTTCGGTCGAACACTAGTAAAGACGCCTCTGCAAAAGAAATATCCAAAATGATTAAATTCAGGACAAATGTTCATGTCAGAAGTCTCAAAAAACGATTTGATTTTACTCAATTTTTTGACTCAATGACTCAAATACATGAAAAAAGAAAACATTAACGGCCTGCTACACCGCTCTCTGTTAAGTCCAGGGGCGTAGCTACCGCCGTATCTGCCGTATCAATTATACGGGGCCCCCGGGCCACGGGGGCCCCCGACGTGCGTAAGCAAAGATAAATGTGAGAAATCTTTACCCTTCATAAGGGCCCCCAAATATTTTTTTATACGGGGCCCCACCAAGGCACGCTACGCCCCTGGTTAAGTCCCAGCTATCTTAAGAGTCAGTCATCTATGACGACGTCTCTGTCTGTTTCGTAGCATTAAATTCTATACTCTAGTTTCCGTTGTCCTGTCAATCGTTCGAAGGTAACCTGGTAGAGATCCCTTAAAGGGCAAAGTTCGCCTTTGTACATCGATTTATCTCATTACCTGTAAAATTAATGTGTTTTATAATTTACCATAAAGATTTATACATACATACAAATAGAGACGTCATCATTATATGTACACTCAGGGACATATTTAGCGGAACACAAAAAAAGTGTGTAACTATTTTTATTTTTAGGGTTCCGTACACCTCAAAAGGAAAAACGGAACCCTTATAGGATCACTTTGTTGTCCGTCCGTCTGTCCGTCCGTCCGTCCGTCTGTAAAGACCCTTTTTCTCAGGAACGCGTGAAGGTATCAAGCTGAAATTTATATCAAACTAACTGTTGCCAGCGACTTCGTCTGCAAAGAATTCGTTTATCGCTATCCCACGGGAACTACGCAATTTTCCGGGATAAAAAGTAGCCTATGTGCTATTCCAGACTTTTCTCTATCTATGTGCCGAATTTCATCCAGATCCGTTGGGCCGTTCTGGCGTGATTGAGTAACAAACAAATATCCATCCGTCCATCCATCCATACTTTCGCATTTATAATATTAAGTTACATTAGATTCTCAGATCTACTGCCCCTTGGAGCTGTGAAAAAATCAAACTTCTAAGCCAACGCAATCAAAAGAAAAATTCATTTATACCGCAAATTTTCGGAACTCGCAAGGGAATCAAAACCTACAGGGTACTTCCCGTGAACTCAAAATCTTGAAATTTGGTATGAAGATAGGTCTTATAGCACAGATTAAGGAATAATTGCGAAAACCGTAAATATGTATGTATGTCTTTATATATCAGTGACCAATATAAAGTGACCCCACATTGCTCACATTTTGCTTTGGCTTTGTGTTCCGCTAAATATGTCCCTGAGTGTAGATAACTGAGACTCGAGACAACTAGAACTTAGCAGAGAGTGTTGCTGGTGTAACAGGCCCTTAGGGCGTTTATGTACTACACGGAATTTTACTGTCCGGCGTGCGATTTTTACGGAATAAATAAATAAAATAAATAAATAATAAATATCATGGGACAAATTACATCAATCGACCCAGTCCCAAACTAAGCAGAGCTTGTGCTATGGGCACCAGGCAACGGATAAACATACATATATAATGTAGATAAATACATATACAACATCCATGACTCGGGCACAAACATTCGTATCCATCATACAAATGTCTGCCCCTACCGGGATTCGAACCCGGGACCTCTAGCTTCATAGTCAGGGTCGCTATCCGGTCGCCAATAGGTACAATAGATACAATAGGTACAAACTGTCATATAAATTTGCACCGATTACGTAAAAAATCGGAACTCCGGACAGTAAAATTCCGTGTAGTGCACAAACAGCCTAAAGGTGATATCAGACGGTTCACTTTTTGTTCATTTTCTTATTTCATTTTGCATCTTTCACTCAAAGTGACACGTCTGAACGCTAAGTGAAAGAAAAGTGCCGAATGAATTCATTAGGGAGCGTTCAAGTATTACGTAACGCAATTTGGGGGGGCGGAGGGGTCTCGTAAAACGTTACGTAACATTATTTCTTTTTTTATATACTCTCTTAACATGAATAAGTGAAAATTCACTTATTGCAAGTGAAAACCGAACCAAACGGTTATTAAAAAATTGGTTGCCTGTAAAGTCGGTATACGGGCGAAAGTTTTACGTGACAACGACTTTGAGTGGTAAAATAATTTTAATGTGAATATTCATTCGTATAGTAGGAAGAAGGACGTGTAAACTTGTATGCAGGCGCCTAAGCGAAATAGAAGCGCAAGACATGAACCGGTGTGTATGCCTATCTCTCTCACTCTCTCTCTCTCTCGCTCTGTCTCTCTCGCTCTTAGGCGGGCTAACTGTGCTCGAGTGGAAGGGACGCGTGCCTTTCACTTTTTATGTCTGTCTCTCTCGCTCTTAGGCGGGCTAACCATGCCCGCGTGCCTCTCACTCGCTCTCATTGTGAGCGCATAACGTGAGCGGAGCGTAACGCAGTTTCTTGAAGTGTCACCCGGCAAACCAATTTATAAGACGTTGTCACGTCAAAATGATCACTTGAGAGTTACGTAACGTTTAGAGAGGGGGGTGGGTACAGAAAAACGTTACGGAGCGTTACAGTGGGGTGAGGGGGGGGGGGTCAAAAATCTTCAAAAATTGCGTTACGTAATACTTGAACGCTCCCTTAGTGAATTGATCAAACGGTGTTGGATTGGAGCGTTCACTCGAAAGAACATTCACTCGAGTGAACCGTCTGATATCACCGGCGATAGTGCACTACAATGAATTTTACTGTCCGGAGTCCGATTGTTTACGATCCGATATGGCGATATGGCATTAATAAAACGATTGATTGGCTTGTGCACTTGTCCGTCTTTTTACTGGCAGTAAGTAAAATTATGTACCTATCTATAGTGCACAAACAACTATATACATTTAATGGCGTGCCATATCAGACTGCCGGACAGTCAAATTCATTGCAAGTGCACAATCGCCCTAAAGGTGATATCAGACGGTTCACTCGAGTGAATGTTCTTTCGAGTGAAAATATTTGACACCGTCTGATCAATTCACTCATGAATTCATTCGGCACTTTTCTTTCACTTAGCGTTCAGACGTGTCACTTTGAGTGAAAAATGCAAAATGAAATAAGAAAATGAACAAAAATGAACCGTCTGATATCACCTTAGTATACCAATTTATACCAAGTATACCAAAAAAACGTTTCGCTAGTGTCCTCAATATCAAACTCAATCACATCCAGCGTGCGTCAGAGCGTGCGCGCTTAGAACACTGTCGCTCGCGAACCTCGCACCGCACACGTCGCACATATGCGCCGCACGCGCATCATGCAGCTTCAAATGCTTATCCAAAGACGTGCGGCTCTGGAACCTCTTCTCACACACATGACAACTGAACGGCTGGCTCTTCCTACCGTGCGTCTTCATATGCGTACTCAAATTCGAGGCCTGAGCGCATAACTTCTTGCACACTTTACACTCGTATGGTTTCTCGCCCGTGTGAGAACGTTTATGGGTTTTCAGGTCCCCACTGGCTTTAAAGGTTTTGTTACACACATCACACGCATACGGTCTCTCACCCGTGTGGACACGGCTGTGTAGCTTCAATGCGGATCTCTCGATAAACCTTTTATCACACACCACACAAATGAAATTTTTCTCACCTGTGTGCGTCTTCGTATGGGTGCTCAAATGACTTCTCTGTGTAAACTTCTTCGGGCAATACTCGCACGCGTACGGTTTCTCCCCTGTGTGTATCCGGCTGTGCGTAGCCAACGTATCATACCGTCTGAACCGTTTCTTGCATACGTCACACGTAAACGGTTTCTCACCTGTGTGCACGCGTTTGTGAGCGTCCAACGTCTGCCAAATACGAAACCTTCTCTTGCACACATCACACGAATACGGTTTGTCTCCGGTATGGTGGCGATTATGGATCCTCAGATCGGATTCCACACGGAATCCCTTGTCGCACACTTTGCAGACGTACGGTTTCTCGCCGGTGTGGACGCGGGCGTGCTCCACACGCTCCCGGTTGTTCCTGAACCGTTTCTTACACACTTTACACGAATACCGTTTTATTTCCTTCTCCCCTGTGTGACTGCGAACATGTTTCCGCAATGAGAAAGCGCTGCGAAACTTTTTCTTGCACAATTTGCACGAGTAAGCCATCCCACGCAAATGCACAGTTATGATATGCGTTTTCATGGTAAGTTTCAGCCGGAATCGTTTTTTACACACGTCACACGCAAAGGGTTTCTCGCCTGAGTGAATCCGAAGGTGTTCGATTAAGTGTGAGGTCTTTCTGAACCTCTTATCGCAAATATCGCACGAGACCCGTTTCTTGGGACGACGGCAAACATGGTCGCTTAACGATGACAACGATACAAACTGCTCCTCGCAAACGCCGCAATAGTATGTCTCTTCATCAGTTTGAAAAGCGGAATGATCCTTCCTAACAGAATTGTCATCCTCACTGTTACTGTTCGTAGTTTCATCAACTATCTTCATTATAGCCTTCCCTTTTCCAATATTAACGCGTTCAAGTTTAACAAAGCAGGATTTCAGCATTTCATTCAAGACGGCCTCATCAGACTGTGGTCCAACTATTTCTTTTGTTTGCTCGCAAGCTGCAAGCTTTATGTGTTCCAACAGCTTGCACGCAGCTCTGAACTGTTGCTTGCAAACTTGGCATGCGAAGCTCCCGTCTCTATGGAACCTCCGCATATGCTTTAACAGACTCGTCTTTCTTAATGTCTTCATTCCACAGTCGTCACATTCTAAATACGTCTTCGTAATGTGATATTGTTTTTTTATACGTATTTGCTCCGAGAACGGATCTCTTGTATGTATTTTCAGGTGTTTAGTTAGTTGCTGTTTTGTTGTCAATCCCTGTCCACAAATATGACACTTGAATTTCCCTTTCTTCATAACTTTCTTCTCAATTTTGATCGTCTTAATTTCTTCTTGAGTATGAACGAGAAGATGCATCCTAAGGTTATGCTTGAAGCCGCATACCTTTGGGCATACCGGACATACGAATGCATTCTTGTAGGGAATGTGTTCCAACTTAATGTAACAGGGTTTTAGTGAGCCTGCATCATAATTGTAAAAACTAGATCTGTTACTAACACTAGGCTCTTGTCTAGTTTGAGTGCCAGAAACATCTGTGTTCTGTGCTACTTCTGACCGAGGCACATTACTACCACCGTGCTCTTCAAGGGTAGAGTGAGCAGTAGAAACATTGCTAAGAACCGGTACTACTCCTGTTCTAGGCGTATCAGTAGTACTGGTATTTCCAGTGGTCCATGCTGGGTCTATCTTTGGCGTTATATTAGCAGTAGTGTCAAGACTAGACTCGGTAGAATTAACATTGCTAAGTGGTGCTACTTCTGTTGTAGGCGTATTACTAGCACTAATGCCTTCAGGGCTGGTAATGTCTGAAGGGCTCTGAATTACAGCATTAGCCGTAGTGTCTTTAAGGCTAGGGTTGGTAGTAGGAACATTGCTAAGAACTGGTGCTTCTCCTTTTCTAGGCGTATCAGTAGTACTGGTATTTTCAGTGGTCCATACTGGTTCTATTTTTGGCGTTATATTAGCAGTAGTGTCGATACCAGACTGGGTAGTAGGAACATTGCTAAGAACTGGTGCTACTTGTGTTCTAGGCGTATTACTAGCACTAGTGCCTTCAGGGCTGGTAATGTCTGTAGGGCTCTGTATTATTTTTGTCGTTGCCGTTATATTGGAAATAGTGTCTTTAAGGCTAGGGTGGGTAGTAGGAACATTGCAAACTGTTGCTACTTCTGTCTTGAGCGTACTACCAATACACCAGTCTTCAGAGCTGGTATTGTCTGCAGAGCTCTGTGTTGCTTTTGTCATTGGCGTTATACTAGCTGTAGTATCTTTAAGGCTAGGGTGGGTAGTAGGAACATTACTAAGTGGTGCTACTTCTGTCTTGGGCGTATTACTAATACACCAGTCTTCAGAGCTGGTAGTAATGTCAGCTGTACTCTGTTCGGTTTCTGTCTTTGGCATTATGGTGGACGTGGTATCTTTAGGTCTAGGGTGGGTGGTGGTAGCATCTTCGGGGTCTCGTATGGCTTCTGTTGCTTTCGTCTTGGTTTGAAGGTGGCTGGTGTTTGTGGCACATACTCTTGAAGCTGAAAAATTAATATCTAATTAACAATCAACTTACAAAAGCTGTAGTAGCCTACTACCTAGTTTGCTCTATGGCCTCTCAAGAGGGTAGTGGGTTGAATCCAGGGCTCGATCGAACCTCTGGCTTTTTCGGGTACACTACATAAATACGAAAAACTAAATTCCGATTATCGGAATCACGAATTTCATAATTTAGATTATAATTCCGACGGATTTTAAACTCCGAATATAAGAATACCGATTTTTCATTATTCCGATGTTTATAAATTCGAAATTTCAGAATGCCTAACGTTTACAATCACGTTTTTCAAAATTCCGAATTTCAATACACCGAACAATAAGAAGTCCGAATGAATGGTAATCCGAAATATGAAAAATACAAATTCCGATTATTAAAATACCGATTTTCAAAACTCCGAATATTATTGTTGTAAAACAAACATGTTCGCGGCTTATACTAAAAACTGGAATTCAAGACCAAAAAATCTAGGACAGATATGTCACTGTCAAATCTGTCAATGTCAGTTCTGTCACCGTCAAATAAACTTTTCAGGTTTCGCCAACCTTTTTTAAGGATTGCGTGTCGGGTTACCTCCACGTGTGGCCAAGAGCTGCGGTTCGTTTCTGGATCCGTCCGGGGGGAAGAGCAGTTCTAGGTCCGGTGCACCCTGGGCAACGGCTGATGATTTCCTGGCAGTACCTGAGGGATATCATTGACCGTTGGCTAAGAGCCCGACAGGGGGGGAGGGGGTCTTTTGA
Source organism: Pandemis heparana (assembly GCA_963854515.1). Classification (NCBI taxonomy): domain Eukaryota; kingdom Metazoa; phylum Arthropoda; class Insecta; order Lepidoptera; family Tortricidae; genus Pandemis; species Pandemis heparana. Next base: position 8,280,421 of record OY978035.1, read on the forward strand.
CCGTGTTACCGTACAACGTTGCCGACATTTTGTCACAAGATTTTATTTTAAGAATATTTTACCCTGACATTGGCGAAGTTGTCGTCGCTATAACGACTTGTAACGCCACAAATAAAAAGAAGAAGAAGAAGAATCTCTTCTAATTTATAATTCTTTGTATTGTTATTAAATAAGGATTTTGAGAAAAAAAAATACTAACTTATTTTCAACTCTCAACTAGCATTAAGACAATTTTATTCTAAGGAACATAAACAGGATAAGGTTGCGTTGTTCTAACACAGTGCAGTCCTGAATATTTATTTTCTTCTGTTTTATAGTTTTTGCTGTTATGGCCGCAACAGAATACATTATCTGTGAAAATTTCAACTGCTATTTAAAAAATTAAATCAAATATTAGTTTGATTTTATCTTAATTGTAAATTATTGTACCAAATGTTATGAATACCTGAAGAAATACAAGCACAATAACAGTTTTTCAACCAAAAATTACGAAATATTTAAGTTTATTTCAGGCGTCTAGTATTTATGTAAAAGTAACTAAACAAAATTACTTCTTTAAATTATAGGATCGAAATTACTAATAAAAAGAATATTCTATCGTATGTTTAAAAAATAAGGAATGTACTATTGTACACACATTTTATTTCAGTGGCAACGTTGTCGTAGATTTTTTGATCTTGAATTCCAGTTTTGAGTATAGGGGAAATCCAATTCCAATCCTAATAAACAAAATTCCGATTATTGAAAACACTAAATGTCTTCATCCCGAATATCAAATTTCCAAATTAGTAATGAAGTATCGAAAAATTCAAAATCGGAATTTTGTTTTTCGGGCCAATGTCACTTCGGGATTTTCAATTTCCGGAGTTATAAAAATCGGAATAACATACAATCGGAAATTTGAAATTCGATTAAATAAATTTCGTGTTTTTTAGTAATCGGAATTTTATTTCTTAGGTATAATGAAATTCGGAGTTTTAAAAATCGGAATTAGTTAATTCGGAATAAAATATTTCGGAGTATTTGGGTGTTCCCGACTTTTTCGGAATTTATGTTGCAAAATTACATTTCAAATTTACCATAAGCTTTTTAGTACAGAAAAAAATTGTGAGGAAACCTGCACACATGTACGAAGTGTCACTGTGCGTGAAATCCACACTGGGCCCCTGTGAGAACTATAGTCCGAGCCCTCTTATTCTGAGGATGCTTGTGCCCAGCAGTCAGATGCTACTCCTTATCAGTGGCGTGGCGTCCATAGAACTCGATTCCCACCGGCTTGCCTATTTTAAAGCAGTTGGGCGATTTATTGTGCAGAATTAGAGGAAAAGGTTAGTTAAGTTCCCTTCGGCTTGCCTTCAGATATACTTGACGCCACGCCACTGCTCCTTATATTATATGTAAAGGTGATATCAGATGGTTCATTTTTTGTTCATTTTGCATCTTTCACTCAATATGACCCGTCTGAACGCAAAGTGAAAGAAAAGTGCCGAATGAATGAAAGAAAAATGAAGCATTCACTTGAAAGAACATTCACTCGAGTGAACCGTCTGATATCACCTTTAGGACTTCTTATTACATGTAAACCAGCTGTTAACTGTTTAGCACCAGTTCCAGTCTTTTTTTTTCACTACTGTTTCACCATTTAAAATTATGCTGGACTTTCACAAATACTTTATTACTAAAATTAACCAAATTGGTCCAACCATTATCAAGGTGAAGATGCCTAAGGTGTATGAATCCAGAAACAATGGTGTTGTTAGCCGATTCCCGACTTGTATTTATTTATTTAGATGTTTATTCAGGGTGTATCAGATACCCCTAACAATAATCCACTGGGGTATGTAACCATAGCTATAGAAGCTAAAAAAAATTTTTTGAAAAAAATTGGAGTAAAAAATGTTTTGTACTTTGTATAGGAATGATTATAGTTAATACTACCAATCCTAGAGAAAATATAAAAAAAAATTACTCTAATTTTTTTCAAAAATTTTTTTTTAGCTTCTATAGCTATGGTTATACAGGGTGTATCAGATACCCCCTAACAATAATCAACTGTGGTATATAACCATAGCTACAGAAGCAAAAAAAATATTCAAAAAAAAATTGGAGTAAATTTTTTTTTATATTTTCTATAGGAATGATGGTAGTATTAACTGTAATCATTCCTATAGAAAACATAAAAAAATTTTTACTCCAATTTTTTTTTTAAATATTTTTTTTAGCTTGTATAGCTATGGTTATATACCCCAGTGTATTATTGTTAGGGGGTATCTGATACACCCTGTATACCCCAGTGTATTATTGTTAGGGGGTGTCTGATACACCCTGTTTATGTTGGCACCACACTTCATTGCATACAATTAAATACATACGTACATGTACATACCGTCACACCTCTTTCCCAAAGGGGTAGGCAGTGACTACTTTGTTCCACTTTTTCGCTTCACCCACATTCATCAATCTCTTCAGAAATGCTCGTCGGTTTTGGGTACTGACAGGAACGAAATGCTAATAAAGAAACTGAAACTTTTAATCATATCACCCATTCTCTCCGCAGGAGGCCTATTTATATATAAATATTGTGGGTGTGAGTCTCAAATTGATAAGCAAAGCTGCAACCATTAATATTAGCCGGCGGATGAACATACAAACAAATAACAACCATAAATCTTACAAGTGCCTGCCCCTACTGGGATTTGAACCTGAGCCTGCTTCATAGTTGGGGTATACTAAATTCAGTGGAAGCTTATCCCGGCCCGGCCGCGCACACTAGAACTCTGTCCCACTCCCCGCTCCACCAAGCATTGACTCTCTTAAACGATATCCTGGACAGTGACACTAGTCTGCATTTGTTCTTTACCTCTGAGTCGAGGTTTCTTGCATCGGCCAGCCGGCATTTGGAGTCAATAGTGACACCGAGTTCAATAAATGTATAGCATAGATATTTAGTTTATAAGTTCTATGTATTCATTCTTCTCTTGTTATATAATTAGCATGTGTGGCTTGTCTGTTAGTGTTAATTATGAGATTTAGTAAATAAATAAATCTCATACAATTTCGCAATAATTACTTTGGCAGACGCGGTACGCGATTCAGTTTCACTGCACTAACCTGGCAACGCGAAGTCTTCTGCCGCATTTCTCTCGGAGCTCCCCTCGGGCCCCGGCCGGGGCTCCTGCCGGCCCGAGTACAGCGCCGCCCACAGCGCCTCCACGTACTCGGCCTCCCACGCCGCCTCCTCTTTCACCAAATCACTCAAATCCGAAGTCATATTCAAAGAGTTGAACTATCCGCGCGAAATTTTGTATCACACAGATCAGGTTAAAAAGAACGGATTATGAGATGGTAGTCTCGCGACAGTGATGCTAATAGATGAAAATTCTAATTTTAATTTAACTACGAATGTTGTAAATTATAAACAATCATTACGACGAAAAGAAGCAAAGTAAAGCCGACAAACTTAAAGTAACCATACTAAAATACTTGGCTTGGATGACACTTGTTTTTTTTTAATATTTGCCCGCGCAGGGATAGACAAAGGAAATAGTAACCGTACAGCCATTCCGTTACAAAGAAAAGCTAAACCAGGTTAGAGTTCGAAGACGATTCTAATTTTATTAATTACAATATGATCGTTTATTTAAAGACTTCTTTGTGTGTCTACTCTTATTTATAATCTACTATGCCATGAGAATATAACCACCACGTTTTAAGTGACGGACTCCCTTACTTTACTAGGAAATAGAAACAGTTGACACAAGGTTTACGCGGTAAAACAATACCAAAATGTACGCCAAAAAACAGTACTTATCAAAAATAGTGCGCTTGCGTTTGTTATCGATATCGATAAAATGGTGATGGTTGAATATAAGCTCACGTTAACAATTTTTGTCATTCTTAACCGATGAAAACTTAACACAACCTAAACATAATGATGTCTGTGCCTTAACCTGCCTATTTTTCTGTCTAAAAATTGTCAGTAAGGCGACAGCGACACTTTTGCAGTTACCTGACTGGGCATTTTGCGTTTAAGTCGTTATATTATTTAAGAAATATACTAACTAGCCATTTTGCGTTTAGTCAATATAAGAATGAGGTATTTTACACAGGTAGGTAGAGTCTGTCTAACCAAAGCTGAACCTGTAAAAGCGCGGCAATTTTAAAAAATCATGACCGTGTAACACAGGATCACTCACACAGCTGCAATTTTCTCAGAGAAATGTCAATTTGACATACAACATGATACCTCAGATAGACACACTTAAAGACAAAATGTTGCCAAGCAAATAACTAGTGGGTTCAGCTTTCGTTAGACAGACTCTAGTCATATTGAAATGTAGGCAAAACCACAACTAGTCAAATTGCGTTCTAGACCAAAGAGTACTTTTTATAGACCGCCTGAGACCAACCCATCTAAGGTTTGAATGCAAGCCCACCACAGAAGCTTAGCGGAGCACTGTTTAATAATTGCACAGCATTTTACTAACTCGACTTTAAATATCAAGCTATTTTTTTAATGGCTTGGTTTCTGGACCTTTAGCCAAGTCTTTATTTTGTTAAAAAATATCAAATTTGAGGTTACGAAGTGTTGCTAATAAATTAGTAAAAAAAAGTTTGAATCACAGTAATGTTTTTATTACAATGCTAAAAACAAAATAACAATCAGAGGTGTAACATGTAAAAAAAATATTTTGTATACATAATCAATAATTTCAATTATATTTATAAATTAACTTGCAAATTCAATTTGTCTAACACAAACTTAAGTAAAGTTTTCTAGAAAAAATAATTAGGTAGCTGAGTTTAATTCCGCCACTCACAGCCTAATATACGCTTAATTACGAGTAATTACTAAATATCCTTATACCCGTAGAGAACATGCATGTTTTTATCACAACATTTTCTTAGCAAAATATGAAAATATCGTAACTAAAAGAGATAACAAAATGTAATAGTAAAGTAATATCAGTCAAGAAATACTGAAAACAAACCTTTTAAACTATTAATTAGATAACGACTAGAAAGAGGGATCCGACATGTCATGCGACGTCAAAAAGCACAAAGTATTATTAAATTCAGTTTTTCTAGAAGAGTTGAAAGATGTAGGTATTTAAGCGGCGTTAAGAAATTTCACTGGCGCGATGTAGAACACGTGACGTTGGCGCTAGCTACCCGTGCGTAGCAGTATATGTAGTCGATGTATAGGTGGCGCTAGAGTCGCTACAAAGCAGTCAAAAAAATCATGCACATTCCCTTTATAACACTTACGTCTCGCGTTTTGTATGCACTTTCATGTGTCGCCTGAGGTAGTTGCTGCGCTGGAAGCTGCGCTGGCAAACTTCGCATTCAAACGGCGATTCCATCGTGTGGCTCCGCACGTGATCCTCCAAATCTTTCTTCCGAAGAAACTGCTTCTGGCACACCACGCAGGCAAACCGTTTCTCACCTCTGTGAATGCGTTTATGCATATACAGCGAGGAGTTAAAACTAAAGGCTTTGTTGCAAACATCGCAAACGTAAGGTTTCTCTTTGGTGTGTACTCGGCTGTGTAATCTCAGATTATGTTTGATTGAAAAGCGTTTGTCACACACCGTGCAACTGAAAGGTTTCTCTTTGGTGTGCGTCCGGCGATGAGTCATTAGATTATTGTGCTGTGTGAACATTTTCGGGCAGAATTCACACGCGAACGGTTTCTCGCCCGTGTGGACGAGCTTATGACTGTCAAGTATCGCTTTCAGACGGAACTGTTTTTTGCAAATTTCGCAAGTGTGACGTTTCTCTCCGGTGTGGATGGTGCTGTGTACTTTTAGTTTGGCACGGGTGCGGAACCGTTTCTTGCACACATGGCACGGATACGGCCTGTAGTCGGTGTGCGATTGTAAATGTGTACTTAAAGTATTCTTCCGTTGGAAATGTTTGTTGCACACGTCGCAGACGAACCGTTTGTCACCCGTGTGACTGCGCATGTGCATTTCTAATTCGGCCGGTGCCCTATATTTTTTCTTGCACATATAACATTGATGTGGCTTTCTTGGTTCCTGACCCGTGTGTAGAAATGCATGTTTCTTCAAAGCGTGATTAGAATGAAACTGTTTCTGGCATATTTCGCACGTCGGCTTCTGATCTGTGTGCATCACTTCATGTTTCCTCAACTCGCCCTTTGCTCTGTTCTTTTTTTTGCAATCATTACCAGAAAACGGTTTCTGGCCTGTGTGGAAACGGAAATGCACGTCTAAGTCGCACACGTGTGCATCCAGCGAGGAGCTAGTATCAAATCGTTCATCACAGACCCCGCAATAGTATGTCTCTTCATCAATCACCAGTGCAGGCTCTTCATCACTCGTATCGTTGTCACTACATGCAACGCTTACTTCATTTTTCAAAGCCTCAACGCCAGTCTCATTTTTATTCTTTTCGTGCCTAGTGGAGTCAGCGTGCGAGTCCTCGAATGCAGTTCCATCAGAGGTCGTCTTATGAAGCGTCATGTGATCCATGAGTTGCCATGCAAGTTTGAATGTTTTATTGCAGACATCACAATAGAAGGGCTCCCGTGTTTCGTGCCTCGCTAAATGGTGCACTAAGCTGTCCTTCCTTGCTGTCCGCCGCCCACACACATCACATTCATACCGCTGTTTTATCAGCTTACCTTTTGGGATCTTTTCGCGCAATTGCATCTCAAAAGGATCTAGTTCTGGGTGATTTTGAAGATGTCTGACTAAGTTATATTTCCGTTTTGCTCTGTGGCCGCAAAGGTGGCATTTGAATTTACCTTTTTTCTTGTTGATTTTGATGGTATCGATTTCCTTCTGAGTGTGGGTGAGGATGTGGGTTGTAAGACCGTGCCTGCGGCGAAGCGTCTTATTGCATATTGGACATTTGAACTTGGACTTATTTCGGCGACCGGTCCGGTTTAGTTTAATATAGCGAGGCTTCAATTTAAGGCTGGAGATAACGCAAGAGTCTTCATGGTTGGTGTATGTAGCGAACACCAAGTATGCCAGCGATGCTTCCTTCTCCTGATCGCTAACATCACTCGCAGACGTAGATGGTCTTGCAACTGAAATTAACAAATATACTCTTTAGGTACAGTCAAGATTTGACTGAAGTACTAAGAAAGAAAGGAAAAAGTTCATTTATGACAATCACAACACATCAAATAAATAAATAAATACAATAACAGGACATAAATAAACTAAGAAATGAGTGTTTTAACTAAGGGAATCATGACGCGCACTTGCGAAACCGTTCTGTTTCGATCCGCATGTGGCGCTGCCAATAGGGAATGGATGATTATTTTGAAAGTGCTTGGTGATTTTTCTATTGATAGGAATAACCATCCCCCATTCCCCATGTATGGTTTAGTAACACGAACAATCTACAGACGGCGCCACTTATCCCTTGATTCTTTTAGCTACAAAACAAATGTCATCGTGTACATACCACAGATTCAAGCCGTTTTTTTTTTTAAATTTGATATGCGTTGGCGTACTGCTTAACTGCCGTAAAACAGCCGCCGAGTGACTGAGTAAAATGTTTTTATTTTTATAAATTATATGACTCGACGGAAAAATTTGAAACTTTTTTCCGTAGCTAAGGATGGTTATTCCTATCAATAGAAAAATCACCAAGCACTTTTAAAATAATCATCCATTCCCTATTTTTCCATAGTAAAGGAAGTAGGTAGAGAGACGTCGAGGCGAACGAGTTCAACACGTTTTTTTATTGGTAAAAATTGACACTAGAAGCTCAGGAAGCCAGCCCAGCCGACAACTCCTTGGGTTCCACTGACAAACATATCTCATCATTATCTATAATCTCTCTCTCTCTCTCTCTCTCTCTCTCTCTCTATCTGTCGCTTTGACATTTACCTTTCACAGATAAGGACAAACGATTACTAACTTAGCTGAGGCCTATAGTGCGTTTATGAATAAGGGGGATAGTGATTACTCGATCATCATGGATAAACGTCGTGCAGCCGCTATTGCTACTATTGTAATAAAAATTCGAGAAAGACGAAAACGCAAAAGAAGTATTTGGGTACATCAGTTCCAAAAAGGCAAGAATTAGGAGCTTACCATCCATAGATTACTAAATGAGTTACGCAACGAAAATATCCAAGGTTATGAAAACTTCTGTCGAATGAAATATGAAGATTTTGAATATTTATTAGAAAAAGTTACCCCTATAACATTCCAAAGCTCTGGTAGCCCTTCTACAAAAATTATAAGGTTTTTTGTGGCCTCCTTGCTCCACGTAAAACTCATTTTGTGTACTCCAACAGTGCGGTGTATTGAAAATATCAAACCTGTTCGAAAACTTTTCAAGTACACTAGACACTTGGACACAACGTGTTTACACAGCGACTGATGCGACACTAATTAACGTGTCACAATAAATTTTGCAATTGGAGACACTCGTGTTCATACAGAGACACTCGATCTATACATTGAGTGTACGGTGTATAGTGTCTTAGTCTAAACGTACCTACACAGTTAATACAAAATAGGAACCTGGCGGCGCGAAATCGGCATCCTCAGCGCAAATTTTGTTCTGCGCGGCCCCGCGCTCATGCTTGAGCAGTCGCCTTGGGCCTCCCCTGTGGGCCCACGGCACCGCCGAGCCTCCCGGCGCTCCGTCCCACATGCCGCCGATATCAATGGTCACTGGAGCGCCTCAAACGCCGCCACCGCTGGTTTTTAGGATTGGGAACCTCAAAGAAAAAACGGAACCCTATGATCATGTTGCCCATAAAAAATCAAACTTCCAAGTCAACACAATCAAAAGATACAGTCATTAGAAAAGGCGTTTCTACTCAAATTGCCGTGCTTCCAAAAAATACAGGCTACTTTCTTTTTTTTTCTTTCTTGTATGTGAATAGGAAGGCAACGAGCAAGTGGTCACCTGATGGTAAGCGATCACCACTGCCCATAGACACACGGAACCCAGGAGGGATTGCAGATGCGTTGCCAACCTAGAGGACTTAGATGAAATGCCTCTTGTGCTCGTAATTTCCCCGGCTGTCTTACTCTCCACACCGGAACACAGCAGTGCAAGCACTGCTGCTTAGCGGCAGAATTAGCGAGTAAGATGGTGGTAGCGATCCGGACGGACCTTGCACAAGGCCCTACCACCCGCAAGCCTTTACTTCCAGTTGTCATGGAAATTTTGAATGTGTTATGAAGGTAGCTCTTAAAGCACACCAGTTGAAAAAAGGCTAAAAATCTTAATTTTTCTATACCGGTCTATCTATGTAAGCAACCAATATAAAATGTCCTCGCACTGCCTACATTTTGTTCATGAGTAAGGCTCTGCTAACACTGAACGTTAATATTCAACTTGGCAAACTGTTTACATTCCAACAGTACGAAACTCTCGGTGCGCGAATACAACTCGCACTTGGACGGTCGTTTTACAACATAACAACAGTATCCACCGCTAAATTAAGTATTTAAATATGTAACAGTATTAATCACAACATAATCAATTAATCAAAAACAATGTGCCTACCGGTCGCCGGATTCTATTCTGATAATTTAAATTTTATATAAACATTGACTGTCTACGACTATGAGCAGGCTACTAAAAATAAATACACCAACTAGCTACTGACTCAAGCCAAGAGATCTTAGAAAAACTATATAATATAACAAATACCTTAAAATACAATTTTTAGATACCCCCAGTCACGATAAAAACAAAAATGAACTTTTTTGTTTATTTACTTTAAGTAATTGCAAAGGGAACTGGCCCATGCAGCCAAGTCGTACAAAATTTGTCTAGTTTTAAGTGAGTTTTAATGCCACAATACCTTAAGACGATCTTAAAAAAAAATACAATCATTTTACTCTCTCACCCACGCTAATACAAATCCGGACAATAGATCATGATCCATTCAATTTTTAAAAAGAAATAGCGCCATCAATACTGTCGATGATTCCGCCAATGTCGAGGTTGAATTGAAGAAGACAGTGTCGTTATTTATTTAACCGTTGTTCGGTGGCTTTGATGTACGTATGTATTATTATTATTTTTCATTTGCCTGTAAATTGAAAAATCGATACTGGTGCATCACTATTAGAAATGTCAACGGAACTGTCATAGGGATATCTCTCTACTCTAATCTGTGATTCGCCGCCGATTATGATTAAATAGTTAAAATTAAAAGTGCTCTTTTGGCAGAAAAAGTTGAATACTTTTGCATATTATATTATGCATACTTTTGCATTAATGACATGACTTTATAATTTTCCCGCTAAAATAGCGATAAGGATTATTATTTATATTATACTAGCGTCTGCCCGCGACTTCCTCTGCGTATCACTACATAGTGTAAAACAAAGTCGCTGTCTGTCTGTCCCTATGTATGCTTAGATCTTTAAAACTACGCAACGGATTTTGATGCGGTTTTTTTAATAGGTAAGAGTGATTCAAGAGGAAGGTTTATATGTATAATACATGCATAGTATACCGTGCGAAGCCGGGGCGGGTCGCTAGTAATGCAGACGAAGTTGCGGGCAGTTTTGGTTAAAATCGGCCCAGTAGTTTGAAGAATATCGGCTCTTTTCCAAAATGATGTAAGGCATTTTTGGTGTAAAATTGATTGTGTTCTATTAATGTGTGGGGGGTTAGTTTTTTTTAATTTCATGTTATTAAAAAACTCGTAGTCATAGGGCTATTTCAGTATTTTTAGGACCTTGCAGGAACATGTTTGAAATTACAACACAAGCTTATTTTTATTTACTATATTTTCACTTTGTCTTACGATTACCGATCTATAACTACGTAACAACAACAACCACAACAATTTTGTTTACAATTATATAAAACTAGATTAACATTGATCATAAATCTTTCTTACACAATCATATTGATTTTTTCTCCGTAAAATACAAAGCACCAGAGCTGACCACAAATATTCCAATATACTGCTCTAAAATTAGTTATATCTATGGGCCTAGTTAGCAAAACAAAATACAACAAAATAATATAATCATTCTTCTATTTTGATCATTAGAAATCTATCCTTAAACTATTATGTATTTTAATTTTATAAACTTTGAAACTGATCCTGGCACGTGTGTGAAACATCATGAATTTTGTAACATCCCGTGTATAAAACGTTATTTGAATATCCCCGTTGGCAATATGGCGGCCGAGTCTCCGCCAGAATGGCCGCGCCCGGTGGCGTAGCTATAGAATTTGCCCCGGATCCCCGAAGACAGGGCATAGAATAGACCAGGCGCTTGCGTATCACTTTGAGACAAAGGTAGTATCCATAAGTACGTATCGTAGTTATGACCATATAGTGCACTACTAGCCTGAGTTGTCAAAAATACTACAATTCACCATAACGGAACGTTAATTTAACGCCTCAAAAACATACTAAATTAACTCTTTTCACTTAAAAAGCCAAAAAGTTGTTTTATTTTCACCTATCACTTCCGCTCACAGGTTATGTCTGCCACAGTTTTAAAGTGTGGCCAACAAAAATACCGCATTCGCGAGAAAGGGACAAAAAAGGATAATTGGCTAAGTAAAGTTTTTGGAAGAGGTGCAAATTATATTTTTATTCGACAGTCCACGTCTTAATAATCGAGGACCTGCAGCTCTTTTATTTTTATTCCCTCTTGTTAGCTAGAAATATTTTTTAAGTGGTCGATTTGACATTTGTGAAATTTAATGGATGACCAGTTACGCGTGCCTAGAACTAGCTTGTAATAAAAAATAAAAACTACGTCAACTGTCACTTTTGAGTCAAAAGTGATAGTTGACGTACGGTTGACGTAGTTTTTTGAGTCAAAAGTGACAGTTGACGTACGGTTGACGTAGTTTTTTCAGTCAAAAGTGACAGTTGACGTACGATTGACGTAGTTTTTTTTTATTACAAGCTAGTTCTAGGCACGCGTAGCTGGTCATCCATTAAATTTCACAAATGTCAAATCGACCACTTAAAAAAATATTTCTAATTAACAAGAGGGAATAAAAATAAAAGAGCTGCAGGTCCTCGATTATTAAGACGTGGACTGTCGAATAAAAATATAATTTGCACCTCTTCCAAAAACTTTACTTAGCCAATTGCGTCTCGCCTACACATAGGTAATCCTGTATAAGGACATCTCTTTCTTTCAATGTATTACCAATCAAGGGCCTGCAGGCTTATTGTCTAACTCGCTCGCAATCGCCATCGTGTTAATTTTAACAGTTCATGTATGGGCTGACAGTTGGCATTGGAATCAGCTAGCTGTCACATTCATACAAGAACTGTCAAAATGAACACGATGGCGATTGCGAGCGAGTTAGACAATAAGCCTCCTGGTCTATTCTATGCTCTGTTTACGCGGATCCCAGAAGCTACAGTTCCGCTGCTGACCGCGCCTACGCCAGCCCAGCCCGCCACTGCCCATAAACTTCTCACACACACGGTTTCTCATCCGTGTGCAATCTCAAATGACCCGTCAGGTGTTTGCGCTGTTTGAACGTCTTCTTGCACACATCGCAGCCGTACGCCCTCACCTTTGAGTGCGACGTCATATGAGATGCCAGATGCCCCGTCCGTATAAACCGTTTCTTACACACTTTGCACTCGTACGGTCTCTGGCCTGTGTGGGTCCGCTTGTGGACTGCGCAGGCGCCCAACGTTGCGAACTGTTTATCGCACACATCGCACGCGTAGGGTTTCTGGCCTGTGTGCGTCCGGGCGTGGCACGTCAGAATAAACTTGTCTGTAAAGGCTTTATCACACATCGTGCAGCTGAAAGGTCTCTCGCCTGTGTGAACCCGTCGATGGCGGATTAGATGAGCGCGCTGCTTGTACCGTTTCTGGCAGAACTCACACGCGAAAGGTTTCTCACCGGTGTGGACTCGTTTGTGGTTCGCAAATGTCGAACTCAGACGGAACTGTTTCTTGCAAACTTCACAGGTGTACTGTTTCTCACCGGTGTGGATGGTGCTGTGTGATTTTAATTTAGCGCTCTCGCGGAACCGTTTCTTGCATACTTGGCACGAATACGGTTTGCTGTCGGAGTGCGTTAGTAAATGTAATTTCAAAGCATTCTTCCGCAGAAACTGTTTCTTGCACACGTCGCAAACGAAAGGTTTATCACCCGTGTGACTACGAATGTGCGTTTCTAATTCGCACGGTGACTTATATTTCTTCTTGCACATTTTGCATGAATATGGTTTCTTTGGTTTCTGACCCGTGTGCAGCAATTTGTGCGTTTTCAACGAACGACTAGAAGTAAACTGTTTCTGGCATATTTCGCATGTCGGTTTCTGATCTGTGTGTATCACTTTATGGTTTCTCAACTCGCCCTTTATTCTGAATTGTTTTTTGCAAACATCACAAGAAAACGGTTTCTGCCCTGTGTGGATGCGGAAATGCACGTCTAACAGGCACTGGTGCTTGAATTTCTTCTTGCATATGTCGCAAGAAAAAGGTTTCTTCGGCCGCTTGCATACATGTGCATCTAGCGAGGACAAAGCATCGAATTGTGACTCGCAGATCCCGCAATAGTTAGTTTCTTCATTGGTCCCTAGTTCAGGTTCTTCGTTAGCTAATTCATCATCACCGATATCATCTTCACTGCTTTCAACATCATCAATCGACTTGTGATCGCTTTCATCGCAGTGTTCAGGCTTGTCGGACTTTACATTTCCTTCCAAGGCCACATCATCCAGCCCAACCTTCGCTTCTTCCTCATGAATCTTCAAATGATCCAAGAGCTCCCACGCCATTTTGAACGGCTCATTGCAGACGCCGCAATACACCGGCTCCTGTTCCTCATGCCTTGCCAAATGCCGCGCCAGAGCCTCTTTCCTCGACAGTCGATACCCGCACACATCGCACTCGTAAAACTGCTTTATCAGTTTCCCACGCGTCTTCTTGAGCACTTGCTTCGTGAAAGGATCTTGTTTAGCATGCCTTTTAAGATGTCTGACCAAGCCATCTTTTCGGGATAATCTGTGACCACATACGCGGCACTTGAAGGCGCCTGTTCCTTTGCATTTCTTTTCGATTTTGATGGTGTTTATTTGTTCCTGTGTGTGGGTCAAGATGTGTCGGTCGCGGGTTCGTCTTTCGCGGAACTTCTTCTGGCATACTTGGCATTGGAACTTCTTCAGCTCGATCCGCTGAAGCTTGATATAGCAGGGTTTGAGTGTGATCTTTTCGTCGCTGACCACGCATGAGTAGGGGCTGAGCCCCAATATCCTGGACTTCTCGAGGCACTCGTTGGTGGACATTGCGTCTCCTAACGTCTTCAGCGCGTCCGTGTCATCAGAGACGCTCTTGTCTGTTCCATATCCGTGAAATACTGAAACATAGCGAGATATTTGTCATTTAGGTATGGGGTCGTAACGTTTGTAAAAATAAGTAAGAAACACACTTTAAAAAAAACTGGCCAAGTGCCAGTAGGACTCGCGCAAGTTTGGCATGCGAATATAAAAATCCAGTGTTAACAGAGACCTGTTTCGCTTTAGGCTTAAAACCACAAAATTTCATAATACCTTATTCACTAATACCCCTATTTTTCAAATTACCATGGGCTCATAATAACCAATAATGCTTAAAATTTAAATTTGACGACCGAATGGCCTAGTGGTTAGAGATCCTGACTATGAAGCCGGAGGTCCCGGGTTCGATCCCCGGTCGGGGTAAATATTTGTATGAAAAAATACGAATGTTTGTTCTCGAGTCTTGGATGTTTAATTATGTATTTAAGTATGTTTATCCGTTGTCTAGTGCCCATATCACAAGCTTTGCTTAGTTTGGGACTAGGTCAATTGGTGTCAATTGTCCCAAGATATTTTATTTATTTATTTTTAAGATATATAAATTTTTTACAAGAGACATTTTGACTTTTCAGGTATTATGAGCCCATGGAAATTTGAAAATTAGGGGTATTAGTGAATAAGGTATTATGACATTTTGTGGTTTTAAGCGTAAAGCCCTGTTTCTAAGGAAAATGTGGCAGTGTGTCCTTTTATATTGGTTGCTTACATAGACAGACAGACAAAAAAAACCGGCCAAGTGCGAGTCGGACTCGCGCACCGAGGGTTCCGTACCATTATCTATAAATATCTAAAACCAGTGTAAGCAGAGCCCTGCTCCAAAGTAAAATGTACGCAGTGTGGGGTCACTTTATATTGGTCACTGATATTATTATATCGGGTAAGTAATACGAGATATAACAACTTATTATCTAATGTTCATAATATATACGCTCACTTTATATAAACTCGTTTAGTATAACATTTACTAGATATAATGAACGAAAATTATAATCTTAAAATATCTAATTTTGTAAGGTATAACGTTGTTTATATATAATATCAATTGAAATAACGATCAAACATATAATGTTCATAACAGCTAACATCAAAAAGCATAATGCACAGTTGTTTATTGAATTTGCTATGTGGTTAGGGGGTTTTCTAGGTGGTTATAAAAAAAATAACTAACACCAAAGGCTAATGCGGGAGCTTCGCTGCGCTACGCTCCCGCATTAGCCTTTGAACCTAACCTATCCGAATCGCTTCCGCTCCGTACCGTCTTGCTCGCTCGCTTCGCTCGCTCGCCGAAAATTAAACAATGTCTTGCAGCTGTTTCAGTTAGGTTAAATGTTTGTTATGTTAAAAGAAATTAGTCCATATAAATCTTATACAAATTGAAGCTATATAAAAATAACGTTATATAATTTAAGCCTTATACGTTAAAAAATTATACTTTTTGCTGTTATAGCTAACGTTCGTTATATCTTGTGAACGTTATTATTATGAAATTAGATATTTTGTAGTTATATCTCGTGGGACGCACCCTATTATATCAAATACTCAGGTCTACTGCCCCTTGGAGCTGTGAAAAAATCAAACTTCTAAGCCAACACAATCAAAAGATACAACCGTTTATGCCGCAAATTTTCGAAACTATCGCAAGGGAATCAAAACCTACAGGGTACTTCCCGTGAACGCAGAATCATGAAATTTGGCATGAAGGTAGGTCTTATAGCACAGATATAGGAGTAATTTCGAAAACCGTAAATATGTATTCAGCATGTTTGTAGGCATTTCATCTTAGCCCTCTAGGTTGGCAACGCATCTGAATCCCTCCGGGATTGCGGGTGTCTATGGGCAGTGGTGATCGCTTACCATCAGGTGACCCACTTGCTCGTTTGCCTTCCTATTCGCATAAAAAAAAATGTACGTATGTCTGTATATATCAGTGACCAATATAAAGTGACCCCACACTGCGTACATTTTGCTTTGGAGCAGGGCTCTGCTTACACTGGTTTATAGATATTTATACATAGATAATGATACGGAAGTGCGCGAGTCCGACTCGCACTTGGCCGGTTTTTCACTGTTCCAAGACTGTTTTACTTCTAGTCTATTAAGAAAATTAAACAAGAAATAATTATCTTATCTTAAGAGACGTCAGATCAAAAACTGTTCCACACGACTGAGAAACCAAAGAAACCACACCCATTTCTGATGTGTGTGAATGTGAAAGAATGAGTTAGTTACTCAAAAGAAAATAGAGATCTCTTGAGTTTCAAAGTTAAAATTAAATTAGCTTTCGGTTTTATCTGAATGCATCACATGAAAGAATATTTAGATAATAATAATTAGATAGATAATTTTATTTCATTGTATAGCCATAATTTACAGATGCATAATTTGCAGTTTTTATTATATGTACCTATAGCTGAATTTAAGAATATAATTAATTCAAATATAATAATAATATGTTCAACAATGTGACTGATTGTTGCCTAAATAAAAAAAATACACTACATGTATATAGAACCAAAGGAGTAGATGATTCGTTTTATTTTTTCTTTATCTATGGCCATGGGTGCAAGGAAAAATCTTACAAATAAGTATTTTAAAGTTTTTAAGTTTGGATGTTTGTTGCTCTTTCATGGCAAAACAGATAAACCGATTTTATTGAAATTTGGTACATAGGACAGTTTATATCCCGGAAAATATCATAGTTCCCGCGGGATAGTGATAAGCGAATTCATCGCGGACGGAGTCGCGGGAAACAGCTAGTAAGGATATAAAAATATTACTACCTATCTTACTCGCTAATCCTGCCGCCAAGCAGCAGTGCTTGCGTTATGTTCCGGCGTGGAGTATAAGTGCCGGCACGGAAGTCTATCTGACCTCGTATGCGTAGAAGTATAAAATACGGTATCCGTGGGTGCGCAGATCCCCTCCACGTGACTCGTCATCGCTAGATTTACGTGCCGGCACATATAAGACAACCAGTGAAATTACTGGCGCATCTCTCTAGTCTTGCGGGTGACTCACTCGCTCGTCTGCCATCTTCGTCGTATAAAAACCTATCACCAACCTGGCAGCGCGTCCAAGTCCAACTCGAGATATTCCGCCTCCTCGGGGCCCAGCACCAGCTCACGCTTGACCTCCGCGGCATACAGCTCCGCCCACAGCATCTCCTCCTCCTTTTTCACCTCTGCACACTCCATGTCTTTGTTTTCAAACACGTGCAAAAATGCCGGCACCGCGCGTGTTTTGTTTTAAACTTGGTTATAATAAATGAATCGAGTTAGCTTGTGGCACCGTTGACCAGACATTCCTGAAGTAGTCTTGTGTAAGCGTAATTTGAGCCAGCAGACAACTTATTCGATTTGTATAATATAATAAATTTGCTAAGTGAGCAAAACACGTTTACTTTATATTTTTAACGAAAAGTCGGTCATGTAGGTATTTGTTTTTCTACCGTTCACGTATGACATTGATGAGATGTATTTTCGTTCGTACATAAATCACAAGTATAGTATCAGCTGCTTTTTCAGTATTATTTATTCCTCAGTCAGTAGCTTAAATAAAAAAGTTAAATGAATTGTATTCGTTACACTGAAACATTTTTTTTAACGTGTAAAGCTAAAAGCGCTCGATTCTAAGCCGATCTACAAAAAAAACATTGATTGAGACGTATTTTCATTTCATCAACTAAACACGCTCATTGTTTTTTATTGTTGTTTCAAAATAACGTAACGACTTCGGAATGGAATTTCTTGGTTTTATTTCACCTCTGTTTTCTATTTACATTGTAGTGACACTTTCAATGTTTTTTCTATCAAATCCACATACGACCCAAAAAAGAAAAAGATTCAACAACAGTTAATTTCGCAAAAACGCCTCCTGAAAATTCCACAAACGTCAAACAAACGTCAAGTCAAACCGAGTAAAGAATAAATAAAACGCAACGCAACGCATTTTTCGTCGTAATAAAATAATCTTGTAATCTGTAATGCCCACGAATTGACTGACTCTCACAATGTTCAACAAAGTTCTCCAACGGGCTTTAAAATTCCGCTGCCGGAAGAGCTATCCGACGAACATTTACGATATTACGCGGGGCTCGGCGTTCGCGGTGCGTCGCCCGTACAGCGACGAAGTGAAGCGAGCCCAGACACAGAGCGTCGCGACGCCCGGGCCGACGGTGTTCGACAAGATCCTGTCGCGGGAGATCCCGGCGGACATCATCTATGAGGACGAGCTGTGTCTCGCCTTCAACGACGTCTCGCCGCAGGCTCCCGTGCACTTCCTCGTGATCCCGAAGCGCCGCATCCCGCGCTTACAGGACGCCGAAGACACTGATAAAGAGGTAACCTGCTTAAGCGTATCAAACGTAATGCTAGTACAAGTGCCGGCACGCAAGTCGAGCGATGAGCGTTGATGCGCAGTAGTCGAAAATAAGGTATCGCGGGGGTGTGCGGGTGTCGCGGGCGGGACCACGTTAGACTTACGTGCCGCCACCTGGACGTAAACGTAATTTTAAAACGATTAAAGTCACCCTAAAATCATCAAAGTCATCTGGTTAGGCACTGTTGGTACAGTGTGTGTCAACAGTGGTGTCGTCACAATGCCGCGTTATCTATAATCAAGCACTATCACCGCATTCCTGAGCACTCCTCCGTTATCTTTAATGAACTTGTTTAACGCTAATGTGAGTGTTTTCATTATGGCTAACGGACATTGTTGTGAAATACTACAACTTACACTGTATCGATTTCACACATTATTGTAAGAAAACGGGACTTAATCACGTAAATAAAAACAAAACACAAAAAAAAAAATAATAATAATAAAATATATTTATTCAACAGTTTGCAATTACATTAAGGTATACATGTAAACAATAAAATGCTACAAACTATTGAAATGGTTTGCAGCTCAGCTTATGGCTGTGCCACCCAGACCTAACGATCTGTTGACAAACAGACACTGTTTTTCAGCCGCCCCCATGAAACACTAAGGTTCTTACACACACGCACACACGCACGCGAGCGCACACACACACACAAATAAGGACCAACACAAGGGCCATTACCAAACTCATCAACACCACACATGCGCTGGTAGTTACAAAAAAGACAAGTGTAAGAGCCCTTACACAATAAACTTTTGACTTAATACTTTTTATTTACATGCTTAAGTCCCGTTTTCTCATAATAGTATTACTCACACACACATAAATCACATCTTTATCCCTTATGGGGTAGACAGAGTCTCGGGTCAAGTACCTAAAGGCCACATTTAGTATGATTTTGGGTGTATAGGTGGAAAGGGGAATCAAAATAGTGATGGGTTGCTAGCCGCATCGCTTATACTATAACATCGCCCATTTCCTTGAACAAAGTAGTCTCTGCCTACCTCTATACCCCTACATAAACGGAACCCTTATAGATTCGTCATGTCTGTCTGTCTGTCTGTCTGTCTGTCCGTCTGTATGTCACAGCCACTTTTTTCCGAAACTATAAGAACTATACTTTTTTTTTTTTTTTTTTTTTTTTTTTTTTTTTAATCTTATATTTTAAAGAGGCTATACTGTTGAAACTTGGTATGTAGATGTATTCTGTGAACCGCATTAAAATTTTCCCACAAAAATAGAAAAAAAACTATTAATTTTTGGGGTAGAACTGAAATTCGAAAAAAATATTTTCATCAAACCTATACGTGTGTGGTATCTATGGATAGGTCTTCAAAAATGATATTTAGGTTTTTAATATCATTTCTAAACGACACTGAAAATTAGAACAGAAAAATCCGAAAAGTAAAGCTATGGCCGGGAATCGAACCCGGGTCCTCCTTTAATATCATTTTAATGAATACAAAATAGTTACCTTGCTACTCCGCTACTTACGTGCAAGGTAACCAAGCTTGTGCGAAATATATACGTTTTGCATGCAAGCCCTCCACTACTGCCACACAAAACGCACACAAATCCCACAAGTAAGTGAGTAGTTTTGTGTGGCAGTAGTGGAGGGAGGGCTTGCATGCAAAACGTATATATTTCGCACAGGCTTGATTATCTTGCACGTAAGTAGCGGAGTAGCAAGGTTAATATTTTGTGTTCATTGAAATGGACCTCCGCAAAGTGACGCCTCCAGGCTTATTGTCTAACTCGTTCGCAATCGCCATCGCGTTCATTTTGACAGTTCTCGTACGAATGTGACAGCTAGCTGATTCCGATGCCAACTGTCAGCCCAAAATGAAGAAGTTACGTAATAAGCTTGCTGATTCAATAAAATATTTATTATCATTTTTTTTATAATATCGGTGTCGTGATCCATGTGTTGTGCCGGCAGCTGCTGGGGCACCTGATGTGCGTGGCGCGCGCGCTGGGGGCTGCGCGTGCGCCGCCGGGCTGGCGGCTCGTGGTCAACAACGGCCGCGACGCCGCGCAGAGCGTGTACCACCTGCACCTGCACGTGCTGGGGGGGCGCCAGATGGGCTGGCCGCCCGGGTAGGGGGGGGCGGCACGATCTATATACTCTATTTATTTTAGCTACATACTAAATTGACTATTGCAAATGTCAAATTGTGAAATAATGATACCGGCTTTTATTGTTTAGCGGTGTGCTCGAAACCATCGATGATGTTTGTGGTCTGAATAAAAGAGGTTTGGTCATGTTATATTTTAAGAAAAAAATATGATTGTATCATAATCAAGCAAATTTAAAGGTTTATTAATTTATTACGCTAGCTTATACATACTAGTGATGTAACGAATATTCGCATATTATCTGCATATTCGCATTCGCATTCGCATTCGCATTATCAAAATTACTGCGATTATTATCGCAGCCCGGTAAGGTAGATAGCCCCTAGATTGGCTTGGTGTTAAATTAAATAGCCCCATCTGGCAACACTGAGCGGAATGACACTTCAAACGGATGCGTTCGTATCAACTCGGCTATTCTCGGAACAAAAACCAAACGGAACGCACTTCGTTCGAACGGGACTACCACCAAGGCCATAGAGGAATGGCGCCAAATTTTAACAAAAACTGAATATTCGCATTCGCGAATTTTGGCAGCGCATATTTGCATTCGCATTCGCGTTCGCGAATGTCCAAAATATGACATTCGTTACATCACTAATACATACAAAAATCTATACTAAATTTAATTTAACGTCCTTTCGATACTGATGGCACATCACTATTTTTGAATTGCAAAAAACAGGCAACACAGGTAATGTCATTTTAGTATCTAGCTAAAATAAATAGACTTATAGTATGAATCTTCCCAGGTGAACTCTTCGCTTCGAGCCCTTATCTTCAAACAGAAGCCATTGTCTCTCGCAAAACCGCAAGCTACCGTACTCATGTGCCGCTACAACATTCATATTGAAAAACAAACGGTATCGTCATAGTATTAAGGTTCAAATTAAAAATAATATCTAGGATGTCAGCGACATTAAATTTGAACCTTAATACTATGACGATACTGTTGGTTTTTCAATATGAATGTTGTAGTGGCACGTGCGTCTCGGTAGCTTGGGGTTTTGCGATAATAGAGACAATGACCTTTGTTTGAAAGATTCACCTGGGAAGGTTCATACTATAATAGTAAATTACCTGTTGTATAGTAGAGTACAGAACTGATATCGGACTTCATATTTCTAATTTGAAACGTCAATTTGTCTATTCGCACATGTTACTCACACGTATACAACAGGTCATTTACTTAAATTTTTAATAAACAAACTAGACTCCCAGTCGCTAACGAAACTTCCTCAAAAAATGTCCGAGCAGCGTTGTCTATGTATTGTGTGTCAACACATCAACTTATACAGATAACATTAACATATTCGTTCAAATTAACACCTTATTCTGTGGCAGTAACGTTTAATGTCAATTGCATACGATAGAGAAGTAATGACACGACGCCACGCGCTGGAAACCTGTCTCTTTTGTTCTCAAGCGTTTGAGATTACGGTGCGAAAGAGAGATGTACATTGTTATCGAAGCGCGGTCGAAACACGACTGAACCAAAACTGTGCACAATAGACGCGTCGTGCAGACTTTTGCTTCTGACAGTTTTTGAGCGTGATTGGGAGTTTAGTTTATTCATGTCAATGTTTTTCACCTATATTGTGTGTATAGGCCTTAGAAAGAGATATCTCTATCGTTGTCTCATTAAAATGGAATGCCTATAAACAGAATACCGTTTGGTAATTTATCTATGGCATGGATTAGGTCAATATTATATTGTGATCCTCGCTCGCCATCCGTATCACGTAATATTGATGCCTGTCGCAGCGTATCCGGTTGTTTTGCAATCCACGATCCTGTATTGATACACTGGTATCACTATAATATTGATGTCTAATCGAATGCAAAAGCAAATGCTCAACTTTTTGGAGGAAAAGATTTGTTATTTTCTTTATTTGTGGCGCTCACGTGTAATAGCTTGTCTTTGTATAAATCTAAAAGATAAGGTTTATTATCGTGTGTGCGGGTTCAGAATGTGCCGAGAGATTGGTGATGACGATGATGATGAAAATAAAAAATGTCTCCCCTCAGTAATTTCGTAGCCCATCTAAAGGTCTAATCTAAAGGTATATTCTGAATCTACATTATGATTGTTATGAAAAATGTTAATTTTTTATTGTTTGAGATGAGATTTAAAAGGACCAATATAGGTATTAGTGTTTTTTGGAGAAACGAAATTGCAATTTTTTTTATTGTTTCCGAGCAGCTATGGCAGGCAAATACTGGGTGTATCAGACACCCCCTAATAAAAATCCACTGGGGTATATAACCATAGCTATAGAAGCTAAAAAAATATGAAAAAAATTTGGAGTAATTTTTTTTAAAATTTTCTACTATAGGAATGGTAGTATTAACTGTAATCATTCCTATAGAAAATATAAAAAAAAATTACTCCAATTTTATTTTTTATTTTTTTTAGCTTCTATGAGTTCTATGGCTATGGTTATATACCCCAGTGGATTATTGTTAGGGGGTGTCCGATACACCCTGTATGCAGGGGAAATTATTGCTTTGCTATCAAGTGTATTGAGTTACGAAGGTTTAAAATGAATATGATGGCTAATTATTTTTGTTTTTCTATCGACTCTATCCTGTAGTTTATCAAAAACTATTGAACACGTATTTTTTCTTTTTTCACATAATCAAAACATTACGGAGATGTGTCGTGTTGAAATGTCGCGTGACGTCACGTCTCGGTGCAACTGTTAATGACGAGTGACGTCACGACCTTTAACGCGCTATATCTTCGTCATTTATTGTTTGATGTACGAAAGAAAAAATATGTGTCCAATATTTTTTGATGATCTAGCTGACGGACTGAATATAGTTTCGTTTTTTAAAACAAGCCATCATGTGTATTATTTTTTGAAGTATAGGTACGGTCAAGAGCATAAATATATGTACGTTACCACGACGTCAAAAACATCTATACATCTTTATGCCACAAACAATAAGGTGTGTCACATATATTTGACATGACCGCTGTGTAGATATTTATGCCCTGGTCTGTACCTACTAATTAGTGTAAACGTAGGATTATGTTATAAAATGAATGTGTCATATAAACGCCATTTGATCTTAATATGTTGTAGATTTAGAATTTTGTGCAATAATTTGGCAAAAATAGATTTAGTTTTTGATTGTTATTCTCAAATTTTGGGTGCTAGTTAGTTATATTTGGTGGAACGAATGGAACCTTGGGCCACTTACATTCAAGGGCATAAATATATGCACGTTACCAAGACGTCAAAAACATCTGATACACCTTTATATCACAAACAATAAGGTCCGTGACACATATATTTGACATGATGGCTGTATAGATATTTATGCCCTCGACTGTGCAACCTTATCGCAATAAGTGATCAGCGTGATATTTGTGTCTGTCACTGTCAAAGTACTCTGATGTTTGATGTTCTGTGTGATGAAATATTCGCATAGTAACAAGGTCACGTGACAGTTGGTAACATATAGAAAAATTCGGAGGCTTACTCACCTGCTATGGGTGTAGGGGTATAGCACGCGTCACGGAATGACGGGGACCCGGGTTCGATGCCCGGCCATAGCTTTACTTTTTGGATTTTTCTATGTGTTCTAATTTTCAGTGTCGTATAGAAATTACTCTGATGTTGATTGTGAAATGGTTCTACACTGGCATAGGTTCCGTTTGGTTGACTGTACAGTCAAAGGCATAACTAGCCGACTGTTAAAGGTGGAGCGAAGTAATGTCAGTCTTACTAAGCTACTGTCATTGAGGCGTGCTGACTTGTTCAAAACTTTGGCCCGTTCGGGCTCGCTTTAAACAAGGACCGCGGATTGGTCCGAAACATGTCGGATATACCTCGACTAAACGTGGCTTTTAGGTCTTGTGTCCTTAGACTCTGACCTCGTAAGGAATATAGTGAATTTTTGATTTTAGCTAATTTCAGAATACAACGTAATTGATAACCTTCGAGTGTAGTCTGTCTTTAATAGTCGGTTAAGAGTATGTCAGTCTGTACCTCAACCTGTACCTACTATATGAGTTGTGAGATCCCATGGCGCGGCTACAGGCGTCGTGACGACACTGGAGGTGACTGTGACGGGTTTAAAATTGATAACTTAAAGTTTTCAGTGAACAGTATTAACGCGAATATTATACGAAATGAAGGCTAAATTAAATAATTGCGAATATTGATTTCGGGCGTTACTTTGGTACAGGCAAATGTTTTTTGTTTGGACTAAACTGAGTCAACCCAAATTACCTCTTTATACAAGTTTTTTTTTAAACTTGCGATGCAAAATTTGATCCATTTACAGTCAGTCAAGTTTTTAGCTGATTTTACAAAAAAAAAAATTGCAGCTTGAATCTCTATTTTATTATTATGGAATTTTTAAATTGTGCCAAATTAATTTCTAGCAGTTCTTTCGACTTGAGTGATTCGTTTATCGCTATCCCGCGGGACACAGTTTTCCGGGATAAAATACCATGTTAAAATTAAAGGTTGATTTAGACGAGGACTATTTTCAGCCGCCTAAATTTCGGCGCCTGAAAAAGGCACCGTATAAACACTTTCGGCGCCATTTTTTCGGCACCATACCGCGAAAAAATGGCGCCGAAAGTGTTTACACGGTGCCTTTTCCAGGCGCCGAAATTTAGGCGCCTGAAAATAGTCCTCGTCTAAATCGACCTTATCCGTCCAAACGTTTTGGTGTGAGAGTCACAAACTTCGCAAACTGTAAAATAAAACTAGACTGAACACAGTCTTCGGATGTATCGAATATCTTTTAATACCTACGAGTATTAGATAGCTCCAGAGTGTGATTTGGATCTCTTACGATCCGATGAAATACATTTTTCTTTGTAAACATTTGGGAATTTAGGGGCCTGTCTCACTTGACAGTTATGTATGACGACGTCTCTGTCTGTTTCTTAGTAATAAATAGAGACGGAATCATAGATAACTGACAGTTAAGGAGTGGTGAGACAGGCCCTAAATCTAGTCACAAGTTATCTCTAGTCGATAATACGTGTGCACACACACACACACACACATAGACGCACACAAACGAGTTAGGCGGGGAGATGGCGACAGAAACTTTCCAATCATTTGCATACCGCTGCAAAGTATTTTTTTTTTATTCGCTAAACGTTTTGTACCACCCTCATTTTTTTTAACAGTTCTTTGATCATAAATAGAAGTTTGATAATTTTATCGACTAACGGAAAACACAAGAAGTTTTGTGACAAATCGTTTGCCACTCGTTATTTATCCGACACGTTTGATTAACGCCCACGCGATTGGGCCGCCGGTGCCAGCGCTATGACTATGACCATCATTTTCCTTTTTGTTATTACGCAGTTAGACCTCTAAAGAACCGCCATAACTGGTACAAATGATTGGAAAATTTCTGTCATCATCTCCCGACCTAAGTGCCTGATAAACCAATAATTCTCGCTGTGGTATCTCAACACTCATTATTTAGTTTGTGATTAAGTGGTATTTGGTTATTTTTTTGTCAATAGTTATTAAGCTGTATCATGGAAGAAATATGACAGGACTGCCAATCGCCCGAGAACTTCCCGACAGATGTCGCTACAAGTATCAATCAACAATTTAATCAAAACTAGTTTTTATCCGACTATTCGCGTAGCTGTCGAAACGTTACGTCCTATCGAGAACGTAGAACTTATCGCTTCGCTTTTAACGCCTCGTGCAATGAACGCCTTCTGTTTTGTTCGAGTTTTGAGGTTGACCATGTATTTGACCAAAATAACCATCACCTCAGATTTAATAGTGGGGTCAATATTCAAGCGTTTCGACCGCTCAGCTCATGCGTCATTGTCGTCCAACAATTATTATCCTAACAGAAGGGCGAGCCGCAACAACTTTGGACAAGCTAAAAGCAGCATCGATACTGTGTTTCGTTGTCATAAAAAGTTAAGTCTCAACATCATCTCTTTTAATGGTATACGCTGAGACGATAATGATGAAAAAACGCCGAAAAAACGCTGAATATTCGCCCGGTGGCGCACACCGAAATGTATTTTGATATGAAAATTGTATGATTATTTTTTGAAGGCGGTTTTATTTTAATAAAAGTGGCGATGTCAGTCCTTTCTTTGTTTGGTCCGTGGTTGTGTTTATATTTGGAGGTTTATCAGCTGTAAGGTGGCGTGTGCAGCGTGGCCGCGTTGCGCGCGCAACGCGTCCCCACGCGCGCCGCCCATTGGCCGCTCGGCGACGCGCCGTCTCGCTTCCGCACGTGCGTTAGACAGAGACGACAATATGCAACTTTTACTACGTGTAAATACCCTCACAAATGTAGAATTAGGGATAGTTTACCGGTTCCTTTACTGATGATGGAAGAATTGTTTTTGTGAGTGTGAATTGCATCGAGTTGCTTTAACGATAAGTTTAACCATAACCGACTGTCATAACCGATGTCAAAGTCATTGGTTGTCGTTACAGTAACCTGGGTGCAAAACACTACCTGAGTATAGTAGGCGGCGAATAAGTAAATCGTGGAGGGGATATGCGCAGTATGAAAAACAATATCATTTTCATACTGCGCATATCCCCTCCACGATTTACTTATTCGCCGCCTACTAGATATAGTTACTTGTTTTATTTGCTATAATTTTGTCTAATGCGAGTAATGCGGTTGTTTTTTTTCTAAGTCATCAAATTGAATAAGCAGAGACAAGTAGGTCATTATGCCGACAGTAATGTCTTGTTCTTTTAAAAGTGAACATTAACTTTACTTTTGGCCGTAACGCTAGTGCTGGAGCGAAGCGCGGCGGCTGTCGACAGGCGGCGGGTTTGCATTTTAGCGCACTTGTTAAATTGTTACAACATTAAATTAATGTTTTTATCGTTGAAATAGAGTTTTATTCCATCGACCCCTATAAATTGATTTAACAGTGCAGCAATCACCCCGTGCTAATTCACGGTATATATACCTAGTAGGTATAGTTAATAATAATAATAAATAAATATTTTGGGATCAATTCACACAAATTGACCTAGTCCCAAAGTAAGCGCAAGTAAGGCTTGTGTTATGGGTACTAGACAACGATATACAGGGATCCCTCCATTTCCCATAATTTCATTTGTACTAATTTCATTTGCCATAATGGTCACTGGCTATAACCTTCATTTGCCCTAATATCACATGCCATAATTTTTGAATGCCATAATACTCAAACGTCATAATGTTCAACATCCCTAATATTAGATACCATAATATCACTTTCCATAATTTTTACTTTCCATAACTTTCAAAATCACTAATATTTCATGCCATAACAATCATTTGCCATAATTAAGGAAAAAACAGATCCAGACTGTTGAAATTTACTGCTACCGAAACACGGTAGGTTCGTTAGGTTTCTTGCGACCCTCAGAGCTGAAATAGAAGCATCTTTAAGGGCTCGGGGGGCTCGGGGGGCGAAGCCCCCCTCAATAGCCACATGCCTGGTCAATTAATTAGGTTAGGTTAGAATGGCGTCAAGGCGCGAAGCGCCAAAACTAGGCGGAATAGGAGCTCCGTCGGCTTCGCCTCAGGGTCATTCAGTTCATATTTATGTTTGTTTTCTACACATGTCATCATATCTGTTAAACGTAGATAATTAACACAACCCGTAGTAAAATAATAACATTTTTAATTAGTTATAATTATATTACAAGAATCAAAATTCTGGGTTTTTTATGGCAAATAATTATTATGGCATTTGAATTTTATGGCAAATTATATTAGGACAATTGATAATAGGAAAAACGAAATTTATGGCAAACGTATCGTTATGGCACCTGAAAATTATGGCAAATGAAAATATGGCTAATGATCATTGTGGCATATATATCGTTATGGAATATAAAATTATGGCAAATGAAATTCGGGCATGTGAAATTAGTTTATATGAAATTCGGGCAAAAAATAGAGAACCCGATATACATACTTATATAGAGAAATACATACGTATATAGATAGAAACATCCATAACTCAGGAACAAATATTCGTGTTCATCACACAAATATATGCCCTTACCAGGATTCGAACCCAGGACGCTTGCTTCGCAGGCAGGGTCACTACCAACTAGGCCAACCGCGTCGTCAAAACATAAACGTCAAAATAGTTGCCGGCAAACATCTTGAGCATGACCTTGAATGCGCGGAAGTGAATTTAGCGTCTCTTTGGTATAAAAGTACATGCGCGAACTTACCCCTTCCACGTCGTACTTGCTCAAGAAGTTTGCCGGCAACTATAGTGGGTTGTATCTCGTAATAAATGGTTCAAAAATAAAATACAATATGTATAACATGCTCACTTTATTAAACATAGGTACTTTAATACTAAAGCAACAACCCTCTGCTAGAATGATCACTGCTCTATTAATAATAGCACGGCGCAGGCCCGTAGGAGATAGTCGGGGCACAGGGGGGAGGGGTACAGCCGCACGGCGGGGGGGAGCAGCCGCAAGAAGGCGCAGACAGGTACGTCACTATAGGCTCACTGCAGCCGCAGGTGGGAGCGGGAGGGGAATAGTACACAGGCGCGGGGGCGGCGCACGGGGCGGCGGGGGGAGAGTAGTACACGGGGGCGGGGGCGGTGCAGGGGGCCGCGGGGGGAGAGTAGTACACGGGCGCGGGGGCAGCACAGGGCGCCGCGGGGGGAGAGTAGTACACGGGCGCGGGGGCGGCGCAAGGGGGGGAGTAGTAGATCGGGGCTGGGGCGGCACAGGGGGCGGGTGGAGAGTAGACGATGGGGGCGGGCGCAGTGCAGGGCGCGGGGGCGGCGCAGGGCGGGGAGTACACGATGGGGGCGGGCGCGGGGCACGCGGGGGCTTGCAGGTACACGGGGGCGGGGGCGGGGCACGGGGCGGGCGGCAGGTACAGGTATTGCGGCTCGGGGGAATATTTGTCGCAGCCGCAGCCGCAGGTCGCCGCGGCGAGCTGGAGTAACACAAACAAATACTATAGTTAGGTATGTTTTAAAGTACGCCTACATAAAATCACGTGTTATTATCCCTTACGGTGGACAGAGCCTAAGTAAGAAAGTCCTAAAGGCCACTTGTTTGCTGTTGGTTTGGTTAGGGCCTCAGTTGGGCAGTTAAGCTTCGGGACTACCTAGGTACTGTGATAACTTGAGTTTGTATATACAAATCTACTCGCTGGCAGGGCAGGTAATGCAAATATTTATAATTTTAAGTTCGAATGTAATTAAAAAATTGAAAGAAACAAAGTGTTTCTCTTGGGCTTTACCTGGACAGCTGACTCCGAAGGCATGACTGATGTATTTTAGTTTAAGAGTTTGGAATTAATATAGCTACGGATGAAAGCTTTTTAATGTTTCATTGATGCTTAAAGATAAAGTCGGCTCAGAGCGCAAGAACCCGTCCTCTCCGTTAAACCTGAGTCTTAAACAAGTTAGAGTAGACCTGGCTACGCCCTCAGAGCCTTGCAGTAGGTAGGTACTTAAGAAATGTAGTTCCCGGCTGCCACAGTCTGGCTGTCTCCAAATCAAGAATATACATACATAACTACATACAGTCACGCCTCTTTTCCGTAGGGGTAGGTACAGACTACTTTGTTCCACTTGCTCAAGAATATACTTGCATCTAAAATTCTACAAGCCAAGCGCTTGAAAGTGCTTGAAGTATCAAGCAGTAGTAAGTAGGTATATAGACCTTTAACTCAATAACTTCGTAATTTAATTTAAAAAATTTAATTCCCCCCCCCCTCCTACGCAATAAGGGTGCGACCATACCGCCGCTTAAAAAAACGGTGTCGTTACGGAATCGCAACAAAATGTAGGTATGAAAAACGGGGAGAAAACGTGACGCCTACGACACGTCAATGCGTATACGCGGCTGTTTGGTCGCACCCTAATCGAGTAATCAGATCAGACCGTAAATTAAAATAATTCAACTTTTTGCCAAAAATGTCTTAGTTATTTTTATTTTGGAAAAGAGCTGATATTCTTCAAAATGCTGGACCGATTTTTACCAAACATGGCTAAAAAAAGCGCAGGGAAACTGGCTTTCGGATGAAAAAGACCGCATCCAAATCGGTCCATCCTCTTGAGAGCTATGATGCCACACACACACATCGACGTAAAACTAATAACATCACCCCTCTATTTACTTTGGGGGGTTAAAAAGTGTCAAGTGCATTAGATACATACCTGCACGATGGCGGAGAGAGCACAGACCAACACAATAACCTTCATTTCGCAGTCGGTTGCAGAATGTGTCCCGCTCCCAAGCGCCGCCATATAAACCCACCCTTATCAACAGTTGCCTCACGACACCCTTAGGAAACAGCGGTCAATCCTTTAACGAAGTTGCTGAGGCATTTAAGGTAGTATTGCGTGGGGATAGAGGCGGGTTTTGATTGTAAGCGTGTTGGGCGATTCGTCGATCTATTGCGACTTATTATAGCTAAAGTTGCGATTTTTTTTAAGCAACGGCCGCTGCCGCTTGTTAGGGCACGTTCACGCTGGACCTTATTTATCTACCTGTCTGTAAGTATATATATCTATACTATAATCAGCGGCATATTTAGCGGAACACAAAAAAACCGGCCAAGTGCGAGTCGGACTCACGCACCGAGGGTTCCGAATCAGGGGCCGTCCATAAAGTACGTCACACTAATTTCATCATTTTTAGAGCCCCCCCCCCGTGGTTTACTATGAAGACTACGATTATTTTGTTCGTGTGTCACAAATTTCCAGAAAACTGTGTGACGTACTTTATGGATGGCCCCTCATTATCTATAAATATCTATAAACCAGTGTAAGCAGAGCCCTGCTCCAAAGCAAAATGTACGCAGTGTGGGGTCACTTTATATTGGTCACTGATATATACAGACATACATACATATTTACGGTTTTCGCAATTATTCCTTAATCTGTGCTATAAGACCTACCTTCATACCAAATTTCAAGATTCTGCGTTCACGGGAAGTACCCTGTAGGTTTTGATTCCCTTGAGAGTTGCGGAAATTTGCGGCAAAAACGGCTGTTTCTTTTGATTGCGTTGGCTTAGAAGTTTGATTTTTTCACAGCTCCAAGGGGCAGTGGACCTGAGTATCTATACATATAATAAAATCGTTGAGACCAAAAAATCTGTACATTGAATATTTAAAAAAAAAACCGACCAGGGTGACTTAAAATAAGTAACTGAACATATTAAAACCATTTTTAAAATTTTTGTTTGTTTGTTTGTTTGTTTGACTGAGCATCACGTAAAAACTACTGAACGGATATTAATGAAATGTTCACAAATCTATTTAAATACATTCAGAATAGGATCTAGGCTATAGAAATTTTGGAAAATATTAGAAAAAAGGGGTGAAAAGGGGGGTTAAAGTTTGTATGAAAAAAAATATTTAGATTGTTCTAGAATCATGAAACTCAGAATATATACTCAGTAATAAAAATAAAGAAATACCTGTTTTAGCATTTTTTTTAATCTCACCCAGAGACGCAAAAAAGAGGGTTTTGTGTTAAAAAATAATGAACTTCATACACCTATAAAATAAAAACCAATGAAGTTTAACCTTTTAAAGTTGCTACATAATACTTCCAATCTAATACAGGTAAATATAATTTCACAGTTTTCTTGAAATTTGATTTTTGACTTGATTACGCAAAAAATAGCAGAACTCAAGAAAATCAGCTTTCCTCGGTAAAGTAGTTGGTAATAATTACAAATACAATAATACTACGAAGAAAATAGATAAATACGAATGTACATAAGACATAAAGCCGGAAAAGTGTGTAAATTGTGAAAAAACATTAATAAAATAATTACATTCTGCACAGGTATTTTTTCAACGAAGACATTTTTGTCCAACCTAAATTGGCGTCCTAAATTGTGTTCTTTACCTAACACCTAAAGTTCAGTATGAAATACCGTTACTTTGTTTTTATTTATTGCGCTATTATTCACAGCGCGTTCGGTTTTCGAACGCACTCTTATTTGAAAAGCTGATATTATTATGAGAGCGGCGTGAAACGCTTGGCTGTATGCTCTCAGTACCTTTGCCTAAAAAAAGCAAAATCCAACGGCGCGTTTACGCCTGCGCTACGAACATGTCAGAATTTTATTGTGAAAAAGTTGGTAAATGAAATAGTAAAAGTTTCTGTCCTCAGACTTTATATAAGATTTTTATTGTTTTGGTTAAATACCACACTGCCCAAGAATATACATATAACGCTGCGCTGCTGGGCCTTAGCGCAACATGTATCTTAAACACTTCAAGGTAGGCTTGCTTACAAAATTTTCACAAATACTTAAAATCTGAATGTACATGATAGTACCTATTCGAGAAAACTATTTGAATGTGTCTGTTTCAGGATTAGTACATATTATTGCAAGGGTATAATAATAATAATTTTGATATCGATAATAGCTATAAAGTATCACAAAAAACACACGCGGACGAAGTCGCGGGCAACAGCTAGTTTGATATAAATTTCAGCTTGATACCTCCATGCTTTCCTGCCGCTAAGCAGTAGTGCTTGCACTGCTGTTTCGGTGTGGAGAGTAAGACAGCCGGGGAAATTACAGACACAAGAGGCATTTCATCTTAGCCCTCTAGGTTGGTTGGCAACGCATCTGCGATCCCTCCGGGGTTGCGGGTGTCTATGGGCAGTGGTGATCGCTTACCATCAGGTGACCCATTTGCTCGTTTGCCTTCCTATTCATATTAAAAAAAACTATTTTTTTTGTTTTTTTTTAACTAATAAATGATGTAGATCTATGCGGGCAGTGTGCGCGCGGCCTAGCTTAGCTTAGGCAACGCAGTGCGTATCGCGCACGTGCGCCCGCGCAGCACGTACCGACACCAGCCCAGAGCCTCTAGTCTAGAGTAAGTTATCACACAAATTACTTTTTGTTTCAAATTGGGGACGTTTTGGAAAAGGCCAGGTCAAGAGTACCCGAAACCGACGAGCATGTATGAAGAGATTGATAAGTGTGGATGAAGCGAAAGAGGTATGTCAGAATCTCTGCCTACCCCTGTGGGAAAGAGGCGTGACGGTATGTATGTATGTGTAGTTTCTGACAAAAATTTCATTTTTAATACAAGCTTTTTTGCTGGCTGTACTTGCATTGTCATCCGTCCTACATATGTGCACCAAATTTCAAGTAAATCGGAGCTGTCGTTGAAGAGTTCCCTCCTGCGGAGACGGTCCTGGCTGGACCACACTCTACTACCAGATTATTGTATTGTCATCCGACTTGCTCAAGTATGCAAAATTTCAGCACAATCGGTTGAAGATATCTGCTTCAAAATTGAGTCGCAAGATCCCACCCGGACACACATACTTACACATACATATGTTGTACATTGCAAGTAAAAAAAATACAGTCAAATTGAGCACCTACTCCTTTTTTTTGAAGTCGGTTAATAAAAAGAGCTTGTAGGTAGAAAACGTCTCGAATGCGTTTACGTTAACATCTCAATCCCAGCAATAACTACAGGTAGGAGTTGTAGCATTATAAAATAGGGCCCAGCTACCTCCATGCGAAATCTGCATGCAATTATGAGGAAACTGAGTTGTTAGTGAATAAGATCTCGTTTTAGTCCTAAGATGTACACACACAAACACACGTACACATACACGCACACACACGGACGCACGCACGCACACACACACACACACACACACACACACACACACACACACGCACAAACAAACCATTTATTTAAGTTTAACCGTTGTTTTGTTACCTACGTATAATATAAGTACTTTACTCTTTTCGTAAAAATAGTAAAAACTGGCATTAATAGAAGAGCGGGACTTCCTGACACAAGTATTCCTATACTTACTAGGAGGTCCCAACCTTGATACTATAATGTGTAAACCTAAAAAGAAATAAACTTTTTTCATTTTTTCATTTTCAAATATGCAATTTGTGTGTCTTGCAAAATGAATAAATCTCTTCTTCTTTTCTTTCCCCATACTAATTATCATCCTCCCGTCCAGCCTGTTTAGCGCGATGGAGTAAGAAACACACAAACTTAAGCATTTATATTAATAAAATTAAATAATAGTAGGATTCTATTAGTGATATCAATTCAATACAAAACAATGTAAATGTAACAGAAACAAAGGTAATCGGATACTCGACTATTTAATTAAGCAACCTTCGCTGACGTTGCATCTACTCGTTGACCTAGAAATTCCACTAATCAATCTAAAAACACTACTTTGCTAATACATAGGTATGAAAAGTCAAAATGTCTCTATTGTAAAAATTTGATATTTTAGGTATTTTTAGGTATTATGAGCCCATGGTAATTTGAAAATTAGGGGTATTACCCCCTTATTCATAAACGCACTATAGGCCTCTGTTAACTTAGCAATCGTTTGTCCTTATCTGTCACTTTGACATTTACCTTTCACAGATAAGGACAAACGATTACTAACTTAGCTGAGGCCTATAGTGCGTTTATGAATATGGGGGCTAGTGAATAAGGTATTATGAAATTTTGGGGTTTAAACCTAAAGCAAATTTTGCATGCTCGTATTAGTCGGTATACTATAATCTGGCGGTGGAGTTCTGGTGGTCCAGCCAGGACCGTCTCCGCAGGAGGGGACTCTTCAACGGTTGCTCCGATTGACTTGAAATTTGGTACACATGTAGGACGGATGACAATGCAAGTACAGTCAACAAAAAAGCTTGTGTATTAAAATGTAATTTTTGACAGAAACACCAGAACTTCACAACCAGATTATTGTATTGTCATCCGACTTCCACAAGTATGCCAAATTTCAGCTCAATCGGTTGAAGATATCTGCTTCAATATTGAGTCGCAGGATCCCACCCGGACACACAAACATACATAGGTACTACATTGCAAGTTAAATAAGAGCTTCTAAAATTACATCCTTAGGGACTGTTTCACCACGTTAAGTTCCAGTTAACTTAAGTGTCAGTTATCTGTGACGACGTCTCTGTCTGTTTCATAGCATTGCGGGTGGTAGAGCCTTGTGCAAGGTCCGTCCGGATCGCTACCACCATCTTACTCGCTAATCCTGCCGCTAAGCAGCAGTGCCTGCGCTGCTGTGTTCCGGTGTGGAGAGTAAGAGCCGGGGAAATTACGGGCACAAGAGGCATTTCATCTTAGCCCTCTAGGTTGGCAACGCATCTGCGATCCCTCCGGGGTTGCGGGTGTCTATGGGCAGTGGTGATCGCTTACCATCAGGTGACCCACTCGCTCGTTTTCCTTCTTATTCACATTAAAAAAAAATTGCAAGTAATTAAAAGCTTGTAAAATTGGTGTTCTGCCTTTTCGCCGAATTTTATTTCATCGAATTTCATTTGGCAACCAACATTTCACCGAATGTTCACTTTGACAACTGACAATTGGCAAATTTTTGTATGCCAACCTCTCATTTGGCCGAATTTTCATGAAGACGAATATCATTTTGATTTTAAACTCTTGGAATATCTTTCACATGGCAAATGTTACACTAGGCCAAAAAACTCTTATGATTAATATGGATTAATTTAGGTTTGGGTGCGGCGGGGTGGCCCAGGGCCACCCCTTAGCCGCGAACATGTTTGTTTTAATTTATAAACAGTCTTTATTTTACCTTAGAATGTCTTACTTTTTATTAATGGTTATGTAGTACCATTTGGCTATATAAAAAATGTCATTTTAATAAGTGTCCATGTAAAAAAAAACAAACGTTGAGTTGGCAATCGTGAGGTTGGAAAATGAAAATAATCATTTTAACAAGTTGCCATAATGATGATTCGGCAAAATGAAATTCGGTCAAACGTTGGTTGGGAAGTGAAATTCGGCAATAAAATTTTCGGCAAATCAATAGAGAACCTTAAAAACTTATTTTGATCTCTAGTTTTGTAGTTAGGTACACATTTCCATTTTAGAGACATGCTACCTAAAGTCCCCCAACTTCGTAAACATAATCTCCGGGAACCAGGAATGCAAATGAAAGCCAAACGACACGATATCTAATATTTATTTAATAAGGGAAACCTCCGCGCGAAGCCGCTACATCGGTTTATTATGATACATTATGTATAAAAAACTTAATAACAAATACAAAGGTTTAACTGTCGTCGGGCGCCCTCGGGACTCGTGGTGGTCGTTATTACAACAGCAGATAACGTAATGCATTATTTGCACGCAACGAACAACACATTATCGAATCGTCAGCTATCCTGTTATCATTATTCGTTGTCTGTTGTCAACGTTGTTCATACGCGCACTGTTGCCGCACTTGGCATAGAAGCGCAAGCGAGTGCGCAACAAATCAAGTAGGTGTGTGCGAGAGATAGCGCTATACGCGCGAGCTCGCATCGCAATCGCAATTCAAATAACTGACTTTTGGTATCATTATTAGCTGTTGCTGTTTGTTGTCAGTCAGTACAATATTAAACAAGGTAACGGAGCGTTGTTTTGCTTTTGTTCCCGTACGTTTTTATTACGCTGCGATCGCGGCGAAATAAGTATAACAATTATTTAATAATAAGTTCATTATCGTTTTGCAAAACATCAATATAACAGGATAACAGACAACAGTTTACAACAGCTATTTAAGAATAACACAACACTGTTATTCATTATTGCAAAACAGCCGTTATTGCCACCACTACTCGGGACTCGGTCGGGGGCAAACTGAACAAGGTATAATTATTAATTATTCCAGAATTTCACCAATTCGACAATTTGTCGGTGATATTGACAATTCAATATGAAGCCAACCGGCGCAGCCTCTCGTCGAGTTTGTAATGCAAACAGAGTTGACACTTGTCTCCGACAGTTGTCGCGTTGTTATAGAGGCCGTGGTCGGGTCAGTTCGACAACACCTCCACAACGACGATTTACCATAAGCGAAAACTTTTTTTGACGAGTTGAGCACTTTTTGGGATGGGTAAATGATAAACTCGCGTCAGGCGTAAGACGGAGGGAGAGTTTAAGCACCAGGTTATCAGGATCCTCTAATTAAGAGCTTATTTTGAAATGCAAATGAATCGCGTTCGATTTTTAAGTGTTTTTTTTGTTGAGTCGTGGAGCAAAAGTACTAGGGCATTGTTGTCTTCCTATAATAAGCTTAAGACAGGGACATATTGAAATTCTAAAAGTGTTCCGTGCCCGCAGAAAGTTCACGCAACACTGATTTGCACAGCTATTTAGTCCAACGAACCCAACCACCAGAGACCCTGAATTTTTATATCTTTTCTTTTTCACCGAATCATAAAAGCGCCCTCCGTTTACATAAAATATAACACATACATACAACTCGCCTCGAAACTACATCAATATGCTATCTCCGTGACTCTAGCCGCTGCCCACTGCTGGAGGCTGGAACCGTAACGACTAGAAGCGAATGCGAACGAGAAGCAACGGCTAGCGACACGGCCAACAGACGTCAGTAGCTGTTGGTCGACATTAAATAAGACTAGGGCCAATATTCAAGCGTTTCGACCGCTCGGCTCGTGCGTCATTGTGGCTTGAGCCTGGGGTCCGCTTTGACAACCTTATCCCAAGATTTCATCACTTGCGTCATTTCTGTCACACAATTATTATCCTAACAGAAGGACGAGCCGCAACGTCTTTGGACAAGCTAAATGCAGCAACGATACTGTGTTTCGTTGCCATAAAAAGTTAAGTCTCAACATCACCTCTTTTAATGGTATACGCTGAGAGTGCTGAGACGATAATGACGAAAAAAAAAAACGCCGAAAAACGCTGAATATTCGCCCGGTAATATAATAAACTCCCGCATTGTGAAGTAGAAAATGGATGGAAGAGGAAATGAAGTCGCGCAATAAAAGGTTATAGAAAAAACGAGAATTTAAAAATAACAAATCAAAATAAATCACTACACAATTATAAAACAAAATCCTCCGCTGCGTTTGTCTATATGTTCGTGGGAAACTCGAAAACTACTGAACTTATTTTCATGTAATTGTCAAAATGGCAACAATATTTGCATCAATTTGAGTTCCCCTTCAATCCGCTCTCCCTCCAGACGCGATCTGGCGTTACCTTCGTTTTATCACAATTTTAGATGATTGCAAAACGTCCGTAGTCTAAACAAATGTTTTAAACTAAATCAGGGTCCCTAACATGTACAACACTAGTGTCCCTATCGTTGAGGTAGGGACACTCGTTTCTAATTGCCAGTTAGATGCTAGGGACACTAAAGTAACTACTAGCAGGATGCTAAATACTACCTAGTCGGTATTGCACCGGTGTCCCTAACATCTAATCGTCTAAGTGTCCCTGTCATTTAGCTGGCAGTCACCGAGTAGTATCATACGTCTAGGCATTTATCAGAGACTACTCTAGTGTCCCTGCCATCTAGTTAGCTGTTAGTGTCCCTACCACCTATAAAGTAGTTACAAAAGATCCTACTGTAAAGCCAGCAGTCACTGGCATCTCCAAAGTCAGGTCGGCGGTCACAGATGTCTACGCAAATGGAAATTGTGAACAAAAACAAGCCTTTCAGTCGTAATTTTTTTATAAACTATTATACATATTAATTCTTCAAACACCATTAAATATACATATTATCTTACATTCATGTATTATCTAACTTAAATTATGTTACACAATGAAATATGTATATGTATTACTAAAATTCGGATATACATCTATACAAATCAAAGTAAAAACTTCAAAACCAACTTTTTATTTAGTTAAACTATCTAATTTACAAAATGTAAAAAGCAACACAAAATTCCTGTTATTTCATTGAACTCATTTTAATTAGTTATTCAATTTTTGGTTCCCAAAATCATTTTATAAAAGCATATAATACCGTCCCAATCATTAAAAAATAACACGCTAAATATTTTACGTACTTCATAAAACCAATCTTCACTTCATCAGCAACCAACAAATCAGGTCTGTTTACAATTTAATAAAGTTCACAATTTCCATCCGCGTAGACGTCGGCGAGTAGTTACTCGCGTCCCCCCCGCCACCTACACTGCAGTGTCCCTACCGGCAGTGTCCCCGCGCCTACACTGCAGTGTCCCTACCGGCAGTGTCCCCGCGCCTACACTGCAGTGTCCCTACCGGCAGTGTCCCCGCGCCTACACTGCAGTGTCCCTACCGGCAGTGTCCCCGCGCCTACACTGCAGTGTCCCTACCGGCAGTGTCCCCGCGCCTACACTGCAGTGTCCCTACCGGCAGTGTCCCCGCGCCTACACTGCAGTGTCCCTACCGGCAGTGTCCCCGCGCCTAGGCGAGGTAGCTGTAGGTGTCGAGGCGGCCGGGCGCGCGCTCGAGGTACTGCTTGTCGATGAGCGCCTCGATGCACTTCTTGATCATGGCCACGGAGGGCGCGAAACTGCCGCGCGCCTGCGACACCACCTCCTGCAGCAGCTCGTTGTGCCGCAGCACCTGCGGGGGGAGGGGGGAGGGGGTAGAAAGTAGGCAAAACATGATCACATGATTTCCAGACGATCCCTAATGCGAGTCTCGTGTCCGTGTATTGTCGTTACTGTGCATGTGTGTGTATTAATCAAACACTGTTGCAATGCCAAACTCTTTAATTTGAAAAAATCCGCAAGTTATTATGATTGCAAAGAATAGTATTTTATGCAACAGTTGTATAAGAGGGGTCAAAAAAGGCGAGTGGTGTGGGTTACGATGTGAGCGTAGCGAACATCGTAAGAAAAGACACCACGAGCATTTTTTGACTTATTTATACAACGTTGCATACAATACTTTTTCTACGACTTCATTAAAATTATCATCATCATCGTCATCACATCATCAGCATTTGAAAGGTGTTCAGCGTTGGGCCTAGGCCTGTGTACTGTTAAATAAAACATAAATAATGCCAATCTCGGGCTCAGAGCGACCAAATTACCCGAAAATGATACCCAATCACCATTTTTGTGTCAAGTGTCAAAATGACATCCGCCATCTTGGATCCTAAAAATTATGCAAAATGCGTGCTAAGAGCCACCAAATTACTCGAAAACGACAGCCATCAACATTTTCGTGTCAAGTGTCAAATTATGTCAGTCAGTCAAATTGAAATATTGTACACACTTTTTTATTTTGTTTGCTTTCTAAATTGCTAACCGTATTTTGTCGTAAACGCCTGAATGGTTTCTGGCCTTAGTCCGGACGGACAAATTAAAAAAAGACAACAAAGCTACTGTAATGTGAACATTATAGTACAGTTGCGGGCCATAGAGCATAGACTTGTCTCCAGTATATTATGTGTATCATTATATTGGTGTCAGTGACCCTTTAGCTGTCAAAATAAAAGTACTGGAGTAGGAAAACAAACATTAGCTAGTTTGTAGCACGGCACAGCGCCATCTAGTGAGTGACAAAGTAAACTTTGACTTCATTCAATGCATCAATGAAGTTACTACGAGAAACAAACTATACTAAGTTTGAATGCGCTAAAGCGACATCTAGTGAGATTTATATAATTAACGGCTTCAACAGTGTGCGTGTGTGTGCGTGTGTCTGTGTCCCGCACCTTGCGCTGCTTCATGATGCGCACGAGCGCGGCCTGCAGGTACATCTTGCGGTCGTCGTCGCAGTGCGCCGGCTCGCCCGCCTCCGCGCCCGCGCCCGCCGCGCCGCCCGCCCCGCTGCCGCTCCCGCTGCCGCCTGTGCGCACACACATATAGCTCATTCAACCATCCACATCGGTAAAAGTTTGAGTCGAATCGGTCGATTGGTTTGACAGATAATCGGAGTTTTTCGCCACGTCTGTTCCCGTTCTGCACGCGTTGCGTTCATGTCGTTCCGGTATCGCGAGAGATCTCTTCGGATCGAAGATAAGGGGACAGGTTATAGGGTTAGGGTAAGGTGGCATACCCTGCTGCGTGGTGGCGGTGGTGAGGCGTATCTTGGTGCGCTTGCAGCTCAGCGCGAGGTTCAGCGTCAGCACGCCCTCCCCGCGCGCGGCTCCCTCCCCGCCCTCGCCCCCCTCCCCGCCCGCGGCGTCGCCCGCCGACTCAGACTCGCCCTCCGCCTCGTTCTCCACGTCACCCTGGTTATTAAAAAATAATTAATTACTCATTATGATTTGAAAGACGATTAATTACCGTTGCTTGCCGTCACTTTACCGCTGCTTACCCTGCGACTCTACATGCCCCTTGAACTATTAAGTGATCTGTGCTACTGGTCCCCCCCCCCTACCTGTGCGAGCAGCAGGCCGGCGTCCAGCAGCGGCCGCAGCTGGCGCGTCCAGTTGTCGCCGCCCAGCTGCAGGCGCGCGCGCAGCTCCCGCGCCGCCCACGAGTCCGCCGTCTCGAAGCACAGCAGCAGCGCGCACTGCCGACACAAACGATTCACCGATGATAGCGCTCTATTCGTCCATTGTATTGTAAACGATGGCGGGCCGCATCGACGAGCCTTTTCCGCTCTTCGGCGACAGCCAACGACGTGGTATAAAAAAGTATAACCCATTAAAAAAAATTCGAATCAAATGAGCCTTCATTAAAATTTAATGCGCCGTTAACTTTTATAGCGTACTAATTGATTCAAAAGTACCAGGCGCCCAAAACCGAGCGGGAGTGCGGCCGCAGCGCGAGCACAACCCACCTAGCCGGCAGTCGGTCCACTCCATACTTTATTACGTCAGACGCAATAGTTTTTGACGCACGCACCGTCTAGGCTGTGCGATCAGCCGGTAGCCGGTATACTATAGAAGAAAGTTGTCAGCGGAAGCCTACAGAGCGTTTATGAATAAGGGGGAAGTTCAGAGCCATGTCGTAACCGGGGCCCTATTTTATAAAGCTACAAGTCACAATATACAAGCGGAAGTCTCTTTCTGACCTCACGCGTTAGAGACTTCCGCTCGTAAATTGTAACTCGTAGCTTTATAAAATAGGCCCCCGAAGCGGCAGGCGGTGACAGACTGCGGCGTTCACCTGCGGAGTGCTGGCGCTCAGGTGGTAGGGCCTCTGCGTGTACTTGGTGCGCAGCTCGCCCGTGCACAGGTGGTGCAGCCAGGCCAGGCGGCGGCCGCTGAAGGAGGCGCGGTAGAAGGCCTCGAACTGGCGCGCGGGCCGCTCCAGCGCGGCGGGCGGCGCCAGCGGCGCCATGGCCCCGCCCAGCGGCCAGGCGCCCGCCTGCAGCACCTGCACACGCACACACACACACACAGTCAGGTAAACTACAAAAGGAATGGTAACTAGTGTCCGACCGAAGTTTCGGTTTCGGTTTCGGCCAATTTCGGCCAAAAAAGTGATTTCGGTCCTACTTTATCTCTCTGCTAACTCACAAAATGGCCGCCACAAATGTGAACAGCTGATTTTGGCAAGGGCAAAACCATACGCAAGACAATTTTTTTTGTTTTAAGTTTATCCCCTCCGGGAAAGGTAAAGGAAACTAGATGAAGCCATATTTTCGGTTTCCCGCTAATTCGCTGCCACTGCTATCATTTTTTTTTTAATTCACTATAAGGCCAATTTTGGTCTATGATTTGTCAAGGTGGCCAACATAACGCGTCTAATCCATCCATCTACAGCTCAGCAACTAACAGACTGCTAGCAAGCGTTTATGAATCATACTTCTTAACAACTGTCAAATAAGCTTAATCAGTCTGTTAATTAATAGACTGATCAAACCTCAATTAAGGATTTTTTATGAATAAGACTGAAAATCATTTGATTGAAATCAAAAAATAACCGACGTGTATGTACAAAAATAAGCGACGCGCGCGCTAGTTCGACGCCGGCCCTGAACTGATGGCTCCGGCACGGCGAAGCGAGTCACGTGGTTACCGCGACGCGCCCCGCCCAGTGACAGCCCGCTGCCTTGGGGGCTAGCACCGGGCACTGACCTGCACGCTGAAGCCGGGCATGGCGGGCGCCGGCGGCTGCTGCTCCCGCAGGTGCTGCTGGAACTTGTTGTTGAGGTCGCTGGAGACCGCCACGTCCGTGAACATGCGGTGCAGC
The DNA here is from genome assembly GCA_963854515.1 of Pandemis heparana. Lineage (NCBI taxonomy): Eukaryota > Metazoa > Arthropoda > Insecta > Lepidoptera > Tortricidae > Pandemis > Pandemis heparana. The sequence goes on from OY978035.1 coordinate 8,324,134, forward strand.
TTGTTGGTGAACTCGTAGCCGCACGCCGCCTTCAGCCGATTGATCATCGCCTCCTCCTGGGGGGGGGGGGGGGGGGGGGGGGGGATCGGTGTATATTACAACCACAGAATACAGACATATAGTAGAATTGGGAATGGATGACTATTTTAAAAGTGCTTGGTGATTTTTCTATTGATAGGAATAAGAATCCTTAGCTACGGAAAAAGTTTCAGATTTTTCCGTCGAGCCATATATTTTATACAAATAAAAACATTTTACTCAGTCACTCAGCGGCCCCTATACGGCATATTTTTAAGTTTTAGCGTGAAGAAGGAACAAACACACACACTCACTCACTCACATCATCTCATCGTCACATCGTCACAAACTTTCGCATTTATAATATTAGTAGGATGGTGCGGAACCCTTCGTGCGCGAGTCCGACTCGTACTTGTCTCTATGATTAGAGCGGTTGTGACGCGTGCCGTGCGTGCGAGCGGGACGGCGGTTACCTGTTCCATGCTGGCGGACAGCTGGTGTATGAGGCGGCGGGCGAGCGCGCGCGCGTAGTACTTCTGGAACACGTCCTTGTCGTCGATGTACTTGAACACCAAGATGGCCGCCGCCAGCCGCGCCTCCGGCTCCGACTCGCCGCCGCGTCTGCCCACACAACACAGTACTGAACACATCAGCTTGTATTAGATTTTAGTGTTGTAACCTCCATGACGCTCAACACGCGTACCGTACTGGCCGCTTACAAAAAACACGTACGTATTATCTATATTGACAGACCTCTAACAATGTGCTGATGCCCTAGTACTTTTGCTCCGCGACTCAAACAAAAAACATTTCAAAGATCGAACGCGATTCATTCGTATTTCAAAATAAGCTCTTAGAGGATCCTGATATCTGGTACTTTAAATCTCCCACCGTCTTACGTCTGTCGCGAAATTATCATTTTTTTTACCCATCCCAAAAAGCGCTCAGCGCCGCTAAAAGTCGTATTTTTATGTCAATTTAAAGGTTGGAATTTAAGTGATATATGGTCGCCACGTCTAGACCCTCACTGAAGCCTCTTAAGTGTCAGGATGTCATAGCTTCGCAGAAGAGCACTTTACTGAACTTAGCCTAAACTAAACCTGCTACAGCGTCATGATCTCCTAGTAGTTCAGTGCGTCTCTCGAGGCTTACAGCGCTCCCAGGCAGGCCTAGCCGGAGCACGCGCGCCCCAGGGCTCCCAGGCAGGCCTAGCAGCAGGCACGGTCCAGGGTCCAGGGCTCGAGGCAGGCTGTGGAGGCGTAGTGCTAGCTTACTTCCTCAGCAGCGCGTCGCAGTATCTGGCGAGCAGCTCGGGCGCCCGCGGCGGCCCGTTGTCGGCGCCCCGCGCGTTCACCACGCTGGAGCACGCGCGGTCCAGGGCTCCCAGGAAGGCCTGGTTGTTCTCGAACACCTCCGCGAACAGCTCCGAGTACTTGGTGTGCAGAGCCACCATGGACGACACGAAGTGGGTGTGCGCCTAAAGATACAACATTGTGCCGAGTCGGTGATGGATGCCGATTTCATGTCATTTGGCCAAGTTGAAGTCGAATTTGACATTATTTTTCGGCCTTTCGGATCGTTTCTCAAAAGGACCGTTCCCAAAATAACAGCTTCTTTAAGGGCCACTTGCACGGACCAGGGTTAACGACTTAACTCCGTGTTAGATGCTAACCCGGGGCTAAGTAGTGGCAAAATGTATGGAACAGTCGAACCTAACCCCGAGTTAGCGATTTAATTTTTTAACTCTGGACTGTGCGAGTGGGCCTTAATGACTGTAGACCAAACTAAAACACCCGGATCTCATTACATCCGTGTACCAAATGATCCGTATCTCTTGACACCCGTATACCGAACCATTTTGGGAAACGAATTATTTAAAAAACGGTCATTTCGGGACAGGTAAGGTTAAGGTCACTGTGACTGCCAACCTCCACTAGTTGGAGAGGCACTATCAGAGAGAGAGAAGGTTAAGGTCTTCTGGCAAACGGATATTTAATCTAACGTATCTTTTAGGAGAAGCACTTTTTGGGAGACATGTCGGAAAACGAATTATTTAGAAAACGTTTCGACGTTTTGGTATACAGACAGAACAGTCCGAAGTTTGGGGTGTTTGATGTGCTTGTGGTGTTTGTCGTGTGTGGTGTGTTTGTTGTGTGTTCGGTGTTTGGTGTGCTTGATGTGCATGTGGTGTGTGTGGTGTTTGGTGTGGTTGTGTGTGCGGTGTTTGGTGTGGTTGTGTGTGTGGTGTTTGGTGTGCTTGTTGTGTGTGCGGTGTTTGTTGTGTATGCGGTGTTTGGTGTGTGTTGGTGTGTCTGGTGTTTGGTGCGTCACCTCGTCCTTGGCGTGCTTGTGCGCGAGCAGCGCGTGGCCCTCCTGCGCGGCCTGCGCGTGCGCCGCGTCCACCAGCGGGCGCAGCGCGGCGGCGCCCAGCGGCCGCAGCAGCGTGTACATGCGCTGCAGGTCCGTGCGCTGCACACACACACACGCACGATCACTCATAGTCAGTGGTTGAGATTTTATCAATGTTGCTAGTATACACTTCTTGTAATTTGTAGCTTAGAAAAACGGGCTACAGCCGAATTCGCGTCTAACGTGAGTCATACGACCTGTGGCTCGTCATAATAATTGACTACGCGTACAGCGCGGAAAATTACAAACATAGATTAGAACACTACAAACATAAGAATAAAAAAACCCGGCCGACGGCCGCGCGCTACACGGAGCACGCGCTACTACCTGCTGCGTGTGCTGCGTGTGCTGCGTGTGCTGCGTGTGCGTGGGCGCGGCGCGCTGCAGCAGCGCCTGGCACTCGGCGTGCAGCGCGGGCAGGTGCGCCGCGACGGCCGCGCGCTACTACCTGCTGCGTGTGCTGCGTGTGCTGCGTGTGCTGCGTGTGCGTGGGCGCGGCGCGCTGCAGCAGCGCCTGGCACTCGGCGTGCAGCGCGGGCAGGTGCGCCGCGACGGCCGCGCGCTACTACCTGCTGCGTGTGCTGCGTGTGCTGCGTGTGCTGCGTGTGCGTGGGCGCGGCGCGCTGCAGCAGCGCCTGGCACTCGGCGTGCAGCGCGGGCAGGTGCGCCGCGACGGCCGCGCGCTACTACCTGCTGCGTGTGCTGCGTGTGCTGCGTGTGCGTGGGCGCGGCGCGCTGCAGCAGCGCCTGGCACTCGGCGTGCAGCGCGGGCAGGTGCGCCGCGACGGCCGCGCGCTACTACCTGCTGCGTGTGCTGCGTGTGCTGCGTGTGCTGCGTGTGCGTGGGCGCGGCGCGCTGCAGCAGCGCCTGGCACTCAGCGTGCAGCGCGGGCAGGTGCGCCGCGACGGCCGCGCGCTACTACCTGCTGCGTGTGCTGCGTGTGCTGCGTGTGCGTGGGCGCGGCGCGCTGCAGCAGCGCCTGGCACTCGGCGTGCAGCGCGGGCAGGTGCGCCGCGACGGCCGCGCGCTACTACCTGCTGCGTGTGCTGCGTGTGCTGCGTGTGCGTGGGCGCGGCGCGCTGCAGCAGCGCCTGGCACTCGGCGTGCAGCGCGGGCAGGTGCGCCGCGACGGCCGCGCGCTACTACCTGCTGCGTGTGCTGCGTGTGCTGCGTGTGCTGCGTGTGCGTGGGCGCGGCGCGCTGCAGCAGCGCCTGGCACTCGGCGTGCAGCGCGGGCAGGTGCGCCGCGACGGCCGCGCGCTACTACCTGCTGCGTGTGCTGCGTGTGCTGCGTGTGCGTGGGCGCGGCGCGCTGCAGCAGCGCCTGGCACTCGGCGTGCAGCGCGGGCAGGTGCGCCGCGACGGCCGCGCGCTACTACCTGCTGCGTGTGCTGCGTGTGCTGCGTGTGCGTGGGCGCGGCGCGCTGCAGCAGCGCCTGGCACTCAGCGTGCAGCGCGGGCAGGTGCGCCGCGACGGCCGCGCGCTACTACCTGCTGCGTGTGCTGCGTGTGCTGCGTGTGCGTGGGCGCGGCGCGCTGCAGCAGCGCCTGGCACTCGGCGTGCAGCGCGGGCAGGTGCGCCGCGACGGCCGCGCGCTACTACCTGCTGCGTGTGCTGCGTGTGCTGCGTGTGCGTGGGCGCGGCGCGCTGCAGCAGCGCCTGGCACTCGGCGTGCAGCGCGGGCAGGTGCGCCGCGACGGCCGCGCGCTACTACCTGCTGCGTGTGCTGCGTGTGCTGCGTGTGCGTGGGCGCGGCGCGCTGCAGCAGCGCCTGGCACTCGGCGTGCAGCGCGGGCAGGTGCGCCGCGACGGCCGCGCGCTACTACCTGCTGCGTGTGCTGCGTGTGCTGCGTGTGCGTGGGCGCGGCGCGCTGCAGCAGCGCCTGGCACTCGGCGTGCAGCGCGGGCAGGTGCGCCGCGACGGCCGCGCGCTACTACCTGCTGCGTGTGCTGCGTGTGCTGCGTGTGCGTGGGCGCGGCGCGCTGCAGCAGCGCCTGGCACTCGGCGTGCAGCGCGGGCAGGTGCGCCGCGACGGCCGCGCGCTACTACCTGCTGCGTGTGCTGCGTGTGCTGCGTGTGCTGCGTGTGCGTGGGCGCGGCGCGCTGCAGCAGCGCCTGGCACTCGGCGTGCAGCGCGGGCAGGTGCGCCGCGACGGCCGCGCGCTACTACCTGCTGCGTGTGCTGCGTGTGCTGCGTGTGCGTGGGCGCGGCGCGCTGCAGCAGCGCCTGGCACTCGGCGTGCAGCGCGGGCAGGTGCGCCGCGACGGCCGCGCGCTACTACCTGCTGCGTGTGCTGCGTGTGCTGCGTGTGCGTGGGCGCGGCGCGCTGCAGCAGCGCCTGGCACTCGGCGTGCAGCGCGGGCAGGTGCGCCGCGACGGCCGCGCGCTACTACCTGCTGCGTGTGCTGCGTGTGCTGCGTGTGCGTGGGCGCGGCGCGCTGCAGCAGCGCCTGGCACTCGGCGTGCAGCGCGGGCAGGTGCGCCGCGACGGCCGCGCGCTACTACCTGCTGCGTGTGCTGCGTGTGCTGCGTGTGCGTGGGCGCGGCGCGCTGCAGCAGCGCCTGGCACTCGGCGTGCAGCGCGGGCAGGTGCGCCGCGACGGCCGCGCGCTACTACCTGCTGCGTGTGCTGCGTGTGCTGCGTGTGCGTGGGCGCGGCGCGCTGCAGCAGCGCCTGGCACTCGGCGTGCAGCGCGGGCAGGTGCGCCGCGACGGCCGCGCGCTACTACCTGCTGCGTGTGCTGCGTGTGCTGCGTGTGCTGCGTGTGCGTGGGCGCGGCGCGCTGCAGCAGCGCCTGGCACTCGGCGTGCAGCGCGGGCAGGTGCGCCGCGACGGCCGCGCGCTACTACCTGCTGCGTGTGCTGCGTGTGCTGCGTGTGCGTGGGCGCGGCGCGCTGCAGCAGCGCCTGGCACTCGGCGTGCAGCGCGGGCAGGTGCGCCGCGACGGCCGCGCGCTACTACCTGCTGCGTGTGCTGCGTGTGCTGCGTGTGCTGCGTGTGCGTGGGCGCGGCGCGCTGCAGCAGCGCCTGGCACTCAGCGTGCAGCGCGGGCAGGTGCGCCGCGACGGCCGCGCGCTACTACCTGCTGCGTGTGCTGCGTGTGCTGCGTGTGCGTGGGCGCGGCGCGCTGCAGCAGCGCCTGGCACTCGGCGTGCAGCGCGGGCAGGTGCGCCGCGACGGCCGCGCGCTACTACCTGCTGCGTGTGCTGCGTGTGCTGCGTGTGCGTGGGCGCGGCGCGCTGCAGCAGCGCCTGGCACTCGGCGTGCAGCGCGGGCAGGTGCGCCGCGACGGCCGCGCGCTACTACCTGCTGCGTGTGCTGCGTGTGCTGCGTGTGCGTGGGCGCGGCGCGCTGCAGCAGCGCCTGGCACTCGGCGTGCAGCGCGGGCAGGTGCGCCGCGACGGCCGCGCGCTACTACCTGCTGCGTGTGCTGCGTGTGCTGCGTGTGCTGCGTGTGCGTGGGCGCGGCGCGCTGCAGCAGCGCCTGGCACTCGGCGTGCAGCGCGGGCAGGTGCGCCGCGACGGCCGCGCGCTACTACCTGCTGCGTGTGCTGCGTGTGCTGCGTGTGCTGCGTGTGCGTGGGCGCGGCGCGCTGCAGCAGCGCCTGGCACTCGGCGTGCAGCGCGGGCAGGTGCGCCGCGACGGCCGCGCGCTACTACCTGCTGCGTGTGCTGCGTGTGCTGCGTGTGCGTGGGCGCGGCGCGCTGCAGCAGCGCCTGGCACTCGGCGTGCAGCGCGGGCAGGTGCGCCGCGACGGCCGCGCGCTACTACCTGCTGCGTGTGCTGCGTGTGCTGCGTGTGCGTGGGCGCGGCGCGCTGCAGCAGCGCCTGGCACTCGGCGTGCAGCGCGGGCAGGTGCGCCGCGACGGCCGCGCGCTACTACCTGCTGCGTGTGCTGCGTGTGCTGCGTGTGCTGCGTGTGCGTGGGCGCGGCGCGCTGCAGCAGCGCCTGGCACTCGGCGTGCAGCGCGGGCAGGTGCGCCGCGACGGCCGCGCGCTACTACCTGCTGCGTGTGCTGCGTGTGCTGCGTGTGCGTGGGCGCGGCGCGCTGCAGCAGCGCCTGGCACTCGGCGTGCAGCGCGGGCAGGTGCGCCGCGACGGCCGCGCGCTACTACCTGCTGCGTGTGCTGCGTGTGCTGCGTGTGCTGCGTGTGCGTGGGCGCGGCGCGCTGCAGCAGCGCCTGGCACTCAGCGTGCAGCGCGGGCAGGTGCGCCGCGACGGCCGCGCGCTACTACCTGCTGCGTGTGCTGCGTGTGCTGCGTGTGCGTGGGCGCGGCGCGCTGCAGCAGCGCCTGGCACTCGGCGTGCAGCGCGGGCAGGTGCGCCGCGACGGCCGCGCGCTACTACCTGCTGCGTGTGCTGCGTGTGCTGCGTGTGCGTGGGCGCGGCGCGCTGCAGCAGCGCCTGGCACTCGGCGTGCAGCGCGGGCAGGTGCGCCGCGACGGCCGCGCGCTACTACCTGCTGCGTGTGCTGCGTGTGCTGCGTGTGCTGCGTGTGCGTGGGCGCGGCGCGCTGCAGCAGCGCCTGGCACTCGGCGTGCAGCGCGGGCAGGTGCGCCGCGACGGCCGCGCGCTACTACCTGCTGCGTGTGCTGCGTGTGCTGCGTGTGCTGCGTGTGCGTGGGCGCGGCGCGCTGCAGCAGCGCCTGGCACTCAGCGTGCAGCGCGGGCAGGTGCGCCGCGACGGCCGCGCGCTACTACCTGCTGCGTGTGCTGCGTGTGCTGCGTGTGCGTGGGCGCGGCGCGCTGCAGCAGCGCCTGGCACTCGGCGTGCAGCGCGGGCAGGTGCGCCGCGACGGCCGCGCGCTACTACCTGCTGCGTGTGCTGCGTGTGCTGCGTGTGCTGCGTGTGCGTGGGCGCGGCGCGCTGCAGCAGCGCCTGGCACTCGGCGTGCAGCGCGGGCAGGTGCGCCGCGACGGCCGCGCGCTACTACCTGCTGCGTGTGCTGCGTGTGCTGCGTGTGCTGCGTGTGCGTGGGCGCGGCGCGCTGCAGCAGCGCCTGGCACTCAGCGTGCAGCGCGGGCAGGTGCGCCGCGACGGCCGCGCGCTACTACCTGCTGCGTGTGCTGCGTGTGCTGCGTGTGCGTGGGCGCGGCGCGCTGCAGCAGCGCCTGGCACTCGGCGTGCAGCGCGGGCAGGTGCGCCGCGACGGCCGCGCGCTACTACCTGCTGCGTGTGCTGCGTGTGCTGCGTGTGCGTGGGCGCGGCGCGCTGCAGCAGCGCCTGGCACTCGGCGTGCAGCGCGGGCAGGTGCGCCGCGACGGCCGCGCGCTCGTAGCAGCCGCGCACGGCGTCGGCCGAGGCGGCGTGCAGGAAGCGCGCGCCCAGCGCCACCTCGCGCGCGCGGCCCTGCAGCACCAGCCGCATGTAGTGCGCGATGTCGCCCGCGCGCAGCAGCTCGGCCGCCAGCTGCGCGTGCGCCGCCTGCGCCTGCGCCAGGTACGGCTCCAGCACCAGCTGCTCGTACAGCGCGAGCGGCGCGCGCACCCGGAACGACTGCACCTGCAACACGCCGGCGCGTTACAGCGTGTGTAGCGTGTGCGGCGTGTGTAGCGTGTGTAGTGTGTAGTGGGCGGGTGCTCACGTGCACGGCGCTGTGTATGGCGCGGCGCAGCACGTCCGCGAACTGCGGGTCGACGGCGCCGGCGCGCGCCTCGCCCAGCCCGGCCACGATGCGCGCCGACAGCGCCGGCGCCAGCCCCCGCAGCAGCACGCGCTCCCAGATCACCAGCCCCAGCTCGCCCACCTGCAGAAACGAACACGCTCACTGCTCGCCGCGAGCCCCGGCACGGCGCGCCCCGACCGCGAACCCAGCACGGGACGATACCAGTCAGCCTCGGGCCGCACTGCGGTTAAACCGCCCGCCCAGAGTCACGCGGTTAAAAACCGCGGCGGTTTAACCGCAGTGCGGCCTGAGCCTGACTGGAATCGTCACGTGCCGGGTTCGTGGTCGGGGTGTGTAATGTTCGTCATAACGACGATTTGCGAATTTTCATTTCTCATAACTCATAACACAAATATCAGAATTTCAATCTGTCGAAATATTGAGATCATATAAAAACAACTAGTATTTCGCGTGGGGGCCGCGGGCCCCGTGGGCCCCGCGGAGGTCCTCTGCCACCCTGTTTTTTTTTCAAAAATTTCTAACCTGGCGTTGGAATCTGTGGCCTCGAAGAGCCCCGGATGTAAATTTCAATCTGATCGGAGCAAAAAAATTTTGAAACCGCCATCTTGGAAAATCATCAGTGAAATTGGAATGTCATCTCGTCTGGGGGCCGCGGTCCCCTCGGGGCCCGCGGAGGATACCCTGCCACCCTGTTTTATTTTTGAAATATTTCTAACTTTATTTACTTTATTCTTTGGCCGCCATCTTGGAAAAATAATTTAGCGTGGGGGCCGCGGACCCCCCGAGGCCCGGAGAGGGTTCCCCTCTGTCACCCATTTTTCCAGTATTTCTAACCTAACGTTGGTTTCTGTGGCCTCGAAGAGCCCCGGATGCAAAATTTCAATCGGATCAGAGTAAATAAAAATTTGGCCGCCATTTTGAATCCGCCATCTTGGAAAAAATTAAGTTCTATGATTACCCCTCCTACCTTGAACGACATTTGGTCGAGCACCCCCCATCTATCTCGACTGGCCACTGGTGCGACCAAACCGCCGCGTATACGCAGAGACGTGTCGTATGCGTCACATTTTCTCACCGTTTCTTCATACATTTTGTTGCGATTCCGTAACGTCACCGTTTTTTAAGCGGCGGTGTGGCCGCACCCTAAAGGCTTGGTCCGCTGATTCGGAATAATTTAAGTTTTTAAGTAAAGTAAAGAGGTAGAAAAAAATATTATTGTGATAATTGTTGTTTTATTTATGGCAAAATGGGGAATGAGTTGAAAACTGGTAACTGATTGGACATGCCTCCGCACATTTCCAAATCGCGCTCTTACACTACTACTAACTAGAAAACATACAAAAAATCTTATTGAACAAATCATTTTATTGAAATACGCTTTGAAAATTCTCTATTTCTAGATAAATGACGCAAATTAATTTCATCACATCGCTCATTTCTTTCATTCACTCACTAAGTCACATCACTATTTAATATTCGCCAAAAACTGACAACACTGAAAGTGTCATCTGGCTGCAGTGATGTATCTGCCAGACTATAGGTACCCGTTCGGTCCGATTATCGGTGCAACTGTGAGTGTGACTGCCGTGGATCAGAAGATTCCAGGGTCGAATCCTGGCAGGGTCGCCATGTGAGGATGGGCGTTGGGAGGCAACTACGCTTATATAGAACTACATAATGGAAGAGTGTGAGTGTGGCACAGCTCACACTAAATGAGAACGCAATTGACAACAATTCAAATTTGCTAAGGTAGTAAAATGAAAATACCGTTTGTAGATTTTACACTGCTCATTACAGTAAAAATATTTTTGGATTTTTTTATGCAGTAGTTTTTTTTTTATTCAGGAAAAACAGTAAAAAAAGTTGGATTGTGAATGTTAGGGATATACTCATAGTGCCGTTAGTCCATTTATTACCGCAGGAATTTAAAAAAATATAGAACTGTCATGGTGTCAATGTCATGTTCATTTTTTATCAGTCCGACGGATTAGGTACTTGATTCTAACGATACGTTTTCAATTCTCGTAAATGTCGTAATATTTAATTATTGGTTTGATAGACGCTTTAATAACATGAAAGTGGTTGACTGATTAGTGATAGCGGATAGCCGCAATCTGCCCAAAGTCGACGAATTTATCTTGTGTTGTGTATCTTGTGTTCATGTGCTTATAGTGCTTATTTTTTTCCATTAACGCCGTGTTTCCGCAACTTGGGACGATACAAATTATTAAAGGATCTTGGTGATACTTTCTTCCGGTCGTCATTATATAGAAATAACCTCAAAGCATGCACAGTATTGCAAAGCAGCAAACGCAAAATAACAAATTCGTGAACGAACGACAATGAATGGTTGATAAACAAAGCAAGTGACATGACATGACAGTTCTGTTTGAAAGTTACTTTTTTAATTTTATATCATGCTAAGTTCACGACATCAGTATCCCTATCTTTGTATATACGGTCTTTTTAATGACCATTTCTTTAATAAATTACTAACGACGAATTTAAGTAAACCAAAGGAAAACCGAGAAACACGGGTAGTCTAATTTTTAACCAGCTATTATAAACGCGAAAAAAACTTAGAATGGTTTTTTTTGAAATGTTGTCAATTCTTATCGATTTTTCTTGATCAATTAAAAGTTGATCAACTAAAATCGCCTCGTGGGAACCGCGCATTAGTCACTCTTACAGCGTTGTAAGCGCGACGTCGCTCCCCCCGCCCCGCCCCCTCCCTCACCCCCTCACCCCCTCTCACCTCGAGCTGTCGCGACTCGCTGTCGGCCGTGACGGTCGCCGCCGAGCCGTAGATTATTTCAGCGTCTGATACCTGCACGCACAGACAGACACACATTACATGTTTGATACGCGATCATTGCCAAAAAGGTTCCGGACCGTTCTGTCCGTTTCCCAAAACATCCGTCCCCGCTGCTGCCTTTGCTAAAATAATCCGTTTCTCAATATAAGTGTTTCCGAAATGTGCTTCTCGCAAAATATACGTTTGTCTTAATATCCCATGCAATTTAAAAATATTGAGTTGATCATTTCGTCAATCGATAGCCGAATAGCTCATTTATACTTTGCAGTTTTACCCCTGATTCATAAAGGCTCTATAGGCTTCTGCTAACTTAGCAATCGTTTGTCCTTATCTGTGAAAGGTAAATGTCAAAGTGACAGATAAGGACAAACGATTGCTAAGTCAGCAGAAGCCAGAGCGTTTATGAATAACGGGGTTGATCATTTCGTCAATGGATAGCCGAATAGCTTATTTAGGGTGCGACCAAACCGCCGCGTATACGCAGCGACGTGTCGTATGCGTCACGTTTTCTCACCGTTTCTTCATACATTTTGTTGCGATTCCGTAACGTCACCGTTTTTTAAGCGGCGGTGTGGTCGCACCTTTATACTTTGTAGTTTTAGATACCACCAATAGCTTCGTACACGTGCGAACGATCACAAATATTGCGCAAGTCTATAAACGACAATAAACATAAATTAAGACTTCCTTTTGGATGTCTGAGAGACGGGATCTTTTGGCACACGGATGCAATGAGATCCGGGTGTTTAGGCCTAGGGACAGTCATTTAAAGAAACTGTTATTTCAGAACGGATGTTTTGGGAAACGGACAAAACGTTCCGAAAGGGCCAACAAGAATGAGGCATAAATCATCCCAGTCTTTGTGCGATTGCTACGTTAGTAAACCACTAAAATTGCGTAACAAAATCGAAAAAAATATGGTTAGGTTTAGATTTGCATTGAAAACCAAGGGAAATAGGAGCTCCGCCAAGCGGTGCTTTGTCGATACAATCTCATCGCATCGGCGATCATTTAGCCCCTTATTCATAAACGCCCTATAGGCTTCTGCTAACTTAGTAATCGTTTGTCCTTATCTGTGAAAGGTAAATGTCAAAGTGACAGATAAGGACAAACGATTGCTAAGTTAGCAGAAGCCAGAGCGATTATGAATAAGAGGGTTGATCATTTCGTCAATGGATAGCCAAATACCATCCAGCTGCGAACGGCATCGTCGAACGCTTTCATAGACAGATGAAAGCTGCCATTAAATGCCATGCGAGCGACGATTGGGTGGAAGTCCTGCATCTGGTTCTTTTGGGAATCAGAACGGCATGGAAAGACGACCTTACTGCTTCCACCGCTGAGTTAGTGGTGGTTGGTGGCCAAGCGGTGCTTTGTTGATACAATCTCATCGGTGATCATTTTGTATTTTTACAAGCTTTTATTTAACTTGCTTGGTATGTTTGTCTGGGTGGAATCTTGCCACTTAATTTTGAGACAGATATCTTCAATCGATTGACCTGAAATTTTGCAGACTCGAGTAAGTCAGATGACAATACAATAATTTGGTAGTGGAGTTCTGGTGACCTAGTCAGGATCGTCTCCGCAGGAGGGATCTCCTCAGCTGTTGGTCCGATTGACTTGAAATTTGGTACACATATCTAGGACGTATGACAATGCAAGTACAGTCAACAAAAAAGCTTGTAAAAGATATTATATTTTCGATCGTCGTAGTGATCGGACGTGTCTTTTAGATTATACAATTGATTAATTAATTACAGCAAAATCGTGACCTAGCTTTACTTTTACGCGGATGCGACTTATCTGGGTCGATTTGTGTAGTGAACTTCCGTGATGGATTGTTGAGTGTGTGAACTAGTTTTGCTAGTAATAAGGATATAAAAATGTCTGAAAGCCCTTTCAGTCGAAGTAACAGGACGCAGCGTAGCCCGCCGGGTACTCCTGAGCCGGCTACCCGCGCGCCCGACGTACAGGAAGATACTCGACCTGCAGTAGCACCAACTTCGGAAATCAAAAGCTTTTTGGTCTTAATAGAGAAGACCCTAAACGATGTATGCACTATTACAAATGAAGGGAAGCTAAACTCGGAGCAGAAATTGAAGATTCAATCTCTTTGCCGGAAAGTGTACCATGCAAGTTCTCAAGTTGCGATAGAATATCAATCCCTATCTCATAATGCCCTACAGCTTCATTCCGCCCTTCAAGCCCAAAAAGAAACGCAAAACCTGTCTCAGCAACTTTTAGACCTTAAAAAAAGCATTCAAGAGTCCTCGAAGCCAGCCCCAGCATCTATCTCTTTCGCCGATGTGATAAAAAAAGGTCCAAATAAATATATACAGGCCAGTAACGTAAACTCAGTAGCCATCTACCCTTCTGACAAAACGAAGTCGAGCGAAGATACCAAAGCCCTTGTACAGAAAATAATTCGGCCTGAAGAAATGAAGCTGCAAGTGAGAGGACTACACAAGACTAGAAACGGCGGCGTCGTCATCAGCACGGACAGCAAAGGCGACATCGAAAAGCTGAAGCAGTCGAATCAGCTGACAAACTTCGGCCTCACTGTAGATGACCCACAAAAGAGGAAGCCCAGAATTGTAGTTATCGGAGTGCCCGCGTCTATGCAGGAGAAAGAAGTATTCAACTGTATATACCATCAAAACGTGGCGGATATAGTGCAAGGTGTGTCCATGGATCTTTTTTTGGCCTCCGTTAAATTGAGCCATAAGTCGGGAAAGAGGGAAGCCGAGACCTGCAATTATGTTGTCGAGGTTCCTGGGAACATCCGAAAGGCCTTGATAACGAAGGAAAGGATATTCATCAACTGGTCCTCGTGCCCTGTGAGGGATTTTACATTGGTGACACGGTGTTTTAAGTGCCAACAATATGGCCATGCAGCCAAATCGTGCCGGGAGGAGACCATCACCTGTGGCCACTGCGGAGACCTAGGCCACGGTATAAAAGAGTGCACAAAAAAATCCGAGCCAGCGAAGTGTGCTACATGTCGCAAATTTAAGAAACCGCACAATCATCCTACCGGCGATCGTGATTGTCCCGCCAAGAAAATTGCCGAAAAAAGATACATAAACTCTGTAGATTATGAAGCCACCTAGGATAATTTTTATGTGTATTTTTAGATTTATTTTTTCTTTTTTTTATATTATTATGATTTACTAATTGATTTTCTAACCTCGATAGTAAGTATTTTTGTGGGCTATAAAGTAGATTACGCAGTGTTGACCCAGTTTTGTATTGTGATGACGCGAATACCCAGTTAGTCGTTAGGTAGGTAAAAATGCTGAGTACGATTGTATGACTGTTCAATGCTAAGTGGATCTGTAGGTACTTTAATAATTATTTAAGTTTATTTTTAAGTTTTTTATCCCTAATTGTTAAATTTGTTATATACCAATTCGAATCAAATATATTTTGCATGTGATTATTTAAATTAGTTTTTAAGTCCTGATACACCTGAGACACAGGAACATTAAGTATCCTAGTTCAGGTATTTACATTATTTTCTCTTTTGCTATGTTTAGCCTGTAAGTTTGTTATATGTGACAATTATTGTGTAAAATAAATAAATATTCTAAAAATATTCTAAAATATTCTTGTATTAAAAATTATTTTTGACAGTGTTGCTAATCTGGGGCCTTACCATGACGTCTTAATGCGATTCAGTTTAGGCTCGCTCGCTGTCAGATTCATACTAAAAGTGACAGCTAAAACTTGAACTGAGTCGGAATTAGGACGTCATGGTAAGGCCCCAGGTTGGTACTCGCCTTCTGCCTCCGCACGTGCTGCAGGTTGAGGTAAGAGTAGAGGCTGTTGAGGTAGGCCACGCCCTCCGAGTACTCGCGCCACGCCTCCACGTACCTGCACACACACACGCACACGCACACCGTCACACAAGGCACACCTACACAACCCCGATCTCGGCGAAACCCATCGAAGGTAAAATTAAATGCTATGTATGTAACAATAATATGGCAATGCAAATGTTTGGGCACTTGTCCCACCGCCGGCGAGCAGCGAGAAGCGAGCGTTTTTTATTTTTAGTATGGAATTTTTGTCGCTTTTGTCGCCGGGCTACAAAAGATCCATACTAAAAAGCACTCGCTTCTCGCTACTCGCCGGCGGTGGGACAAGTGCCTTAGGTTGTATTGTTTCTAAAAAGGAGGATTAAGTTTATCGTGTCTAAGTTGGCAACGCTATGTTTTGAAGCTTCCGGTTCCGGTTTTGTTAATCGGTAGCAGGTTTTTTACAGTTACCGACAATCGTCGGTGACGTTGTCGGTGACTATTGACAATTCGAAATGCGACGCGTATTCAATGTGAAGCCGACCGTCGTAGATTCTCATCGAGTTTGTAATGTACCTAAACAGAATTAACACTCGTGACCGACAATTGTCGTATTGGTGAAATAGGGGCCTGTACAACGACTGACAAACGTCGCACAAGCAGTGTGTGCCACCGCTGTACTCGGCGGACATTAGCCCCCCCCCCCTTACCGGTCGAGCAGGCCGTCGTGGGGGTCGTTGTTCCCGAGCGGCGCGGCGCCGCGCACGCGCGCCAGCAGCCCCTCCACGTGCTCCTCCAGGAAGCGCCTGCAACAAGCCCAGCGTCAGACCTCTCCCGCCCCGCCCTCGACCCCACTGGCAGGGTACACTACATAAATACGAAAAACTAAATTCCGATCATCGGAATCACGAATTTCATAATTACGATTATTATAATTCCGACGGTTTTAAAACTCCGAATTATAAGTATTCCGATTTTCATTATTCCGATTTTTATAAATCCGAAAATTCAAAATGCCTGACATTTACAATAACGATTTTCAAAATTCCGAATTTCAATACACCGAACAATAAGAAGTCCGAATGAATAATAATCCGAAATATCAAACTTACGAATCCCGATTATTGAAAACACCGATTTTCAAAACTCCGAATATTATTGGAGTAAAACAAACATGTTCGCGGCTGAGGGGTGGCCCAAGGGCCACCCCCGCCGCACCTAAACCTAAATTAATCCAATTCCTAATAAACAAAATTCCGATTATTGAAAACACGAATTTCTTTATCCCGAATATCAAATTTCCAAATTAGTAATGAAGTATCGGAAAATTAATAATCGGAATTTTGTTTTTCGGGCCAATGACACTTCGGGCTTTTTATTATTCGGAATTATAAAAATCGGAATAATATACAATCGGAATTTTGAAATTCGGTTATATAAATTTCGTGTTTTTTGGTAATCGGAATTTTATTTCTTAGGAATTATGAAATTCGGAGTTTTAAAAATCGGAATGAGTAAATTCGGAATAAAATATTTCGGAGTATTTGGGTGTTCCCGGCAGGGGTTGTACACTCCAGTTTAGGTACGATTAACCGGCGCTCCTGCCGGGCAGGATAACGGCAGTAGGTTGCCGCTCGCCTCGCGCGCTGGCGTCGCGCGTTATCTGTGTACCTAGTTACCTAGCAACGAACAATGACTACTACGACCCTAATGAGTTCGCGGCGACGTTGAACGGCCACGATTGAAACGGCTAAACAGAAAGCGCTCTCGCGAAGTGATACGGGTTATTTTTGCACGAATGCTTTGCGGGAAATGTGATGGAGTGGGGCTGTAAGCAATTATCATGTGGGTAAATATAACAGGAGCGATCTAGATTGTGCTTTATGTGTACGCGGCTAGAGTTTTTCAGTTTTTTTTTTTTTTTTTTTCATAAAAAATCCTTAATTGAGGTTTGATCAGTCGATTAGTTAACAGACTGATTAAGCTTATTTGACAGTTGTTAAAAAGTATGATTCATAAACGCTTGCTAGCAGTCTGTTAGCTAATGAGCTGCTGATGGATGGATTAGACGCTTTATGTTGTCACCTTGACAAATCATAGACCAAAAATGGCATTTTAGCGAATTAAAAAAAAAATTGACAGCAGTGGCAGCGAATTAGCGGGAAACCAGCGAATTAACACGACAGACTAGGCAGTGTGGATCAAGTTTCCTTTACCTTTCCCGGAGGAAATAAAAACTTAAAACAAAAAAAACTGTCTTGCGTATGGTTTTGCTCTTGCCAAAATCAGCTGTTCACATTTGTGGCGGCCATTTTGTGAGTTAGCAGAGAGATAAAGTAGGGTCTACGGTCCGCTAACTTTCGGAAGACTTAACAGACCCTTGAAGGACTGATTAGCGCTAATTGACGTTTATGAATCATGTTTTTTTGCATCGGTCCTATAGCGAGCTTATAGCGAGCCTCTAACTTTTTATGAATAAGGCTGTTTATTTATTTAATCGACTCCAGAGTAGAGAGCCTTCTGTACGTTAGTACTATTACTTATTCTGTGCCAGTGGTGTTTAAGTTTATGGTATATGTAGTATATTGATTTATTTTATCTGTGTATCGTTTCTCGAGTCACAGACGGTTCTGGCTGAAAATCAGTGCTGCAAGTGTCTAACACCTCAGCGTAATGCTTTTCGATCTTTTCACGTTTGCGAAGACACACACAACGCTGTTGATCTAATTTTCATGTCTGTGTATGTTTGTTGATTTCTTTTCTATAAAATTGTGTGTATGCTCTTATATTTGTGTGTCTTGCAAAATGAATAAATGTCTTCTTTCTTTCTTTCTTTCTGGTGCGCCCAATGATATTAGAAACCCTAGATACACCACAAGCGCTCAAAACTCGTCCCGAGCAGAGAGTGCTTAGACAGTGGCCCGCAAACGCCATATAGGAGTTATCAATATGATTTACGGCATGCTGTCAGTTAAAAAAAAAATTATGTCGTATATTCCGGACACGTGCATTTGAAATAAAACTGTAATGTTTGTGTTATACAGTCGTATTTCGAATATTTTAAAATGTGGTTGAAATGTCATTTGGCATTTGCGCCTGGCATTATCTTTGGAATGTACTTTTAGGACAAGTTTTGGCGGTGATTTTATACGTGGCGGCAGAGGCGTCTTTACCTATGGTGCAGGGTGTGCGGCGCACACGGGCGCCGGGTCTAAGGGGGCGCCGAGCGCCGCGCCCTGTAATGCGACACCTGCAAAGATGCGTCGCTCGCGGCGCCGGCGCTCTCAAAGACCCTGCGCCCGTATTATGGCGCCAGGGTACTGGTTGCACACGGGCGCCACAAGGGCTAGAGACGCCTCTGCGTGGCGGTGCACCTAGGGTTTATAATATCGTTGGGTGCGTCTGTCACCTGGTCTCGTCGTAGAGCCGGTCGGCGAGCGGCTCGGGGTGCGCGACGCAGAGCGCGTACACGTCGCTGAAGCGCAGGTTCCACACGGAGCGCTCCACCGCGCGCAGCCCCACCACGCCCGCCACCTGCGCACGCGCACACGTTGACGCGACTGCTGAGTCAGCAGACAGAAGCCTCTATCCCGAAGGGGTACACGGGGCCCGTGACGTCCGCTAGGCCCCACCGTTTGGATCCGCCGAGATCCCCCAGATACAAAACATATAACAAGGAACCGAGTGCACGTCACGATGGCGGCCACAGATCAGTCGGGGTATTAAAATACATAAAGTTTAAAATGTATAATGGGTTAAAATACATAATGGTTCAAAATATATAATGCTATTTTCTCAGAAAGTGACAAATTAACAGGATTGTTGTAAAACAAACCTAACCTAACCTAAACCAATCTATAGATTACGATATCAAAAAAAAACAGTTAGCTAATAGTTTTACAGAAAATAGCATTATTATGTATATTTTTAACCATTATGTATTTTAACCCATTATAGATTTTAAACTTTATGTATTCTGATCCGCTTCCCGTTCAGTCAATAATAATAATTCAGACAACAAAGATCCAATTATTATTAGTAATAGCTTTTTCCCGCGACTTCGTCCGCGTAGACTTCATTTATTGACAAATAGCTTTTGCCCGCGGCTTCGCTTGCGTGTACCAGGAGTATTTCAATCCCGTTTTTTTCCCGTTCCCGTACGAATTTCGGGAAATGATCTCTTAATGCTCCCTACACTCCCCAAGGAACTCACTTGCCAAATTTCAGCTTCCTACGACCAGTAAAACGAATAATACCGTTTTTTCCCGGTCCCGTGGGAATTTCGGAAATTCCTCTCTTAATACTATTATTCTACACTCTCCAAACAACCTAAATGCCGAATTTCAGCGTTCTACAATCAGTAAAACGAAAAGTCCCGTTTTCCCGTTCCCGTGGGAATTTTGGAAAGTTATCTTTTACAGCTTCTTTACACTTCAAGCAACCTACATGCCAAGTTTCAGCTTTCTACGACCAGTAAAACGAAAAATCCCGTTTTTTCCCTTTCCCGTGGGAATTTCAGAAAATTGTCTCTTAGTGCTTCCCTACACTCATCAAGCAACCTACATGCTGAATTTCAGCTTTCTACGACCTGTAAAACAAAAAATCCCGTTTTTCCCGTTCCGTGGGAATTTTGGAGATTCCTCTCTTAATGCTCCTCTACACTCTCCAAACAACCTAAATGCTGAAATTCAGCTTTCTACAACATGTAAAACAAAAAATCCTGTTTTTTCCCGTTCCTGTGGGAATTTGGGAAATTTCTCTCTTAATGCTCCTCTACACTCTCCAAACAACCTTACATGCCAAATTTCAACTTTCTACGACCTGCAGTATAACAAAAAATCCCGTTTTTTCCCGTTCATTTCCGTCAAAATTTTGGGAAATCGTTTTGTATAGTGCTCCCCTATACTCCTCAAGGAACCTGAAGGCCAAATTTCAGTTTTCTACGATAATTAAAACGAAAAATCGATCCCGTAGAACTGAATATAAATCCCGTTTTTTTCCTTATCACGTTGGAATTTTCGAAAATCCTTAAAACTGTGTTTTACTATTATAATCACCTACTTCTATGCCAAATTTCTAGTAATTATAGTTCAGGATTTTGTTGAACTGAATATATATATCCCGTTTTTTCCTTATCCCGTGAGAATTCCCAAAAATCCTGAAATTATTTTCTTAGTTTTGTAATCATCTACTTGTGTACGAAATTTTAAGAGTATATTTATTAAGTAATCGAATATAATAAATCCCGTTTTTTCTCGTTCCTGAAATGTTCCGGAAATGTGTGTGTGTGTGTGTGTGTGTGTGTTTGTGTGTCAGGTAGGTATGAGTGTTATTGTTTTCATAATCAGCGACCCGATAAACCGTACAAAAAATACTACCCACTATAATATAATAACAATAATACCCACATTGATTTTTAGACTTTGTCACCCCCTATCCCCTTTTAGGGGTTGAATTTTCAAAAAACCTGAAACAGGTGTTTACTCATTCATTGTCAGGAATACTCCTGTGATGTTTCGAATAAAATAGTCTAACTAATCTTGTTTCTCCATACAAACTTTGGACCCCCATTTAACCCCTTTAGGGGTCGAATTTTGAAAAATCCTTTCTTAGTGCACCCCTAGACCTTATAAGGAACCTACGTACCAAATTTGGAATCTAGAACCAGCGGTTTGGGCTGTGCGCTGATATGTCAGTCAGTCAGTCAGTCAGTCAGCCAGTTTCTTCTTTTATATATTTAGATCAGTTATGACTATGTTAGTATTCACATTGGATAAGAGACAATGAATCAATCAAAAGTCAATGTCTGTCTCTCGTACGGTACGTTAGGCCGCGTATCCACTTGGGGCAGCCTCGGGCTGAGCGGCGCCTCGCTCCGAGGCTGCGCAAGTGGAGACGCTGCCTCAACCTGAGCCATATTTTGTCGATATTTTTGGCGTGCTCAAAGGCGTCTCAGTCTGAGGCGTGCGTTAAATGGAAACGGGCGTGTTGCCTCGGGTTCGGGTCGCACTGGACAACGAAGGAGCAATCCAATTGATCAGTGACGTCTCTTGTATGACACGGCGGCGAAAAGATTAACAGCCTTATTCATAAAAAATCCTTAATTGAGGTTTGATCAGTCGATTAGTTAACAGACTGATTAAGCTTATTTGACAGTTGTTAAAAAGTATGATTCATAAACGCTTGCTAGCAGTCTGTTAGCTAATGAGTTGCTGATGGATAGATTAGACGCGTTATGTTGTCACCTTGACAAATCATAGACCAAAAATGGCCTTTTAGTGAATTAAAAAAAAAATTGACAGCAGTGGCAGCGAATTAGCGGGAAACCAGCGAATTAACACGACAGACTAGGCAGTGTGGATCTAGTTTCCTTTACCTTTCCCGGAGGGAATAAAAACTTAAAACAAAAAAAACTGTCTTGCGTATGGTTTTGCTCTTGCCAAAATCAGCTGTTCACATGTGTGGCGGCCATTTTGTGAGTTAGCAGAAAGATAAAGTAGGGTCTACGGCCCGCTAACTTTCGGAAGACTTAACAGACCCTTGATGGACTGATTAGCGCTAATTGACGTTTATGAATCATGTTTTTTGCATCGGTCCTATAGCGAGCTTATAGCGAGCCTCTAACTTTTTATGAATAAGGCTGTAAGTTGCGCCAACTTGCTTTAGGGACAACTCTAACTACTGACGTACATTTTAAGTTTTCTGTCATTTGACGGTAGAATATAATACAATAACTCTTTATCGAACACCACATATAACAATCAAACAGAAAAAAGGTATACACAAGTAATAAGGTATTTGAAGGACAGGGTTTGAAGTATTTACTTCCACGTCAAAACCGTCGGTTACGGTTAAATTTACAGTTAGTTAAATAGTAAAAGCACACAGTAACAATTTATCACTAAATATAAGGATTATAACAATAGTAATACCGTCTCGCGCAGGTTGGCCCACGTCTCCTGGAAGTCGACGTTGCGCGGCTTGAGCGACATCATCGGAGCGACGCGCGTGCGTCTCGCGTCTCGAACGTCTAACCCGTCTCGCGTCTCGCACCTCGACGATCGCGCCCGGAACTCGCCTGGAAACTAACAGAACACAAGTTACACACGATTCACCATAATACACCATAAACCTACTGTTAGGGCACTCCTCTTAGGTGTAGTTCTCTCCAGGCCAGGAGTCAGGTTCGTAGAAGAACTCAGGATGATGCACAATAACTTTAATTATAACTAGATAGGTACAGTGATTTGACAGATATAGGGGTATGTCACACGTGTTGCCGCCTTGGCTGTACGATGCAGTCTAAATCGCCGCGCTCCGGGGATGAATCGTGACGTACTCGTGACGTCACCACGTTGTGTGCTGGGCAGCAGCCGTGACGTATGTTGTGGCGTCAACACCTACTAATATCCTACTGGTCCTATTCATCCTACTAATATTATAAATGCGAAAGTTTAGGACTTATCGTTAGGGTGCGACCAAACCGCCGCGTATACGCAGTGACGTGTCGTATGCGTCACGTTTTCTCACCGTTTCTTCCAAAGAGAATATAATCACTAACGTTTTTTCTTCATACATTTTGTTGCGATTCCGTAACGTCACCGTTTTTTAAGCGGCGGTGTGGTCGCACCTTTAAACTGCAAACTGCGTAATTCCCACGAGATAGCAAAGCGAAATATTTGCACACGAAGTCGGCGGGCAACACCTAGTTATTAATGTTATTGTTAAATGTCTTAAAAAAACCGGCCAAGTGCGAGTCGGACTCGCGCACGAAGGGTTCCGTACCCGAATATATAACCTTAATAATTTGTAATTATTTCTAGCGTCTACGTGTAGCCATTATTAATATCGAGTAAAAAACGGTAAAAAAATACTTTTGTTGTATGGAAGCCCCTTAAATATTATTTTTATTTTATTTTTAGTATTTGTTATTATTGTAGCAATAAAAGATAAAAAGATAAAGATCAAGATAATTTATTCATAAATGTTTTACAAAAATACAACATCTGTAAATTTTTTATCCTCCTTGCTATTACGGTTCATGAGATACAGCAAAAAATTCCAACAACTGCTCTGTTTAATGGGAGCCCCCCTTAATTATTATTATTATTTTGATTTTAGTATTTTTTGTTATAGCGGCAACAGAAATACAACAATCTGTGAAAATTTCAACTGTCTAGCTATTACGGTTCTTGAGATCTAGCTCGGCGAGTGGTAGCCATGAAAAAGGGCTAAAATATCACGTTTTTTGTGTGGGAGCCCTCCTTAATTATTGTTATTATTTTGTTTTTAGTATTTGTTGTTATAGCAGCAACAGAAATACAACAATCTGTGAAAATTTCAACTGTCTAGCTATTACGGTTCTTGAGATACAGCCTGGTGACTGACGGACGGACAGACAGCGAAGTCTTAGTAATAGGGTCCCGTTTTTACCCTTTGGGTACGGAACCCTAAAGAATGTCTATAGCTATGATTGCAACTCATTAAGTCAATGACAACCCACATTCAGCAACAACTTTATCTATTTATTTAAGAGCTGCTCATCAAACTGCTGGACCAATTTCTACCAAACATGGCTAAGAACCACCGCAAGGAAACACAGACAGCCTCTTTAGGCGTTGGGGGTTATAATGGGATGGGTGGTCAATATCTCCGTGCTCCGGAGTTTGCCTGTTGACTAGTCCATGTTTAAAAATAGCGGGTGCGGGTTGTTTACACCTGCGGGTCAGTGACCCCCAAACAGATATACGTCAGCTAATCACATGGAGATAGCATTTTTGTGATTACACCATTATCAGTGTAGTTAGAAACATCCATATTACTGGGGCTATAGGGGATATTTATAAAAAAAAAATGATGTTTCTTAATAACATACACATACATACATACCATCACGCCTCTTTCCCACAGGGGTAGGCAGAGACTACTTTGTTCCACTTGCTACAATCCCGACATACCTCTTTCGCTTCATCCACATTCATCAATCTCTTCATACACGCTCATTGTTTCAGGTACTCTTGACCTCGTCCCCAATTTGATCATGGAACGTCTGTGTTTCTTCATAAAATACGATAATATCGTCCAATTGACCTAATCCCAAACTAAACAAAGCTTGTCCTGTGGGTACTAAACACACACAGATAAACATACTTAAATAGATATAACATCAATGACTCACATACAAACACTCGTATTCATCACATCAAACAATGCCTGCCCCTTCCAGGATTCTTTGAGACCTCTAGCTTCATAGTCGGGGTCACTATCCACAAGCTGGCCATCCGTTCATCCACTAATGTGCAGTTGAAGGCATAAATATTGATACAGCAATCATGTCAAATATACATGTGTCATCGACCTTATTGTTTGTGGCATAAAGGTGTATAGATGTTTTTGACGTCTTGGTATATTAATGCCCTTGACTGTACAAAGCAACAACAATCAAGGATCATGTAAAAACAACTAGTAAAACATAAAGAGGTAGGTATTGAGTAAATTTTCAAACAAAAGAGGGCGATAGCGCATGAGTGTGCCGCGGCAGCTGCCGGCGAGTCATTGACTACAGGCCCCTTTGCTACAGCCTGATCACACCAAAACAACACGCTGTCAGCACAATTGGGTCGTTCCCGAAGAACAATCAGAGCTGGTATATTCCAGAAGGCTGACCGGGCTGCCGTCGAGGGCCCGCGGCGCGCAAACAAAGCCCGCGACTTGGCACCGTGACAAGCCGCCGACCTTAAATATTACTCAGCAAAAATTGGCAGCACAACAAAAATACTACCGAACCAACGTTCGTTTTAACAGTATCCAGCAACCATCCCTGCTGTTTCGACTGAAAAAAACACTTACGAGCCTTCTGTGCACGCGCTGGTTGCCTCTAGTCGGGAATGGAGCGGCAATCGGCAGGGATTTTCGATTATTTCAGCAACAGCACGTATTACACGGTCACCCGTAGGAAAATACCAAACTGCGTTTGACTTGACTTTGACTTTGACGTTTACCACACGGGGTTGCCAGTGACAAGTATGTGCGTTTCGTTATTGCTTGAGCACTGAACTTCAGTGCTTAACACATGGCTAAGGAATTCAAATTGAGTGGAAAATTATCATACTCGAACAATTTTAGCGATATTTTTGTATAAAGAAAGCTGCCTTCTCTATAGACCTAGAGAGATTTTTTTACGTCATCAATTTCTTCAAATGGTACCCGATACCAAGGTAAACCCAGGCATGCACCTAGTGAGTTTTACTGTATGTAAGAAATCATTTGGATAAGATTTGGATAAAATTTGGAACGAAGACAGCTGGTACCCTAGATTAAAGCATAGGCTACTTTTTATCCCGGAAAATTGTATAGTTCCCGCGGGATAGCGATAAACATATCAATTGCTAATTCTATGCGGACGAAGTCGCGGGCAGAAGCTAGTGATACGTAAAACAAACCACACGCCTATTATTTACAATTTTATTAAGTGTTACTTAAATACAGTTTCCAATTTTCTAGTGTCGTTTCTATATTTTGCTTAGCGTCTGTTTCACGGTTCCGTGTTAACTTCCTGATATATTTTAAGCACAGTATGTTAGTATGTACAGATATCAAGGATGACATCTCTATCTGTTTCGTAGTAATAAACAACATCACCATAGATACCTGACAGTTAAGATATCAGCAACTTAACAGGGAGTCATGAAACATGGCCGTATTTTTTTAAAATTAAAGCATGCTCCTCGGGTGTTGGCTTTCCAAGCTGTTGTTGCTAGCGCACGCGCGGCATTTGATGGTGGGGTCGGCGGGGGTGGAGTGCGAGGGGGAGGGCGAGGGGGCGGGCGAGCGGGGGCGGGAGGGGGGCGGCGACAGCAGGGCCGCGTTGTACAGCATCAGCGCGGTCGTGTAGTCCCCGTACACGTGGTTGCCCGCCGGGTCGAACTGCCCACATACGCACACACAAACAATCAACTACCAATGGCGGACCTTCGTGACACTGTAGGCTTATTGTCTAACTCGCTCGCAATCGCCATCGTGTTCATTTTGACAGTTCATGTATGAATGTTGTCACATTCATACATGAACTAGCTAGCTGATTCCGATGCCAATTGTCAGCCCATACATGAACGGTCAAAATGAGCACGGTGGCGATTGCGAGCGAGTTACGTAATAAGCTAGCTGGTATGGCAATACAGGAACGTGGATTTCATAACAAACGGTTACGCTGCAGCGATACGTGTCTATATTTCGTGGTCTGCGTGGATCACACGATAATTTACTGACCGTCAACACCTTCATGCCATTCAATTGCCACCCAATGGTGAATCCACGGGGTAGCCAAGTACCTAGGTATGTCATGATCACCCCCTTCGACAGACGCAGGTATTACGAGGTTCAGAATGTACCTAATCGTGTTGCATTATTAAACAAACAAACATTCACAATTTCCGCTTTAAAAAAAATGGATAATGGCCACACTGGGTTTAGGACTGGACTACAGGGCTTGTAGCTTAGCGCACTTGACCGAATTACGGCGATCGGTAGCTAAATGACCACCCCCTAATCTAGAAGCTGGACCCATGGCCACGCCAGCTCCACAACCAAAACAAATAATTAACTAACAGTGGCAGAACTAAAGGATGGCACAACTGACAAAATGCCACGGGCCCTTAGCTCCACGGGCCCCCGTGTGACATTACTGACACGTGAGGGGTAACCAAAATGGCTCCGTTCCAGTCGTAGCACCACACACACACTGACCTGCCCCTGCCGCAGGCTGTGGATGTCCATGATGGGCATGGCCAGCTCGCCCAGCATCTGCGTGTTGGGCAGCTCGCCCAGCAGCGCGACCTGGCCGGCGACACGCTCCGCGTCCGACATCTCCTCCAGCTCGTAGTAGGAGCCCAGGAAGCCCTGCGGGTGGCAGCGCCGGCAGTACTCCTGCAGCGGCTCGCCCTCCAGCCGCGGCTTGGCGCGCAGGTCGCTCATGTAGCTGGAGATGAGCGCGGACCTGCTCTTGTCGTAGGTGCTCTTGGATTGCAAGACGCCGTTCGCCATCAGCGGGTACTTCTCACGCAACTTGATCAGGAACATCGAGAGCGGCCACATGTCGTCCCACAGACTGTCCACGAGGTTGTAGTCTTTAGGGATGATCTCCTCGGCGTTCAGCAGGAGCGCGCCGTCCCACACGGCCCCCGGGATTGGGCAGTTGTCTTTGAACGCCGACCGGTACTTGCACGGCGTGTCCGCCCGGGCCAGCGCCTCCACCACCTCCCGCAGGTTGCTGAGCAGCAAGTTCTCCGGCCGCGGGATCAGCCATCCCTCGTCGTCCTTCAGCTGCCCCGCGACCATAGGCACGTACTTCGCGCCATTGAGAGTGACGACATCGATGGCATCTATGATACGTTTGATCGGTTCTGGTACAATGGGGACGGTCTGTGCTCTCTCGAGCATGTAGAGCTTCACTTTGAAGTTGTACGCGTTGTTGGTTTTGGGCTCTCCTATGAGGTAGGGGCAGGTGGCGAGTTTGGCCTCGGCCAGGCCGAGGAATGCGCGGTACATGGCGTAGAGCGGCGGCTGGATGTCGGCGGTGGCGGCGGCGATGTAGCACAGGTTGCAGGTGCTGAGGCCGATGCCGCGCGTGGTGATGGAGAGCGCCCGCGACTGCGCCTTCTCGCAGGGCCGGCAGAGCGCCTCCACCCTCCCTTGCCCCTCCGCGTGCATCGAGATTTCAGGCAAGTAGTTTGGCATACAGTCGACGGATGGAACCTCTGCCAAGTAGTATGGTGAAAACTTGGCCAGGAGGCCGCGCTCCACCCCGGTCGCGCCGTCGGCCATCGGCTCGCGAGTTCCTTCCTCGCGCGGGAAGCCTTTCACCCGCGACGTGACACTGCTGACATGACAGCTCCGTCAGGTTTACGTCAACGTTTATTTCTTTTTAGCAAAAAATACGAAAACCTTTTTGGTTAAAAAAAGGAAATTACTTACAAGGTACCTTCAAGGTACAGTGCTTTTACAAAAGCACTGTAGTGGTTATACTCCGGCAGTCCGGCACCCTCGGTGCGCGAGTCCGACCCGCACTTGGCCGGTGTCTCCATTTGTTCACGTCACGTTGGGCCGCGCGTTACATTCAATTAATACATTATATTATTTTTAGTCTCGTCGACAGAGTGCATAATTAATTCGCGTGCTCTTTGAAGTGCAGAATGAGGTGGCGAGCGCATGGAAGCAGGAGATGACTTCGAAGTAATGTGGCGGCGAAATAATAATCCAGATAGTATTTGACGCTGTATTCTTCACAAATACAATATTCAAATGTGGAACTTTACATACAATCAACATTAATTTAATTCGATGTAAATGCACACGCATCGCATAGGATCGGTGACGGGAGGAAGACAAAGACCACGGACA
The DNA here is from genome assembly GCA_963854515.1 of Pandemis heparana. NCBI lineage: Eukaryota > Metazoa > Arthropoda > Insecta > Lepidoptera > Tortricidae > Pandemis > Pandemis heparana. The sequence continues at coordinate 8,352,206 of OY978035.1, forward strand.
AACCTAGTGTTGTCATAAAACTAAACAGGCAAAGACAATGTAGAGCTAATAAGAATGGTACACACTTACACATTTTAACACCAGCCCTCATTCTTATTAAGGTATAACAAGTACTTACAGTATTAGAATAATAATCTAAACAACATGCTCTACAATGCAATAAGACTCTACATTACAAGTATTACAAACATCTTATCAAGGCATAACAAGTACTTATAATATTAGAATTATAATCTAGATAACGTGCTCTACAATGAGACTACATACAATTTTACAACACCAATAGTCTCATGATAAATGCTCTATAACTATACAGACATGTTCAAATCTTTTAAATTTAGATCTTTAACAAAACAACAATGTTTATTTTTGCACAAAGGTTTAGTAAGTACATCGGCTGTCATTTTATCAGTGGGCAAGTATTTAACATTAACACTACGTTTCGATACAAGATCCTTAACAAAGTGATATCGTAGGTCAATGTGCTTGGTCCGCTTATGCGAATATTCTTTTGCTAGCAACAATTTATGTGCGCTTTGGTTATCATTAAAGATAACAATATCCAAGCGTTTATCAATAAATTCCCTCAAGAAATTTTTAATAAAACACAACTCTTTAGCGACATCACTTATGGCCAAATATTCTGCCTCAGTGCTAGACAAAGCCACGCAACGCTGTTTCCTAGCTTCCCAGCTAACTACACTGCTACCCAGTTTCACAACAAAACCTGTAAACGACTTTCTATCACTTAAATCGTTTCCCCAGTCAGCATCTGCATAGGCAGTTATATTTACATTATTACTTTTATAAAAACAAAGACCCAAATCTATGGTACCTGCTAAATATCTCAGTACACGTTTTGCAGCTACCCAGTGGCTCTTGTTAAAGTTAGTTAAATATTGACTAAGCTGACTGCAGCTAAAAGCTATATCAGGCCTTGTGCAAACCGATAAATACATAAGACAGCCTATCAGTTGTCTGTATTGATACATATTTTCATCCAAAGGTTCATCATCTGATTTTTCAAGCTTACTATTAACCACCATTGGTGTTGACACATGCTTACAATCAGACATATTAAATCGGTTTAGGAGCCTTTTTACATACTCAGACTGGTCTAGGATTAAAACATTATTATTTCTAGTTACACGCATGCCTAAACAACTAGAAAGTGAACCAAGATGCTTGACACAGAAATTAGTATTTAACAAATTAAACAAGTCTTTGGTATCACATGTAGAGAAGATATAGAAATCGTCTACGTAGAGAGCTATGATAGTGAGATCTTTGGCCCTTTTATTAATGTAAACACAGGGCTCACACTTACTCTGTACATACCCATTCTTACACAACAAATCACTCACTTTCAGATTCCACATGCGACTAGCTTGCTTTAATCCATAAAGACTTTTTAACAGCATGCATACTTTACTGTCATCACTGATAAAACCTTTTGGCTGTTCCATATGAATCCTTTCATTTAGGTCACCATTCAAAAATGCTGTTGTAACATCAATATGTTCTATTGTCATATCTAATTGATGTGCTAGTGAAAAAAGTATACGTAAAGTCGAATGACGCACGACTGGCGAAAAAGTATCTGAAAAATCTATACCTTCTCTCTGGCTAAAGCCGCGAGCAACTAAGCGAGCTTTATACTTATCGAAGTTTCCAGACGTATCGTGCTTCAATTTGTACACCCATTTGCACTTAATAATATTGGTGTCAGGTGGTCTATCCACTAACACCCAAACCTTGTTTTGAATGAGCGACTCATACTCTGCTCTCATAGCATTTTGCCATTCAGATGAATTTGATGACGCAATAGCCTCTTCATACGTTTGAGGCTCTTCAAATATAGAGCTGGCGTACATACCCATTTCATAATCGCCATACCTAGGCGGCGGTTTGCCGCGATTACTGCGAATAGGGCGGTCGCCGACAGTCACAGGATCACCTGTACTAGTGGCACCTTCCATTTGAGCTACGTCGCTGCGAGTCGCCGGCTGCACTTCCAGTTCCTCAGCAGAAGACTGACAATCAGCAGAGGCCTGCACTGCCCCGCTGTGCTCGTCGCTCTCCTCGCCAGACTCAGCATCTGAAAATTCATACGAAAATTCATAAGTATGATTCATATCTTTATTAGAATTCAATGTACAATTTAAACTTTGACTAGAATTGTGATCAGACTGACCAGAATTGACAACATTCTTACCAATTAATTCATCATTATAATGATTAGTAATACTATTCAATTCATCATTATATTCACTAAATGAGATCAACAATCCATTATTATTATTTATGTCAAAATTATTATCCATGTCAATACATTTAAAATTCTTATAAAACTTGTCTTCAATAAAGTTTACATTTCTAGATAAAATTGTCTTCCTGGGATTAGATGGGTCTAAAAGTCGGTAACCTTTAGTTAATTCTGAATAACCGACAAAAATACATAATTTTGCCTTAGCGTTCAACTTACTTGTACGAATAGACTTAGGCATCAATGGATATGCAATGCACCCAAAAACACGAAGGTGTCCAAGACTAATTGTATGTCCGGACCAGACCTCCTCGGGCAGCTGTCCTGCTAACGCCGCGGTGGGGCTCCTATTCTTTAAATAGATGGCTGTTTGAACAGCCTCACCCCAAAAACGGTTACAGAGACCTGCATGAATCATCATACATCTAGCTTTTTCCATTAGACTCCTATTCAAACGTTCACAAGTACCATTTTGAGGAGCACAATATGGTACGGTTAACTGGTGCGCAATACCTTCCTTCTCCAGGAAAGCCTTAAAGTCATTGTTGACATATTCACCACCACAGTCAGAACGCAGGCACTTAATATGCAACCCAGTCTGCTTTTCAACGAAATTTTTGAAATTAATAAAAGATGCTAGTACATCAGACTTTCTTTTCAATAAATATACAAAACTTTTTCGAGAAAAATCGTCAGTAAGGGTCAATAAATACCTTGCACCACCCCAGCTGGTCTCCTTCACAGGGCCAAACACGTCGCTGTGTATAAGCTCCAAAAGCTGGCTCGCGCGTCCCGTAGACTTCTTCGGATAAGCCTTGGCCACAGGCTTTCCCTGAAGACAGGCGACACACGGGTTGATAACACCTTTGTCAACCTGAAATGATACGTTACGCGCAGCACACTCCTTCAGTGCACACATACCTTTCAGACCTAAGTGCCCTAGCCTACAATGCCATAAATCAGCATTCGAACAATGAGAACCAACTAACTTTGCAGTCTGTGCTTCCTGCACTTGATGTAGGACAGCCATCGACTGCTCCTTTGCAACAGTAACATTTAATTTGTAAATACCCTTACTCAGACATGCAGACATAATGGGCTTGCCTTTAATATGACATTTATCAAAAATAAAACACCCATCATCCTTGAACACCACGATCATTCCCCTCTCACACATTTTACTAACAGAAAGCAAATTTTCACTTAATTCTGGGACATACATTACATTTTTTAAAGTTTTACTACAATTATTAATGCCAACTTGTATATCACCAACACCAGAACTCTCTAACTTAGTTTTCTTATCAGCACAGGTTATTAACACATTACTATTTTTTTAAATTAGTCATTAAATCAATGTCATTACACATATGTGATGAAGATCCACTGTCCACAATGAAATCTTTACTCTGCACAGTTGCCAAAAAAGAAGAAGCGAACACAGTCTGTTCCTCTTTATTCCCTTTCTTCAGATTTTTGAGTTTAAAGCAGCGAGACTTCATATGGCCAGGTTTCTTGCAAAAATGACAGACAACCTTCTTTTTATAGTTTCCAGCAGCAAGTGCGCTTGATGAATTTTCTTCTGTGTTGGTGTTAGTCTTTCTGAACTCTTCTTGGATCAATCGAGCACGCACAAGTTCTGACAATAATTCCTTAGTCATGGATGCTGTCTCTAAGGCTGATACAAGTGTGTCAAATTCCTGGGGGAGACCAGACAGCAGTATCTCTGCTACCTCAGCATCCTCTATAACTTTTCCGATGTCCGCCAGTTGTTGAACAATGGTAAATACAGTGTCGATGTACGAGGTCATACTTTCAGACCTAGCGTAGTCCATTCGATGAAGTTGACGAAGTAATGTCACTCGTCTAAATAAACCATTATCTTCAAAAACTGACTTGAGTTTGTCCCATGCTTCTTTAGCAGTATTACAGCTGTATAACAGCTGATAAAGTGAGGGTTTAATACTAAGGGAAATGCGAGCAAGTGCCTTCGCAATTTTAATTTGATCTGATTCTGTTCCATTTATGCAATCCCATAAACCTTCCAAAATAAGGGAATTTTTGACAGCGAATTTCCAGGAGTTGTAATTAGACACTCCTTCTAATTTTTCTATATTAAAACCTCCGCCGATCACGTAGGTGGATGACGAAGAAATACCCTGCGCAGCAGTTTCAGCGCGAGGAGATGTCTCGCTATTCGGCATTTTTGTAGGTTATTAACCGAATGTGACACGATGAGACGATGATAATTTTCTACGATGGTCAATGCGCAATCAAATTTTCTTCTCATCAAACGGATCAAGGCGTGGTAATCTGGTATTACAGCAAAGCACATACCTCGTCGTATATCTGGGCGAACATAACCTGAAGTGCAGAATGAGGTGGCGAGCGCATGGAAGCAGGAGATGACTTCGAAGTAATGTGGCGGCGAAATAATAATCCAGATAGTATTTGACGCTGTATTCTTCACAAATACAATATTCAAATGTGGAACTTTACATACAATCAACATTAATTTAATTCGATGTAAATGCACACGCATCGCATAGGATCGGTGACGGGAGGAAGACAAAGACCACGGACAAACCTAGTGTTGTCATAAAACTAAACAGGCAAAGACAATGTAGAGCTAATAAGAATGGTACACACTTACACATTTTAACACTCTTCGCATCAGAAGAAAGAACCGTCAACTTGAACTATACATACTGTTGGAATAGCTTTATAGTCTATGCTTTACATTATTCCATGTTACTCTATATTGTCTCTGTCACCCTCTCTTCCTCCATGGCCCTATTGCCGTAAGCCACGTATTTTGTGTCGTCCCCGTTTACACTGATTTATTTTTATTATATTTTTGCAATTAAGTGTTATAAAGTTGTAAAACATATTCTGGTGTGTTTCGTGAATAAACACAGACCTTTATATAAACGCTACGTGTTTGATTTTGCTCTACCAAAAAAGACCGCATCTCAGCATTCACCACGCCCGCTGCCGCTGCGTCCTCACTCTCCAACAGGTTATGGGCCCAGTAGAATACTGTTAAAGCTAAGAGTAGCACTGATTGGCGTGCGGAATTTAGAATGCCTGAGTCGGATGATCAGAGCACCAACCACTTGGGACACACGTCACATATAACCTCAAACATGTCAACTTCAACTATAGAGAAATTAAATGGCCTTGATAATTGGATCAATTGGAAATTTGCTATTAGGATGGTACTCACACTGGATGGATTGTGGAATTGCGTACTTGGCACCGACAACGATGAAACACGTGATGCACGTGCACTGGCTAGAATTTGTTTATCGTGTCAACCATGTTTATACCAGATTGTTCGCGAAGCCAAGACAGCTAAGGATGCTTGGAAATTGCTATCGGATACTTTTGAAGACAAAGGGCTGTATAGAAGAGTACTACTGCTTCGACAATTACATCGTGTCGAATATAGCCACTACTCGAACATGTCTGAGTACATTGAAAGCGTGTTAAAGCTCGTCACACAGCTGTCCGACATTGGTAAGACGATTGATGACGAAGAAACTGCCGAAATTCTACTGTCAGGTTTGCCGGAGGAGTATAATGTCCTGGTATCCAGTCTCGAGACAGCGGGTTTGACTAACACCTTGTCTAGCGAAGTAGTCCGGACTCGACTACTGCAAGAGTATCATAGGCGTCACAACGGGAACAATGTTTCAGATAATTTAGCTTATGTAGCTACAAGAAGAAAGAAGTCTACATTAACATGCACATATTGCCAAAAAAATGGTCATGCTGCCAGTCGCTGTTTCAAGAAAAAGCGAGATGAATCTAAGAAGAAACAAGTGGAACACACTATGTATGCATCAGCATATTCCGCTTCACATTCGAAGGAGTTCATCATAGACAGCGGTGCGACTTCCCACATGTCTGGAGATCCTACACTGGTAGAAGAAAAAATGAAAAAGAAGTGTGTTATTTCTGTAGCCAATGGCGAACAGTTAAATAGTGAAATTATTGGTAAGACTGTTATTTCTTCTAATGTAACTTTAGACAATGTTCTCTATGTGCCTAACTTGTCAAACAATTTAATGTCTGTTAGTGAGATCACCAAGAATGGTTATATTGTTATTTTTTCCAAAGAGAATTGTAGTATTTACAGTAATTGTCAAATCACAGGCAACAAAGTTTTAAGTATTAATAAACATGATGGGCTTTACAAATTGAAATTGCAAGCGCGACCAAACTCCCAATTAGGTCATTCTATACCTTTGCAATCTAGGCAAGGAACCATGAGTGCCAATGCTGCAACCTGTGCACCTATGTCTGTTTGGCATAGACGCCTCGGTCACCTGAATCGTCAAGGTATGTTGTTGTTGGGTGCTGGGAATAAGTGTGGTGTCGTTTTTCAGCATGAAGATGATGTGCCCACTAGCTGCATCGCCTGCCTTACTGGGAAGATGTGTGAAACATCGTTTCCTCAGTCAAGTGCGGGGCGTGCTGCTCATCCCCTGGACCTGATACATAGCGATGTCGCTGGACCGATTCAAGTACCCAGCTGGAGCGGAGCTCGCTACTTGCTCACCTTCACTGATGACCACACGAGAAAAACCTTCGGTTATCTTTTGAAAAATAAATCTGATGTAAGTTCCAATTTCATTAACTTTAAAACTATGGTTGAAAAACAAACTGGTTTGCGTATCAAAGTATTACGCACTGACAATGGTACTGAATACTGTAATAATAATATGTCCAATTACCTTAAAAAGGAAGGCATTATTCACCAAACATCCTGCCCATACAGCAGTGCGCAGAATGGGGTTAGCGAGCGCGCAAATCGCACCATTTTTGAGAAAGCCAGAGCCATGTTACAGGAGTCACGTTTGTCTGATCGCTACTGGGGCGAAGCTGTTATGACGGCTATTTACCTCAAAAATAGGTCCCCTACCAGAGCATTATTGGATAAAATCCCTGAGCGTGAGTGGACTGGATCTGACATTGATCTCAGTCATCTGCGCGTTTTCGGCTGTGTGGCATACTCACATGTACCTCATCAAAAACGGCGTAAATTAGATGCTAAGGCTAAACAATATATATTTGTTGGATATGGTGAAACGTGCAAGGGATACCGTCTGGTGGATCCTTCTAATCCTTATAAGGTCATATATTCAAGAAGTGTTGTTTTTATTGAGGATAAATTTATACATACAAATGTCTTGCATGCAGAGGCTAAGGAGAATGGAGCAAATTTTATTATTTTTGATAATTTTATTAATAGTAATGACAATTTTAAAAATAATATTGATGATGATAATAATCGCTGTGATAATATTTTAGATGTCTGTGATACTAGTTTTAATCAAAACTGTGATAGTAATCATGATATTAATAAGAGCCAGGATGACAATTTAAATGAAAAATCTAATCAAAATTCTTCTGTGGTTTCAGAGGTGGAGATGACGTCACCACTGTCTGACCTGTACCGCACTTCTGAGGATGTCTCCGAGGCTGACGGCGAGGATGGCGTGCTTTCTGGCACCGTCGACCCTCTTCCGCCCTCTACATCTCGAGGAGGAGAGCAGACTACGGCGGAATCTACCGACGCGTCTATATCTCGTCCTGTGCGTAGTACCAGAGGTATTTTCCCTGAGAGGTTTAACGATTATCATTTAACGTCACTGTTGGCCACAGCATTTTCTTCTTGCGAACCACTAACGTTCCATGAGGCCATGAAATCACCTGAGAAGGAGGATTGGTACGGCGCTATGGCGTGTGAGTTCAACTCCCTCATTAAAAATAATGCATGGGAATTAATTGATCGACCGCAAAATGTTAATGTTCTTAAAAACAAATGGGTATTAAAGAAGAAGTATGATGCAACAGGTAAATTCACAAGATTCAAAGCTAGATTAGTTGCCTGTGGTTATAGTCAAAAAGAAGGAATAGACTATTCTGATACTTATTCACCTGTTGTTAGACATTCGACATTGCGTATTTTATTTGCCATTGCAAATCAGTTGGACCTGTGTATGGATCATATAGATGTCACCACAGCGTTTTTAAATGGCGCGTTAGATGAAAAGATCTATATGGAGCAGCCAACTGGTTTCATATCTGATTGTAATAAAGATAAGGTCTGCTTGCTCAAGAAAAGCATTTACGGCTTAAAACAAGCTAGCAGAATGTGGAACATTAAAATTCACTCGGTTCTATCACAAAATGGATTTAAACAGAGCAAATGCGAGCCTTGTGTTTATATTAACAAAACTAATGATAAATACATAATCTTAGCATTATTTGTTGATGATTTTTATGTGTTTCACAATGATTGTATAGAAACAGTTACATCATTGCTAAAACAGCATTTTGAAATACGTTTTCTAGGAAAATTGAAAAATTGTTTAGGCATGAATGTGACCAAACACAATAATGTAACTGTTCTGGACCAGTCCGATTATATAAGGCGGTTGTTGGAGAAATACAGTATGTCAGATTGTAAGACAGTTTCAACACCAATGCCTGTTAATTGTAAACTGGAAAAATGTGATAAAAGTTTAGATGACAATGTTTATCAATATAGACAACTGTTGGGCTCTCTAATGTTTTTGTCGGTTTGCACCCGCCCAGACATTTCATATGCCTGTAGTCAGTTGAGTCAGTTCAGTACCTGTTTTAACGTCAGTCATTGGCGCATTGCAAAGCGTATATTAAGATATCTGGCGGGGACAATAAATTATGGTCTCCATTTCGAAAAGGATATTAACTTTGAGATAAATGCCTACGCAGATGCAGATTGGGCCAATGACGTAACAGACCGCAAGTCATATACTGGATTTGTAATAAAACTTGGTAACAATGTCATTAATTGGGAAGCTCGCAAACAACGATGTGTAGCCCTGTCGAGCACTGAAGCTGAATATCTCTCTATTAGCGATGTATGCAAGGATATCTGCTTTGTCAAGAGTTTCTTGATGGAAATAATTGACAAACACTTTGATGTCAATGTATTTAACGACAATCAAAGTGCTCAGAAATTGTTGTTAGTTAAGGAATATTCCCATAGAAAGACTAAACATATCGACTTGCGGTATCACTTTGTAAAGGACTTGATACAGGAAGGACAAATTAATGTTAAGTACCTATGTACAGAGGAAATGATTGCTGATGTTCTTACAAAACCATTGTGTGTGCAGAAGCATCAAACTTTTGTGAAATGTCTAAAATTGAAATTATTGGAAAACTTTAGTTTTGTATAAAAGTAGAGTCACCTTTATACAGTTATTTTATTTTATTTGAAGTAATGTAGAGGGGTTTCAATTTCACTGTATCTGGTCATTTAATTAGTTGTATGTTTGAATATTGTACAGCATAAGGAGGAGTGTTGGAATAGCTTTATAGTCTATGCTTTACATTATTCCATGTTACTCTATATTGTCTCTGTCACCCTCTCTTCCTCCATGGCCCTATTGCCGTAAGCCACGTATTTTGTGTCGTCCCCGTTTACACTGATTTATTTTTATTATATTTTTGCAATTAAGTGTTATAAAGTTGTAAAACATATTCTGGTGTGTTTCGTGAATAAACACAGACCTTTATATAAACGCTACGTGTTTGATTTTGCTCTACCAAGAAAGACCGCATCTCAGCATTCACCACGCCCGCTGCCGCTGCGTCCTCACTCTCCAACACATACATACGTAAATCACGTCTTTATCCCTTACGGGGTAGACAGAGTGATGTGTATGTGTGAGTACACGCACACTAAAAACCTGTAACTGTCAGTTGATCAGTCAATAATAAACTATACCTAGTTAGAGCAGCTATAGCTGCATTGTGTACGAGCGTTTGATTACTGTCCGATACCTGCCGTCAGACAGACTTCTCACAGACCCCATGGGGTAATAAGAGCCAATGTCACGCTTAGCATGATTGTGAGCGTATAGGTGGAAAGGGAAATCAAAACAGTGATGGGTTGCTTTGCTAGCCGCATTGCTTATTCGATGATTCCTAAGATTTCCGCCATTATTTTCGCCCATTCCCTCGATGGGCTTTTACCATCTGCGGGGAAGAAAAAAACAACTGGTAGGTACCTTTATTTTTGCTCTCAGACCAGCGTGGAATTAATAATAAAAATAATAATAAAAGGTATTTTATTCAACAGTTTGCAATTACATTTAGATAAAAAAGTAAACAACGAAAATAAAAAGTCCTCTAGGTTGGCAACGCATCTGCAATCCATGCAATGTGGGTGTCTATGGGCAGTGGTGATCGCTTACCATCAGGTGACCCACTTGCTCGTTTGCCTTCCTATTCACATACAAAAAAAAAAAAAAAAAAAGATAAATTACGAGTATGCCTTCAATTAACTTTACGGACATGGATATAAAGTACGAGAACTTAAGGTAGGTTATTTCTCTGCACTCCACCAACCAACTACAACTACAAAGAGAATATAAGCCGCTAACGCTAAATGGCTCCCACACTCCCACATACACCAAAAACCGAGTTTTGAACAAACCTCCAAATTTCTGGAAGTCAATTTCAAGATTGCTAGTTGAAAAACTTCAGGCGTCATAATCAAAATTTCGTCAGGCGTAGAGCCGATTTCGAAAACTGACTGTCCAGAAACCGCTCATCAGTAAAACTCCAAACTCTCGGGTAATTTAAAGCTGCCCCAGCACTACCCACCACCAAAATTTGGTGGCTACCCTCACGGGTATAGCTGTTTCAACAACCCAAATAGTAAAACTTTTACTAATATTTGAATTAATTTCGTCCGGAGCGCAAAGTGTAAAATTGGAGAAAATCCAAGTAGACAATAGCAAGCCAATGTATCGAGTAGAACCGAGTCAGAAAAAGGGCAGCCGCGGTTCATCTGCGTCTATATCCCGCAAATCACCGATAAAACCATCAACGTTACTGTGAATGTTCGCACACGAATAAACGCCTTTAAGTGAGTATTCCATTAAAAATTAGAAAGTTCGTAATTCAAGAACGAAGCGGAAAAATCCCCTACAATTGAAACAAAATTTAAAAACTTGGTGAGCTCTTCCTTTCGATGTCAAAAATAGAATAGTTGGTCAAGACTGAATTCATGGAAATCAATTACGAAATTGCTAATTTTAAATTTCAGGGGACATTAATGAGATTTTCTCCAGGCGCAGGGGCAATTTCGAAAATGAATTTCTCGTAAACCGCTCGATGTAAACCTTTTAAAGATCTGACAGGATGTAGTACTTCTGCAGAACTACCCTCTACCAAAATTTGGTTAGGGTGGGATGACGGGTATAGCCGCTACAACTATCCAAATAGTAAAAGTTTTACTAATGTTTGAATTAAATTCGTGCAAAGAAAAATCGAAAAAAACCAGCCAAGTCCACGTTTTGGGATAGAATCGAGTTATTACAAGGGTGAACAAAAGTCTATTGTATCTCCACTCCAAAAATCGCTGAAATCCATCAAGTGAACGTCTAGCGAGGAAGAAATAAGACCATTTTTCGAGTCAATATTAGATGAAAAGTGGAATAACTTACGATTAAATTAATTTATACGACTATAAATTACGACAAAGTATAAAGAATCAGCGCCTTTAACGTTTAGGTACGATTTGAGTCTCTAAAAGCAAGAAATTTGGTAACTATTTAAAAAAACTGCATAAATACCTATTGACCGAGGTGATGTAGCCAAGCATTTGACCGGTGGGTGGGAGTGGCGGGCCAATTTTTTTCGCGATTTTCGATATTTTAAAAATCGTAAAAGATGCGGAACTGACGTAGCATTACGAATATGTGATTGAAACAAATAATTTACACCGAAAAAGTAGTAAAATAAATTAATTTCAGTTTTTCTTTTGTCTTCACTACACCTAGTATAAAACAAAGTCGCTTTCTCTGTCCCTATGTCCCTATGTCCAAATGTATGCTTAAGTCTTTAAAACTACGAAACGGATTATGATGCGGCTTTTTTAAATAGATAGAGTGAATCAAGAGGAAGGTTTATATGTATAATACATGCATAATATACCGTGCGAAGCCGGGGCGGGTCGCTAGTTCAAGTAATAAAATAAGGAAACCAATTATAACCTAACCAACTTGAACCAAATAATTTGAACCTAACAAATTTAAGCCTAACTAATTATAACCTAAAAATTGAAAACTTTCAAATTTGAACCGAATCAATTTCAATTTGTGACGTCAGCAGCGCCGGCACCGCCGCGTGACGTCACAATGCCTCGCAGCGGCCGGCGGCCGCCCCGCCCCCCGCGCGCCCCGCCACTTCGATAGTATATAAGGCACCACGCGGCGCTACACATTCATTCGCTGGAGCGCGCCGCGCGGATGCAGACCGGCTACCAGTTTGTGTCGCGTGGGGCCAACTCCGAGTGAATCATCCTTCCTCCAGCGCGTGTCCCGGACCACCAGGGCGCGCCTGAGGTTCCTGTTCCCTCCTCCAGTGCATGCCCCGGAGCCCCAGGGCGTGCCTGAGGAATCCCGTCTCCTCCAGCGCGTGTCCCGGAGTACCAGGGCGCGCCTGAGGGCCTCCGTTCCCGTCTCCTCCAGCGCGTGCCCCGGAGTCCCAGGGCGCGCCTGAGGGCCTCCGTCCCGTTTCCTCCAGCGCGTGTCCCGGAGCACCAGGGCGCGCCTGAGGAACTCCGTTCCTTTCCTCCAGCGCGTGCCCCGGGGTCCCGGGGCGCGCCTGAGGATCCTGAACCACACACTCCGGCGGTCTCCTACCCGCACCAACCACCGCATCCCGATCCTGCCACGAATAGGCTCCCGAGCACCGCAACCGCCCTTAATCATAAGATACCCTAGCTCTTAGACTTAGTCGTTAAGTTCCCTTTTGTACATATAACCTAGATTAGTTAAGTACCAATAAAAGGCCTACTGAGCCCGTCTCCTTGTTTTCGTTCCACACTCCCCATAGGCTACCCCAGGCTGATAGAATCAAAGAACATACAACAACAAAAAGACCCTCGCAGTGCCCAGCACCGAAGGTCACGTGACGAGTCGCCCTCCCCCACACGCCGGGCCAAGAGCGCTCCGTCACAAATTAAACCTAACAAATTGAAATTGGTTAGCCAATTTGAATCTAACTATTGTGAACCTGAACAATTCGAACCTAATTGACTTCAACCTAACAAATTGAACCTAACCAAACTTGAACCTAATCTATTTCAACCTAACAAATTGAACCTAACCAAACTTGAACCTAATTGATCTCAACCTAACAATTTTAACCTAACCAAACTTGAACCTAATCGATTTAAACCTAACAAATTGAACCTAAACAAACTTGAACCTAATCGATTTAAACCTAACAAATTGAACCTAACCAAACTTGAACCTAATCGATTTCAACCTAAAAAATTGAACCTAACCAATTTTGAACCTAACTGATTTCAACCTAACAAATTGAATATTTTATTGAATCAGGCGTTACTTTGCGGAGGTCCATTTCAATGTACACAAAATATTTACCTTGCTACTCCGCTACTTACGTGCAAGTTAACCAAGCATGTGCGAAATATATACGCTTTGCATGCAAGCCCTCCCACCACTACTGCCACACAAAATACGGCACGTATTTAAATATCGAAAGTTAAAATATCTAAAATTAAAAAGTCGACGGTCAAAATATCGAAAATCAGAATGTCGAACGATCATAAGGTCGAAATTCAAAATGTCGAAAGTATATATTATCGAATAGTACAATTATCGAATGCTTAAATTTCGAAAATCTGAATATCGACAGCTACATTATCGAAAATCAGAATGTCGAACGATCATAAAGTCGAAATTCATAATGTCGAAAGTATACAGGGTGTTTGGTAGCCAGGTGCAAAGCCTTAAGGCGAAGGGATAGGCAAAAGCTCATAAATTGGTTGTTTTTGTGCATGTTTTATGGCGATAATACACAATTTGGAGTTTTGAAAACTGCACATTCTATAAAACATGTCTTGAATTAGAATTCACCGGTGAAAACATATTCCTTAATGTCGTAGTTAGTACAAAAATTCGTTTGCTCTAAGAGTCTCGAAAATATTTTGTGCACGGTTTGCTCGGGTGAAACCAATCTGTTTGCTACCAATCTCGACGAGGTCACTCTAGTAACTCATAATTAAAATTCCGCGGTGCGTTTGCTTCAATTAGCCAACAAATAAGGCTTTAGAGAGTAGTACTGCCCTGATCCTGTGAAAAGGGCGAACGCAATATTTGCCCGCACATTCAATCAGGCGCTTTTCAATGTACAAAAAAATTCGGAAACCAAAAAAATGTTAAAAAGATAATACAATGAAATAAATTATTAAGATAAAACCAAAAATGTTCATAAAAAAATAATAAAAAAATAATAGATAAATAAATAAAAAAATAATTTGGATAAGACGTATGAAAATAATAAGGAAAAAGCAACGTTGCATGTTCGCTCGGTGGCGGCAGTGCGTAAGCGACGCGACGTTGCCAATATTCGCTTCGCGTTTTTTCATATTGGTTTGGCTAAGCATGTTGTTTGAGTCACAGAATAGGCGCGAAACAGTGCTTCAAAAAGTCGTACTCGTTCGCTTCGCACGTATAATACCTATATTAAGTTAAAAGTTATTATTTTCAATCCGTTTTTTGGGAACTTAGTGGCAGGTTGGTTTGATACTAACTTACTTGCTGTTTAGCGAACAAGCATGGGAAATAGGATTTTGGTTGGAATTACTGCATGAAAAATTTTGATAATGATGCAAGTAGTACTCCAATGTATAGTCTATCATTAGAAAGAAAAAAAATGATATCTGAAGGTCAAAGTGGTTCCCAAACATGGATCCGTTATCAAAATAAAAAAGACCGCCATATTGAAATCTTTAGTTTTTCGACCGATTAATTTCAAAATCGATATCTGAGGATCCGAGTTGTCTCCAAACACGTATCCGTTATCAGAAATAACAAAAGTGGCCGCTATTTTGAAATCTTTAAGTTTTGGGCCGATTATTTTCAAAATCGATATCTGAGGGTCCGAGTGGTCGTCAAACACAAATCTGCTACCGAAAATGAAAAAACTGGCCGCCATTTTGAATTCTTTACTTTTTGGACCGAATATTTTCAAAATCGATATCTAAGGGTCCGAGTGGTCGTGAAACACAAATCTGCTATCAAAAATGAAAAAACTGGCCGCCATTTTGAAATCTTTAGTTTACCGACCGATTGATTTCAAAATCGATATCTGAGAATCCGAGTTGTCTCCAAACACGTATCCGTTATCAAAAATGACAAAAGTGGTCGCCATTTTGAAATCTTCAGTTTTTGGACCGATTATTTTCA
The DNA here is from genome assembly GCA_963854515.1 of Pandemis heparana. Classification (NCBI taxonomy): domain Eukaryota; kingdom Metazoa; phylum Arthropoda; class Insecta; order Lepidoptera; family Tortricidae; genus Pandemis; species Pandemis heparana. The sequence continues at coordinate 8,367,758 of OY978035.1, forward strand.
AAACCGATATCTGAGGGTCCGAGAGCTCCCCAAACATAAATCCGTTATCAAAAATGAAAAAAGTGGCCGTCATTTTGAAATCTTTAAGTTTTGGGCCGATTATTTTCAAAATCGATATCTGAGGGTCCGAGTGGTTGTCAAACAAAAATCTGCCACCGAAAATGAAAAAACTGGCCACCATTTTGAATTCTTTACTTTCTAGACCAATTGTTTTCAAAATCGATATCTGAGGATCCGAGTGGTCCCCAAACATGAATCCGTTTTTAAAAATTAAAAAAGTGGCCGCCATTTTGAAATCTTTAAGTTTTGGACCGAATATTATCAAAATCGATATCTAAGGGTTCGAGTGGTCGTGAAACACAAATCTGCTATCAAAAATGAAAAAACTGGCCGCCATTTTGAAATCTTTAGTTTACCGACCGATTGATTTCAAAATCGATATCTGAGAATCCGAGTTGTCTCCAAACACGTATCCGTTATCAAAAATGACAAAAGTGGCCGCCATTTTGAAATCTTTAGTTTTTGGACCGATTATTTTCAAAACCGATATCTAAGGGTCCGAGAGCTCCCCAAACACGTATCCGTTATCAAAAATGACAAAAGTGGCCGCCATTTTGAAATCCTTAGTTTTTGGACCGATTATTTTCAAAACCGATATCTGAGGGTCCGAGAGGTCCCCAAACATGAATCCGTTTTTAAAAATGAAAAAAGTGGGCGCCATTTTGAAATCTTTAAGTTTTGGTCCGATTTTTTTCAAAATCGATATCTAAGGGTCTGAGTGGTCGTGAAACACAAATCTGCTATCAAAAATGAAAAAAATGGCCGACATTTTGAAATCTTTAGTTTTCCGACCGATTGATTTCAAAATCGATATCTGAGGATCCGAGTTGTCTCCAAACACGTATAATACGTTATCAAAAATGACAAAAGTGGCCGCCATTTTGAAATATTTAGTTTTCAGACCGATTGTTTTCAAAATCGATATCTGAGGATCCGAGTGGTCCCCAAACATGAATCCGTTTTTAAAAATTAAAAAAGTGGCCGCCATTTTGAAATCTTTAAGTTTTGGACCGAATATTATCAAAATCGATATCTAAGGGTTCGAGTGGTCGTGAAACACAAATCTGCTATCAAAAAAGAAAAAACTGGCCGCCATTTTGAAATCTTTAGTTTACCGACCGATTGATTTCAAAATCGATATTTGAGAATCCGAGTTGTCTCCAAACACGTATCCGTTATCAAAAATGACAAAAGTGGCCGCCATTTTGAAATCTTTAGTTTTTGGACCGATTATTTTCAAAACCGATATCTGAGGGTCCAAGAGCTCCCCAAACATAAATCCGTTATCAAAAATGAAAAAAGTGGCCGCCATTTTGAAATCTTTAAGTTTTGGGCCGATTATTTTCAAAATCGATATCTGAGGGTCCGAGTGGTTGTCAAACACAAATCTGCTACCGAAAATGAAAAAACTGGCCACCATTTTGAATTCTTTACTTTCTAGACCAATTGTTTTCAAAATCGATATCTGAGGATCCGAGTGGTCCCCAAACATGAATCCGTTTTTATAAATGAAAAAACTGGCCGCCATTTTGAAATCTTTAGTTTACCGACCGATTGATTTCAAAATTAATATCTGAGAATCCGAGTTGTCTCCAAACACGTATCCGTTATCAAAAATGACAAAAGTGGCCGCCATTTTGAAATCCTTAGTTTTTGGACCGATTATTTTCAAAACCGATATCTGAGGGTCCGAGAGGTCCCCAAACATGAATCCGTTTTTAAAAATGAAAAAAGTGGGCGCCATTTTGAAATCTTTAAGTTTTGGTCCGATTTTTTTCAAAATCGATATCTAAGGGTCTGAGTGGTCGTGAAACACAAATCTGCTATCAAAAATGAAAAAAATGGCCGACATTTTGAAATCTTTAGTTTTCCGACCGATTGATTTCAAAATCGATATCTGAGGATCCGAGTTGTCTCCAAACACGTATAATACGTTATCAAAAATGACAAAAGTGGCCGCCATTTTGAAATATTTAGTTTTCAGACCGATTATTTTCAAAACCGATATCTGAGGGTCCGAGAGGTCCCCAAACATAAATCTGTTTTTAAAAATGAAAAAAGTGGCCGCCATTTTGAAATCTTTAAATTTTGGATCGATTATTTTTAAAATCGATATCTGAGGGTCCGAGTGGTCATCAAACACAAATCTGCTATCGAAAATAAAAAAAACTGGCCGCCATTTTGAATTCTGTACTTTTTGGACCAAATGTTTTCAAAATCGATATCTGAGGATCCGAGTGGTCCCCAAACAAGAATCCGTTTTTAAAAATAAAAAAAGGTGTCCACCAATTTAAAAACTAGTTTTTGTACCGATTGATTTCAAAATCGATATCTTACGATCTGAGTGGTTCCCAAACACGTATCCGTTATACAAAATAGAAAAGTCATCATCATTTTGAAATGTTTAGTTTTTGAACAGATTGTTTTCAAAATCGATATCTGAGCTGGCGGTCTCTTTTTCCATTTTTGATAACGGGTTGATAAATGGTGGCCAGTTTTTTCATTTATAAAAACGGATTCATGTTTGGGGACCACTCGGATCCTCAGATATCGATTTTGAAAACAATTGGTCTAGAAAGTAAAGAATTCAAAATGGCAGCCACTTTTTTCATTTTTAAAAACAGTTTTATGTTTGGGGACCTCTCGGACCCTCAGATATCGGTTAATAATCGGTCTGAAAACTAAACATTTCAAAATGGCGGCCACTTTTGTCATTTTTGATAACGTATACGTGTTTGGAGACAACTCGGATCCTCAGATATCGATTTTGAAATCAATCGGTCGGAAAACAAAAGTTTTCAAAATGGCGGCTACTTTTTTCATTTTTGATAACGGATTTATGTTTGGGGAGCTCTCGGACCCTCAGATATCGGTTTTGAAAATAATCGGTCCAAAAACTAAAGATTTCAAAATGGCGACCACTTTTGTCATTTTTGATAACGGATACGTGTTTGGAGACAACTCGGATTCTCAGATATCGATTTTGAAATCAATCGGTCGTTAAACTAAAGATTTCAAAATGGCGGTCAGTTTTTTCATTTTTGATAGCAGATTTGTGTTTCACGACCACTCGGACCCTTAGATATCGATTTTGAAAATATTCGGTCCAAAACTTAAAGACTTCAAAATGGCGGTCACTTTTTTCATTTTTAAAAACGGATTCATGTTTGGAGACAACTCGGATTCTCAGATATCGATTTTGAAATCAATCGGTCGGTAAACTAAAGATTTCAAAATGGCGGCCAGTTTTTTCATTTTCGATAGCAGATTAGTGTTTCACGACCACTCGGACCCTCAGATATCGATTTTGAAAACAATTGGTCTAGAAAGTAAAGAATTCAAAATGGCGGCCAGTTTTTTCATTTTCGATAGCAGATTTGTGTTTGACGACCACTCGGATTCTCAGATATCGATTTTGAAAATAATCGGTCCAAAACTTAAAGAATTCAAAATGGCGGCCACCTTTTTCATTTTTGATAACGGATTTATGTTTGGGGACCTCTCGGACCCTCAGATATCGGTTTTGAAAATAATCATTGGAAAAACCATGCCTTATTCTGTACCTTTCCCGCACACGTACAAGTTTTACTTTATTCTGCAATAATAATTTACGTTGCGACTCTAGACAGACTCTGGACACCTTTGACGTCACGTTCATCACTATCCCGCGGAAACTGCATTTTTCTAGGATAAAAAGTAGCCTGTTTTAATCTAGGGTACCAACTGTCTTCGTTCCAAATTTCATCCAAATCCGTCCAGTTGTTGTAGCTTGAAGAAGAAACAAACATACATACACACTCACTCACATCGTCACAAACTTTCTCATGTATTATATCACATACATACATACATAAATAACGTCTCTATTCCTTGCGGAGCAGACAGAGCCCAAGGTAACAAGACCTTAAAGGCCACGTTACGAATGCCGAAATGTTAATTTTTTTTATTATTTTTGCAAAATCTGATTTGAACATTATGCTGTGTCTGTGTAGGCAATCGGAAAACTAAAGCAAGCGCCATCTACTAACATCACAGTGCAATATTTCAATCCATCAGCCCGCGCCCATTCGCATCGAGTTCACGCGTCGATTATTTAACAGATGTCGCGTTGATCGGACTGCTTGCCACGTCACGAACGGGCAAGGTCATTTGCCTATCCCTTCGCCTTAAGGGGGTGATAGCCGAGGTATTTTTGAGCATTTTGAGCCATACATGTCATAGCCGAAATATGATATATTTTTTTTAAATTGAAAATTTTAAAAATTTATGAAAATACCCAGAATTTGATAGAAACGTGTCAATATTGCACCAATGGGCGTTAATTTGTAAACAAAATCTTTTATTTCGGATAGTTTAATGTGTATTGGACCAAATGAAATAATTTTTAAGTGTTTGTCTTGCCACATAAACAAAATGGAGGCATTCGAAATTACTAAAAATGTCTTATTTTGGAACAGAGTCATTTTTATGTGCCTCAAAAAAAATCCTGGAAATGTTCAAACATTTTTAAAAACATGCCTGTTTATTGCTCTTTCTTTTAAGGTATCACTCATTCACATTGCTTGCTAAATCTGAGATAAAAAGTAAAAACCAAACTCGGGGAGCACTAGCTAAGAATGCACTAGTATTGAAATTTCACGTTAAAGGTAGGTACTTCAGTAGTAAATTACATGAAAAAAAGGTAAAAAAAAAAAAACATTAATCTTCACTTCTTTGTGATTTGAACAGTAAATTAATTCATTTTACAACTTTTTTTTACCTTTTTTTTTATGTAAATTTACTAGGTAAGCGTAGGTACTTACCTAGTAAATTACATGAAAAAACGCGAAATTTCAATACTAGTGCATTCTTAGCGAATGCTCCCCGAGTTTGGTTTTTACTTTTTATCTCAGATTTAGCAAGCAATGTGAATGAGTGATACCTTAAAAGAAAGAGCAATAAACAGGCATGTTTTTAAAAATGTTTGAACATTTCCAGGATTTTTTTTTATTTTTTTTTGAGGCACAGAAAAATTACTGTTCCAAAATAAGACATTTTTAGTAATTTCGAATGCCTCCATTTTGTTTATGTGGCAAGACAGACACTTAAAAATTATTTCATTTGGTCCAATACACATTAAGCTATCCGAAATAAAAGATTTTTTTTACAAATTAACGCCCATTGGTGCAATATTGACACGTTTCTCTCAAATTCTGGGTATTTTCATAATTTTTTAAAATTTTCAATTAAAAAAAAATATCAAATTTCGGCTATGACATATATGGCTCAAAATGCTCAAAAATACCTCGGCTATCACCCCCTTAAGGCTTTGCACCTGGCTACCAAACACCCTGTATATTATAGAATGCTTAAATATCGAAAATCAGAATGTCGAACGATCATAAAGTCGAAATTCAAAATATCGAAATTATATTATCGAATGGTACCTACAGTCGTCATTGAATATATCTGATCACATAAGGGTGCTCAAAAATGTCTGAACATGCACTCCAACGCCCTCACAGAAAGCGCGGGCAACATAGGTTAGGTTAGGTTAGTATTGCGTCAAGGCGCGAAGCGCCTGAACTAGGCGGAATAGAAGCTCCGCGAAGCGGAGCTCCGTCGACTTTTTTTTTCGTAGCTATTCAAAGTTATTTTGTTAATCACACATTTTACTTTGTCATACGTAACATTTAGTCGCATGAGAATTGAGTTTTTGAATCATTTTTTTTTTGTCATAAATGGAAAGTTTTGTTAGAAAAGTATTTTTGTTTTTTTTTTATTCGCTATAATTAACGAGTTATACCGATTTGAAAATTGATCGTCGAGTACCGCACCGAAAACACACCGACAGTTCCCGAACAAGGCCGAGCCGCGTGTGACGTCACAATGTTAGTTTCCACTCGTAGTTAGTATACAGGTGATACCGTTTTTTGACTTTAATCTACTCTATTCTGTTATTATCCTACTATTATTATAAAATGCTAGTGTTTGTGAGAGCGTGTTTGTTTGTGACTCTTTCACGCTAAAACGGCTAAACAGATTTCGATAAAATTGGGCATACACGAACTTTATAATTTATAACCTGGATTTACGTACCGGCTATAGTAGGTGTCATTCACGATGGATGCCATCCACCGTGGTTCTTATTAATTTGTAGTTAAAGGTTAATTTTAATACATCTACGAGTCTTTGTGGATGGCACTATCTATACTTCTATCATGCTTCTATCCCAACTTTCCACGGTACCGGGATTTAAAACAATAAAATTAGATGAGAATAGTGATGAGTACACTTTGGTAGTAACTATTTTATATGAATAAGTAAATAAGTCGTGGGATTTCAGTTGAAAATCCCGTTGATTTTATCCCAGGGGAATTTCATAAGAAAACCCGGAATTTCGAGCACAAAGATGGCGGATGAAATTTTGTCACTAAAAATGTTTATGGGTGTCGTTTTTGTAGTAATTTGGTGGCTCTGAGCCCGATTTTGGCATATTTTTTTTTTTTAGATTCATGATGGCGGATGACATTTTGACACCATTGACACTGACACTAAAATATTGATGGGTGTCGTTTCGAGTAATTTGGTCCTGATTTTGACATACTTTTTTGGATTCAAGATGGCGGATGACATTTTGACACTATTGACACTTTGACACTAAAATATTGATGGGTGTCGTTTTCAAGTAATTTGGTGCTTCTGAGCCTGATTTTGACCTACTTTTTTGGATTCAAGATGGCGGATGACATTTTGACACTTTGACACTAAAAATGGTTATGGGTGTCGTTTTCGAGTAATTTGGTGGCTCTGAGCCCGATTTTGGCATAATTTTTTCGATCCAAGATGGCGGATGACATTTTGACATTACTGACACAAAAAATGTTTATGGGTGTCGGGTTCGAGTAATTTGGTGGCTCTCAGCCCGGTTTTGGCATAACTTTTTGGATCCAAGATGGCGGATGACATTTTGACATTACTGATACAAAAACACAAAAAAAAAAAAGTGTAAAATGTTACTCGAAAACGACCCTCATAAACATTTTTAGTGACAATAGTGTCAAAATGTCATCCACCATCTTGGATCCAAAAATTATGCCAAAATCGGGCTCAGAGGCACAAATTACTCAAAAACGACACACCCATCAACATTTTAGGGTCAATAGTGTCAAAATGTCATCCGCCATCTTGGATCCAAAAAATTATCTCAAAATCAGGCTCAGAAGCACCAAATTACTTGAAAACGACACCCATCAATACGTGCGTGACGCAAAGCGTGCTAAACAAGGACAAACATAGACTTGGTACTTATAAGCGACCAGTGTTATTAGAACTCCGTTTTTTTTTTTTTTTTTTTTTTTTTTTATACATGTACCCTCGACATGCCTCGAGGCCTTTATTTTCTACTTTTATCTTTCATACCAGTTCTCGCTTTAATTCCACTTGCACTTTCATTCCGCATACTTGTTCTTTCTAGCATTCATCTTTTCTTTCATTACTTTTACGGGTGGGACTCCCGACTACTCTTATTGTTTTTGTTTTTCATGCATGGGGAAATAACTTTATTACAACGCTTTTTAATATATACAGAATAATGTCTTACTCTTTTACACTGAAGAGCTTGTGACAGTGATTCATTTATACAGAGGTTTTTGACGTGTTTGCACACACAGCTAGCTTTTTCTTATTCTAAGACATGAATACGAGATGGCAATTTTTATTTTTCTGCTACTTGATTACATTTTGTTCTCAATTTTGCCCTATGCTTAGTATCTATATGCTCATCATATATTAGGAAGCATAGTTTCATGCTATGTTTTGTTTCTTGCTATTACTCTTACCACTATTTTTTCGCAGTACTGTAAGAACTTGTCTCTATCTTTGTCCAACATTAATTCCTTTATTTTATCTTTTTCGAGTTTGATACCTAGTTCCACCTCAAATTCCATTCGTTCTCGCTCAAATACTGGGCATTATAATAACACATGTGGCACCGTTTCGCTTTTGCCCGGGTCACATACGCACGCCGGGTCCTCTTTGCATCTGAACAATTTGTTAGGTTAGGTTAGGTTGGGTTAGGTTGGGTTAGGTTAGGTTAGGTTAGGTTAGGTTAGGTTAGGTTAGGTTAGGTTAGGTTAGGTTAGGTTAGGTTAGGTTAGGTTAGGTAAGGCAAAAGTTGATGTAAGGCAAAAGTTGATGTAAGGCAAAAGTTGATGTAAGGCAAAAGTTGATGTAAGGCAAAAGTTGATGTAAGGCAAAAGTTGATGTAAGGCAAAAGTTGATGTAAGGCAAAAGTTGATGTAAGGCAAAAGTTGATGTAAGGCAAAAGTTGATGTTACTAAGGCAAAAGTTGATGTTACTAAGGCAAAAGTTGATGTTACTAAGGCAAAAGTTGATGTTACTAAGGCAAAAGTTGATGTTACTAAGGCAAAAGTTGATGTTACTAAGGCAAAAGTTGATGTTACTAAGGCAAAAGTTGATGTTACTAAGGCAAAAGTTGATGTTACTAAGGCAAAAGTTGATGTTACTAAGGCAAAAGTTGATGTTACTAAGGCAAAAGTTGATGTTACTAAGGCAAAAGTTGATGTTACTAAGGCAAAAGTTGATGTTACTAAGGCAAAAGTTGATGTTACTAAGGCAAAAGTTGATGTTACTAAGGCAAAAGTTGATGTTACTAAGGCAAAAGTTGATGTTACTAAGGCAAAAGTTGATGTTACTAAGGCAAAAGTTGATGTTACTAAGGCAAAAGTTGATGTTACTAAGGCAAAAGTTGATGTTACTAAGGCAAAAGTTGATGTTACTAAGGCAAAAGTTGATGTTACTAAGGCAAAAGTTGATGTTACTAAGGCAAAAGTTGATGTTACTAAGGCAAAAGTTGATGTTACTAAGGCAAAAGTTGATGTTACTAAGGCAAAAGTTGATGTTACTGAAGGCAAAAGTTGATGTTACTAAGGCAAAAGTTGATGTTACTAAGGCAAAAGTTGATGTTACTAAGGCAAAAGTTGATGTTACTAAGGCAAAAGTTGATGTTACTAAGGCAAAAGTTGATGTTACTAAGGCAAAAGTTGATGTTACTAAGGCAAAAGTTGATGTTACTAAGGCAAAAGTTGATGTTACTAAGGCAAAAGTTGATGTTACTAAGGCAAAAGTTGATGTTACTAAGGCAAAAGTTGATGTTACTAAGGCAAAAGTTGATGTTACTAAGGCAAAAGTTGATGTTACTAAGGCAAAAGTTGATGTTACTAAGGCAAAAGTTGATGTTACTAAGGCAAAAGTTGATGTTACTAAGGCAAAAGTTGATGTTACTAAGGCAAAAGTTGATGTTACTAAGGCAAAAGTTGATGTTACTAAGGCAAAAGTTGATGTTACTAAGGCAAAAGTTGATGTTACTAAGGCAAAAGTTGATGTTACTAAGGCAAAAGTTGATGTTACTAAGGCAAAAGTTGATGTTACTAAGGCAAAAGTTGATGTTACTAAGGCAAAAGTTGATGTTACTAAGGCAAAAGTTGATGTTACTAAGGCAAAAGTTGATGTTACTAAGGCAAAAGTTGATGTTACTAAGGCAAAAGTTGATGTTACTAAGGCAAAAGTTGATGTTACTAAGGCAAAAGTTGATGTTACTAAGGCAAAAGTTGATGTTACTAAGGCAAAAGTTGATGTTACTAAGGCAAAAGTTGATGTTACTAAGGCAAAAGTTGATGTTACTAAGGCAAAAGTTGATGTTACTAAGGCAAAAGTTGATGTTACTAAGGCAAAAGTTGATGTTACTAAGGCAAAAGTTGATGTTACTAAGGCAAAAGTTGATGTTACTAAGGCAAAAGTTGATGTTACTAAGGCAAAAGTTGATGTTACTAAGGCAAAAGTTGATGTTACTAAGGCAAAAGTTGATGTTACTAAGGCAAAAGTTGATGTTACTAAGGCAAAAGTTGATGTTACTAAGGCAAAAGTTGATGTTACTAAGGCAAAAGTTGATGTTACTAAGGCAAAAGTTGATGTTACTAAGGCAAAAGTTGATGTTACTAAGGCAAAAGTTGATGTTACTAAGGCAAAAGTTGATGTTACTAAGGCAAAAGTTGATGTTACTAAGGCAAAAGTTGATGTTACTAAGGCAAAAGTTGATGTTACTAAGGCAAAAGTTGATGTTACTAAGGCAAAAGTTGATGTTACTAAGGCAAAAGTTGATGTTACTAAGGCAAAAGTTGATGTTACTAAGGCAAAAGTTGATGTTACTAAGGCAAAAGTTGATGTTACTAAGGCAAAAGTTGATGTTACTAAGGCAAAAGTTGATGTTACTAAGGCAAAAGTTGATGTTACTAAGGCAAAAGTTGATGTTACTAAGGCAAAAGTTGATGTTACTAAGGCAAAAGTTGATGTTACTAAGGCAAAAGTTGATGTTACTAAGGCAAAAGTTGATGTTACTAAGGCAAAAGTTGATGTTACTAAGGCAAAAGTTGATGTTACTAAGGCAAAAGTTGATGTTACTAGGCAAAAGTTGATGTTACTAAGGCAAAAGTTGATGTTACTAAGGCAAAAGTTGATGTTACTAAGGCAAAAGTTGATGTTACTAAGGCAAAAGTTGATGTTACTAAGGCAAAAGTTGATGTTACTAAGGCAAAAGTTGATGTTACTAAGGCAAAAGTTGATGTTACTAAGGCAAAAGTTGATGTTACTAAGGCAAAAGTTGATGTTACTAAGGCAAAAGTTGATGTTACTAAGGCAAAAGTTGATGTTACTAAGGCAAAAGTTGATGTTACTTAGCGGTTAGCCTTGCGATTTGTGGAATATTTTGATTGTGGTGGATGAAAAACGACTCTGGCTTTCTTCCCCTACTTTGATCTTCTTCCTAACTTGTGATTTGGCTTTGTTATTAACGGATTTCTGATTTTGCACTTTGAATAAATTAATTCAATCTTTTTGCTAACTTTTACTATTTGACGTCTAATAACTTCCATACCCGTGGACCTACCCCCACCAAATTTTTGTGGTGGGTAGAGTTGGGGCTGAAGTTATTACCCTGTTAATTAGCATTGTTAGCAATAAGCGGTTTCCGAGTTATGAATTTTTGAAAAACGCTTTGCGCCTGCACTTTTCTTCATAATAGCGCCTAAGAAAGTGTCAGGGCAATCTTTTCGAAAATTCATAACTCAGTCAGTTGACGTCCAAAAATTCTGTTTTTGGCGTCAATAGATAGGGCTCGTCGAGCACAATATTTCCGGCTTGAGTTGTGGGTGGGTATCTCCGTCGTGAACGGAGATACGAATTTCTTAAATTTCACCGATTTAACACCTTTCGGTGAAATTTTCGGCTTAGTGTGTGTATATGAGAGGAGGCTTGTGGGAACTCGCACAACCAAAAATTGATATTTTTGGCCGGGGAAAAAGGGGGAAATTTGGATTTTCTTCGGAAAAATCCCAGAGTGGTCTTGAACGTTAGGGGTGGCTTAGCCCTATCGTTTTGAACCACTTTCTGGACCCGAACCTCCCCGGAAAAAGGGGAAATTGAGGCAAAGCCTTAATTTCCTCTTTGACCCCTGGTATTTTTAGGAGACCTGCCCCATCAAGGGGCAAATTATTCTTACGGTTTTTTCCGCTCTCCCATTGAGGGGGAAGAGCGGAAAATGGCGGATAGTGGTGGAGATGGGTTTTCGGACGCCATGGAGTTGGTGTCCAACCCAATGAAGAGGGGCAACACAGAGGATATTGCTACTGGGGAGGGCGCGTTCACCCCAAAAGCAAGAAGTTCGAGGAGAGGGCGCACGCCCACAGGGTTCGGAGCCTATTCCGGGCTGGCTGCCGCCAAAGCCAAACTGCGGAGCTATGACAATGAGGACTTCCAATCCCAGGCGGACAAAGTCAAATCCTTCCGCCTGGAATTCCCAGCATTGCGTTCCCTCTCGCAAGGGAATAAAAAGGGCACCAAGAAGGATAGGAGCCCAGTACACTCCGTACAGATGGTGGACGCGTCCGAGGACGAGGACGAGGACGACTCCCGTTTCCGACAGCCTAGCAGACGGAGCCTGGTTCCGGAGAACGACCGTTTGGTGTCCGAAGGAGCCGGGGCTGTGGAGAGCGCGCGCAAGGCGGCCCGCCTCGTACTCTCCGAGGCTGCCAAGTCTGGCAACCTCAACGGAGTAGTGCGCGGTAACATAAACGCAGCATGCCGGGAGATCCTTCAATGCATGGAGGACATAGAAAGCCTGACCGAGAGCGAGGAGATACGCAAATTGAAGGCAGACAATAAGCGGATGAGGGAGCAATTGGCTTTGCTCACGGCTGAAACCAAGGCCCTACGCACTGCTTTCTCCGACCGCAGGGAGACAGCTCACTCCTCAGCTCAGGGGCTCCCTGATGGACTGCAGGAAGCCCTTGCAGTTCATTCAAGGGAGCTGTTCATAAGCCTGGGCAACATGATTAATGCCCGGCTGGAGGCGGTAGAGAGCCGTCTGCCACCAGAGCCGGTGATGCGCCCTTCGCTAGCAGCGGACAGGGCAGGCCGGGCGCAGGAGCGCACACAAGAGAAGCAGGTTAGGAAGACTGGAGGTGGCCGTTCCACCAGCCAACCTGAACCCAGGCCGCAGACGCAATCAACGGCTAAGCCCAAAGCTAGGACTCAGCCCAAGACCCAGCCAAAGGCTCAGCCGAAGACTCAGCCGAAAGCTCAGGCAAAGCCTGAAAACCGGAACGGGAATAGGAAGGAGAAAGAGCCAGCGCCCTCCGCCTCCACAGCAGCGTCAGGAACGGCCACGCAGCCCTCGTGGACAGAAGTGCTGGGGCGCAAGGCAAGGGCGAAGGCCAACAAGCCCCCGCCAGCTGAGCCGAAAGTAGCAGCCAAGAAGGGCGCAAAGAGCGTTAAACTGACCACCCCTAAAAGCTCTGCGGTGGTCGTTACGCTGAAGCCGGAGGCCCAGGAGGCCAAGGTCTCATACCTGGACATTATGCAGAGGGCCACCGCGTCTCTCCGGCTCGCGGATGTTGGCCTTGAGAGCGTGAGGATCCGCAAGTCGGCGACTGGAGCCCGCCTAATTGAGGTGGCAGGGGCCGACAGCGCTAGAATCGCAGACGACTTAAATAGGCCGTATAAGACTGCAGACCTCCGAGTTACCGGCTTTGATGAGTCGGTAACCTCGGAGGACGTTAGAACAGCGGTGGTCCTCAAGGGAGGTTGCGCGACGGAGCAGGTCAAGGTGGGCCCGATCCGGATCCTGGGCAGTGGTACCGGATCGGTCTTAGTGCGATGCCCGGTGGCAGCCGCCAAGAACCTACTACAAGGAGGAAAACTCCTAGTAGGATGGTCGGCTGCTAGGGTATCTGCCCTAGAGCCCCAACCGATGCGGTGCTACCGCTGCATGGGAACGGGCCACACGAGGGCGCGGTGTCCATCGGCAGTTGAAAGGGGGGAACTGTGTTTCCGGTGCTCTAGGCCTGGACACAAAGCCGTGGACTGCACAGCGGACCCGTTCTGCGCGGTGTGCCATCAAGCAAAGAAGCCAGCGGGTCACGTGATGGGAGGGCACTCATGTGCTCCCCCCCCCACAAAGGGACGCGACGAAGGGCAAAAAACTCCTTCAAGCCCCGCGGCTCCCCAAAGGGGCACAAATGAGGAGGAAAGCATGGATGTCTAAATGCCAGTACACCAGCATTTAGACATCCTGCAGGGCAACCTCAACCACTCCGCCCGCGCTCAAGATCTGCTTATGCAGGTCATGGCGGAGTGGGGCGTGGCTATAGCGGTGGTGGCGGAGCCGTACTTTGTTCCCTCCCAGCCCAACTGGGTAGGGTCGACGGACTCAACAGTGGGGATGGTGGTAGCCTCGATGGGAGACTTCCCCCCGCTCGTAAAGACCGAGGATGGACCGGGGTACGTGGCGGCCAAATGGGGTGAGATGACTGTAGTCGGAGTCTATTTCTCCCCCAATAGGCCGCTATCGGACTTCGAGTCGTACCTGGAAGGTTTGGGGCGGGTGGTAAGGCGGGCCACCCCGGCACAAACGGTTGTACTCGGAGACCTCAACGCCAAGAGCGCCGCGTGGGGTTCACCGAGTACCGACCTCAGAGGAGCGGTTCTCCAGGACTGGGTGGTGGCGTGCGGTCTGGCGATCGTCAACCGGGGCAACGCCAATACGTGTGTGCGAAGACAGGGGGGGTCCATAGTGGATGTCACATTCGCTACCCCTGCTCTAGCTGCACGTATTGCGGACTGGCGTGTCCTGGAGGACGAAGAGACCCTCTCTGACCACCTTTACATAAGGATGAGGGTCTCGACCCAGCCTACACGGCCGCTGCCACCAAGCGGGCAAGGAAGGAGTGCCGGCAATTTCCCGCGCTGGGTTTTGAATAAATTCGACGCAGCCATGGCAGAGGAGGCTGCAATAGTGGTAACGTGGAGTGCCCCCTTGCCTGACTCCATCGGAACGGAGGAGAAAGCAGTCCGATTCCGAGCCTCTCTGACGTCCGTATGTGACGCGGCCATGCCCAGAGTAAGAAGGCTGCCGGCCAGGCAAAGCGTCTACTGGTGGTCGGACGAGATAGCAACTCTCCGCACCGCCAGTAACCAAGCGCGCCGCGCCTACACTCATTGCAGGAGAAGGCAACAACACCCGCCTGAAGAGGAGGAGCGCTTGCACGCAGCCCTTAAGGAGGCCAAGGAGGCCCTGAAGCTGGCCATTGCACAGGCCAAAGACGAGGCCTACGCGGAGTTCCTCGCCACTCTGGAAAAGAATCCATGGGGGCGACCATACAAAATGGTTAGGGACAAAATGAGGCGCGGCCCCCCCCCCATGGATTCCATGGACCCAGAACTCCTGAACAGAGTGGTGGAGGCCCTCTTCCCGCCGGCACCAGATTTTGCTCCGCCGAGGATGTCGGCCCCCTCGGAGGAGCAAAACGATGATTTCCATCCTTTAACGGATGACGAATACATGATGGTGGTGGACCGGCTCCGGATCTGCAAAAAGGCACCGGGGCCGGATGGTGTCCCGGCCAGAGTCATACCGGTGGCCCTTAAGCACCTTGGGGGCCGGTTCAGAGCTCTTCTGGACGAATGTCTGGAGACCGGTTGCTTCCCCAAGGTGTGGAAGGAGGGGAGATTGGTCCTGTTAAGGAAGGAGGGTCGATCACCAGACTCTCCATCCGGATACAGGCCAATCGTGCTGCTCGACGAGTCCGGGAAGGCGCTCGAAAGAGTAATAGCCTCCCGGATTATCCGGCACTTAAACTCGGTGGGCCCGAACCTGTCGGAACGACAGTTCGGGTTCCGGGCGGGCCGCTCGACGATAGATGCTATTAAAGCATTGGAAGCGTTTAAGGAAGAGGCGGCAAGCGTGGGGGAGGGCGTAGTAGCCGTATCGCTGGATATAGCGAATGCGTTCGGCACCCTCCCCTACGCCGTGATAATGGAGGCCCTTAAATATCACAATATACCAGTGCATATTCAAAGGATCATAGGGCACTACCTGGAGGAGCGGGTAGTGCTCTATGATCATGACGGCCAGCGGAAACAAAGGCCTATGGCCTGTGGCGTGCCCCAGGGGTCCGTTCTCGGACCTCTATTGTGGAACCTGGGGTTCGACTGGGCGATACGCGGCGTCCAGCTTCCCCGCATGGCCACGATTGTCTACGCCGATGACACACTTGTGGTCGTGCGGGGAAAAGAAATGAGGGAAACGCTGAGAAGGGCGGCTGTTGCGGCCGAACTGGTGGTTGGCCGAATCGGAATGCTCGGCCTGGAGGTGTCCGTCACGAAGACGGAAGCCATGGTGTTCGGGGCCCCGGGCTGGCGCATTCCGGCAGATGCCGTGCTGCCGATTGGGGGAGAACCTGTCCGGGTCAAGGCCAACATCAAGTACCTTGGCCTTGTCCTGGACAGAAAATGGGACTTCCACGAGCATTTCGTAAGGCTCGCTCCCAAGCTGATAAAAACCGCGTCGGCACTGGCACGACTAATGCCAAACGAGGGAGGCCCAGGCACCTTGTGCAGACGGCTCTTCACAAATGTCGTCCGCAGCATGGCGCTCTATGGGGCGCCAATATGGGCGGATCGGCTGAAGCAGAAGACAAGGGCCCTGCTCCGAAGACCCCAGAGGGTGTGCGCCATCCGTCTCATAAAGGCGTATGTCACGGTGGCGCATATGGCTGCCTGCCTTGTAGCCGGTACTCCGCCATGGGACATAGACGCCTCCACCATGGCGGAGACATATAGGGAGCAGAAGGCTGCCCTAGCGAGGGGAGAACGGCCGGCCCCGCAGGAGCTGCGTCACGCCCGCCGACAGACCCAGAAGAGGATGCGCGACAGGTGGAAAGATGAGCTGGAGGGTTGCCGGTATGGAACGAGGACCATAGCGGCAATCCTCCCACATATGGACCCATGGCTGGACCGACAGGGCGGGTCGCTGACGTTCAGACTCGTCCAGGTCCTGACAGGCCATGGGTGCTTTGCCCATTACCTGCACCGAATCGGCAGGGAGAATAGCACGCAGTGCTTCAACTGTAGCGCACCAGACGACACGGCCCAGCATACACTCGAGGAGTGTCCCTGCTGGGATTACGAGCGCGGCCAGCTAATGGCAGCCCTAGGACGCACGGACTTGTCGCTCCACAGCATAGTGGAAGCTATGCTTGAGAGCGACGAGTCCTGGGAGGAGGTGGCCTCCTTTTGCGAAGCAGTAATGCTCCAAAAGGAGGCCGAGGAACGGGAGCGCGAGGAGGACGTCCATGCGCCCCCGTTCCGGCGCAGACGAACGGGGCGAAGGCGGCGGCAGTTTGCTGCCCGCCTGAACCCCTAGTGGGACCAGCGGGCGGGGGGCGGGGGCCCCTCGCTCGCATTGCACGGTCCTACACGTCTGGGGGGGGAGTCGAAGCATTGCGACTCCTCCCTCCTTGGTGCGGGTGGCCCTGGCGAAAGCCGGGGCAGCCGGGGGGCGTCGTCGGCTCGAATCTTCGGGATCCCACGGCGCCTTCCTAAACCCGGCAAGCGGACAATGCCGCAGTGTTTTTAGTGGGTATGCTCCCCCCTCCCCTCTCCGCAGGGAGAGAGGTCGGGGGAGAGAGTCCCACATAACCCCCGGGTCCCCCCGGGCCCTGGGGTACTCGTAAAGAGTTTTCACTGCGTTAAAAAAAAAAAAAAAAAAAAAAAAAAAAAAAAAAAAAAAAGGTTAGGTTAGGTTAGGTTAGGTTAGGTTAGGTTAGGTTAGGTTAGGTTAGGTTAGGTTAGGTTAGGTTAGGTTAGGTTAGGTTAGGTTAGGTTAGGTTAGGTTAGGTTAGGTTAGGTTAGGTTAGGTTAGGTTAGGTTAGGTTAGGTTAGGTTAGGTTAGGTTAGGTTAGGTTAGGTTAGGTTAGGTTAGGTTAGGTTAGGTTAGGTTAGGTTAGGTTAGGTTAGGTTAGGTTAGGTTAGGTTAGGTTAGGTTAGGTTAGGTTAGGTTAGGTTAGGTTAGGTTAGGTTAGGTTAGGTTAGGTTAGGTTAGGTTAGGTTAGGTTAGGTTAGGTTAGGTTAGGTTAGGTTAGGTTAGGTTAGGTTAGGTTAGGTTAGGTTAGGTTAGGTTAGGTTAGGTTAGGTTAGGTTAGGTTAGGTTAGGTTAGGTTAGGTTAGGTTAGGTTAGGTTAGGTTAGGTTAGGTTAGGTTAGGTTAGGTTAGGTTAGGTTAGGTTAGGTTAGGTTAGGTTAGGTTAGGTTAAGGCAAAAGTTGATGTTCCTAAGGCAAAAGTTGATGTTCCTAAGGCAAAAGTTGATGTTCCTAAGGCAAAAGTTGATGTTCCTAAGGCAAAAGTTGATGTTCCTAAGGCAAAAGTTGATGTTCCTAAGGCAAAAGTTGATGTTCCTAAGGCAAAAGTTGATGTTCCTAAGGCAAAAGTTGATGTTCCTAAGGCAAAAGTTGATGTTCCTAAGGCAAAAGTTGATGTTCCTAAGGCAAAAGTTGATGTTCCTAAGGCAAAAGTTGATGTTCCTAAGGCAAAAGTTGATGTTCCTAAGGCAAAAGTTGATGTTCCTAAGGCAAAAGTTGATGTTCCTGAAGGCAAAAGTTGATGTTCCTAAGGCAAAAGTTGATGTTCCTAAGGCAAAAGTTGATGTTCCTAAGGCAAAAGTTGATGTTCCTAAGGCAAAAGTTGATGTTCCTAAGGCAAAAGTTGATGTTCCTAAGGCAAAAGTTGATGTTCCTAAGGCAAAAGTTGATGTTCCTAAGGCAAAAGTTGATGTTCCTAAGGCAAAAGTTGATGTTCCTAAGGCAAAAGTTGATGTTCCTAAGGCAAAAGTTGATGTTCCTAAGGCAAAAGTTGATGTTCCTAAGGCAAAAGTTGATGTTCCTAAGGCAAAAGTTGATGTTCCTAAGGCAAAAGTTGATGTTCCTAAGGCAAAAGTTGATGTTCCTAAGGCAAAAGTTGATGTTCCTAAGGCAAAAGTTGATGTTCCTAAGGCAAAAGTTGATGTTCCTAAGGCAAAAGTTGATGTTCCTAAGGCAAAAGTTGATGTTCCTAAGGCAAAAGTTGATGTTCCTAAGGCAAAAGTTGATGTTCCTAAGGCAAAAGTTGATGTTCCTAAGGCAAAAGTTGATGTTCCTAAGGCAAAAGTTGATGTTCCTAAGGCAAAAGTTGATGTTCCTAAGGCAAAAGTTGATGTTCCTAAGGCAAAAGTTGATGTTCCTAAGGCAAAAGTTGATGTTCCTAAGGCAAAAGTTGATGTTCCTAAGGCAAAAGTTGATGTTCCTAAGGCAAAAGTTGATGTTCCTAAGGCAAAAGTTGATGTTCCTAAGGCAAAAGTTGATGTTCCTAAGGCAAAAGTTGATGTTCCTAAGGCAAAAGTTGATGTTCCTAAGGCAAAAGTTGATGTTCCTAAGGCAAAAGTTGATGTTCCTAAGGCAAAAGTTGATGTTCCTAAGGCAAAAGTTGATGTTCCTAAGGCAAAAGTTGATGTTCCTAAGGCAAAAGTTGATGTTCCTAAGGCAAAAGTTGATGTTCCTAAGGCAAAAGTTGATGTTCCTAAGGCAAAAGTTGATGTTCCTAAGGCAAAAGTTGATGTTCCTAAGGCAAAAGTTGATGTTCCTAAGGCAAAAGTTGATGTTCCTAAGGCAAAAGTTGATGTTCCTAAGGCAAAAGTTGATGTTCCTAAGGCAAAAGTTGATGTTCCTAAGGCAAAAGTTGATGTTCCTAAGGCAAAAGTTGATGTTCCTAAGGCAAAAGTTGATGTTCCTAAGGCAAAAGTTGATGTTCCTAAGGCAAAAGTTGATGTTCCTAAGGCAAAAGTTGATGTTCCTAAGGCAAAAGTTGATGTTCCTAAGGCAAAAGTTGATGTTCCTAAGGCAAAAGTTGATGTTCCTAAGGCAAAAGTTGATGTTCCTAAGGCAAAAGTTGATGTTCCTAAGGCAAAAGTTGATGTTCCTAAGGCAAAAGTTGATGTTCCTAAGGCAAAAGTTGATGTTCCTAAGGCAAAAGTTGATGTTCCTAAGGCAAAAGTTGATGTTCCTAAGGCAAAAGTTGATGTTCCTAAGGCAAAAGTTGATGTTCCTAAGGCAAAAGTTGATGTTCCTAAGGCAAAAGTTGATGTTCCTAAGGCAAAAGTTGATGTTCCTAAGGCAAAAGTTGGGCAAAAGTTGATGTTCCTAAGGCAAAAGTTGATGTTCCTAAGGCAAAAGTTGATGTTCCTAAGGCAAAAGTTGATGTTCCTAAGGCAAAAGTTGATGTTCCTAAGGCAAAAGTTGATGTTCCTAAGGCAAAAGTTGATGTTCCTAAGGCAAAAGTTGATGTTCCTAAGGCAAAAGTTGATGTTCCTAAGGCAAAAGTTGATGTTCCTAAGGCAAAAGTTGATGTTCCTAAGGCAAAAGTTGATGTTCCTAAGGCAAAAGTTGATGTTCCTAAGGCAAAAGTTGATGTTCCTAAGGCAAAAGTTGATGTTCCTAAGGCAAAAGTTGATGTTCCTAAGGCAAAAGTTGATGTTCCTAAGGCAAAAGTTGATGTTCCTAAGGCAAAAGTTGATGTTCCTAAGGCAAAAGTTGATGTTCCTAAGGCAAAAGTTGATGTTCCTAAGGCAAAAGTTGATGTTCCTAAGGCAAAAGTTGATGTTCCTAAGGCAAAAGTTGATGTTCCTAAGGCAAAAGTTGATGTTCCTAAGGCAAAAGTTGATGTTCCTAAGGCAAAAGTTGATGTTCCTAAGGCAAAAGTTGATGTTCCTAAGGCAAAAGTTGATGTTCCTAAGGCAAAAGTTGATGTTCCTAAGGCAAAAGTTGATGTTCCTAAGGCAAAAGTTGATGTTCCTAAGGCAAAAGTTGATGTTCCTAAGGCAAAAGTTGATGTTCCTAAGGCAAAAGTTGATGTTCCTAAGGCAAAAGTTGATGTTCCTAAGGCAAAAGTTGATGTTCCTAAGGCAAAAGTTGATGTTCCTAAGGCAAAAGTTGATGTTCCTAAGGCAAAAGTTGATGTTCCTAAGGCAAAAGTTGATGTTCCTAAGGCAAAAGTTGATGTTCCTAAGGCAAAAGTTGATGTTCCTAAGGCAAAAGTTGATGTTCCTAAGGCAAAAGTTGATGTTCCTAAGGCAAAAGTTGATGTTCCTAAGGCAAAAGTTGATGTTCCTAAGGCAAAAGTTGATGTTCCTAAGGCAAAAGTTGATGTTCCTAAGGCAAAAGTTGATGTTCCTAAGGCAAAAGTTGATGTTCCTAAGGCAAAAGTTGATGTTCCTAAGGCAAAAGTTGATGTTCCTAAGGCAAAAGTTGATGTTCCTAAGGCAAAAGTTGATGTTCCTAAGGCAAAAGTTGATGTTCCTAAGGCAAAAGTTGATGTTCCTAAGGCAAAAGTTGATGTTCCTAAGGCAAAAGTTGATGTTCCTAAGGCAAAAGTTGATGTTCCTAAGGCAAAAGTTGATGTTCCTAAGGCAAAAGTTGATGTTCCTAAGGCAAAAGTTGATGTTCCTAAGGCAAAAGTTGATGTTCCTAAGGCAAAAGTTGATGTTCCTAAGGCAAAAGTTGATGTTCCTAAGGCAAAAGTTGATGTTCCTAAGGCAAAAGTTGATGTTCCTAAGGCAAAAGTTGATGTTCCTAAGGCAAAAGTTGATGTTCCTAAGGCAAAAGTTGATGTTCCTAAGGCAAAAGTTGATGTTCCTAAGGCAAAAGTTGATGTTCCTAAGGCAAAAGTTGATGTTCCTAAGGCAAAAGTTGATGTTCCTAAGGCAAAAGTTGATGTTCCTAAGGCAAAAGTTGATGTTCCTAAGGCAAAAGTTGATGTTCCTAAGGCAAAAGTTGATGTTCCTAAGGCAAAAGTTGATGTTCCTAAGGCAAAAGTTGATGTTCCTAAGGCAAAAGTTGATGTTCCTAAGGCAAAAGTTGATGTTCCTAAGGCAAAAGTTGATGTTCCTAAGGCAAAAGTTGATGTTCCTTAGCGGTTAGCCTTGCGATTTGCGAAAGATTTTGATTGTGGATGATAGAAAACGACCTTGGCTTTCTTTCCCTACTTCGATCTCCTTCCTAACACGTGATTTGGCTTTTTTATTAACGGATTTCTGATTTTGCACTTTGATAAAATTAATTCAAACATTTTGCTAACTTTTGCTTTTCGGCGGTTAATAACTTCTATACCCGTGGACCTACCCCCACCAAATTTTTGTGGTGGGTAGAGTTGGGGCAGAGGTATTTACCCTGCTAATTAGCACTGCTAGCAAAAAGCGGTTGAGGAGTTACGAATTTTTGAAAAACGCTTTGCGCCTGCATTTTTCTTCATAACGGCGCCTTAGAAAGTATCTGGGCAATCCGTTAAAAAATTCGTAACTCACTCAGTTGACACCCAAAAATTCAGTTTTTGGTGTCAACAGATAGAGCTCGTTATTTCCAAATTTTCGGTCTTGAGTTTTGGGGGGGTATCTCCACCCCGAACGGAGATACGATTTTTTGAAAATAGGGTGATTTAACACCTTTAGGCGAATTTTGGGGTTAGGTTGAGTCGGATTGGAGGAGGTATATGGGAGTACGCGTACACTTTTTCTGACCAATTTGGCCGGCCCAAAAGGGGGAATTTTTGGAAAAAAATTGTTTTGTTTTGAGAAGTTCTCGGAAGGTTCCAGGTGGTACGGGGTGACCTCTAATTGACACTTTTGGACAATTTAAGAACTTTTAAAGGTTGAATTTTGGGATTCAGAATCCTGAGCCCCAAAATCAACTTGTTGTTGTCAGGTTGGGCTAACCCAGCCAGATCCTCTGGTCTCTTCAAAGTGACCTGCCCCAACAAGGGGCAAGTGTTGAAATAGTTTTTCCTGCTCTCCCATTGAGGGGGAAGAGCAGGAATGGCAGAAGGTGGTGGTGAAGGGTTCTTGGACGCCATGGAAATGGTGTCCAATCCTAAGAAAAGAGGGTTTGATGAGGAGTTGACTTCTGGGGAGGGAACTTCTTCCCCAAAAGTCAACTCTTCGACGAGAGGACGTACTCCCAAGGGTATGGGAGCTTATGCCGGATTGTCCGCGGCTAAGGCCAAATTGAGGGCTCATGATAGCGGAGATGACTTCCAGTCCCAGGCGGACAAGGTCAGGTCCTACCGCCTGGAGTTTCCAGCGTTGCGCTCCCGCTCACATGGGAGCAAGAAACCCTCTAAGAGGGAGAGGAGCCCTATCCACACGGTCCAAATAGAGGACGCCTCGGAAGACGAGGACGATGATGACAACCGCAGACCGGCTCTGGAGAATGACCATTTGGTGTCCGAAGGAGCCGGTGCAGTAGAGTGTGCGCGGAAAGCTGCGCGCCTAGTACTTTCTGAGGCTGCCAAATCTGGCAACCTTAATGGAGTTGTACGCGGCAACATCAATGCCGCATGCAGGGAGATCCTGCAATGCATGGAGGAACTTGAGAATCGGACTGAGAGTGAAGAAATCCGCAAGTTAAAGGCGGACAACAAGAGAATGCGGGAGCAGCTAGCCTTGCTTATGACGGAGACGAAGGCACTGCGCACCGCATTCTCCAACCGGAAAGAGGCCCCTTGCTCTTCAGCCCAGGCACTCCCCGATGGACTGCAGGAGGCTCTTGCAGTCCACTCGAGGGAGCTGTTTGTCAGCCTGGGTACGATGATAAATGCCCGGCTAGAGGCGGTAGAGAAGCGCCTACCCCCAGAGCCTACAATGCGCCCCTCGCTGGCAGCGGACAGGGCCAGCCGGGCTCCAACCCCTAAGGCCGCAAACCCTAAGGGAAGGAAGGTGACGGTTGGGAGATCTGCCAGCCAGCCCGAACCTAGGCAGTCATCGCAGGGGGCGAGGACTCAGCCTAAGGCCCAACCCAAAGCCCAACCAAAGACTCAGTCCAACACCAGAGTCATAAGAGGCAGAGGGGGCAACAGAATTGTTATTCCGCCTCAGCAAGAGTGGGAAGAGGAGGTGGTACATAACCCCACCACATCGACTGCTAAGCCCTCATGGACAGAGGTGGCCAAGAGGAAGCCCAAAACAACCAAGGGACCGCAGCAAGGGAATAAACCCCCCCCAGCTGCAAAGACTAAAAATCCTCTTGGGGTTAGGAAACCTCCTGCCCCTAAAAAACTGTCGGCCCCCAAAAGCTCTGCAGTAGTGGTAACTCTGAAGCCGGAAGCAGAGAGTACATATGCGGAGGCAATGCAGAAGGCGACCACATCGCTCAAGCTGCAAGACCTGGGGCTTGAAAGCGTAAAAATCCGCAAATCGGCCACTGGGGCCCGCATCATAGAGGTCCCGGGTGCGGACAGCGGCCGTATTGCGGATGACCTCGCAATGAGGATAACAAGCGCTATAGGCGAAATGGCTACCGTGCACAGGCCTATTAAAACAGCGGACCTCCGAGTTACTGGTTTCGACGAATCAGTAACTTCGGAGGACGTTAGGACGGCAGTCGTGCTGAAAGGGGGGTGTCAGCCCGAAAATGTAAAAGTGGGACCAATCCGAATCCTCGGAAATAGTACGGGGTCCGTCCTAGTAAGATGCCCCGTAACAGCCGCTAAAACGATTGTGCAAGAGGGAAGAATCTTGGTTGGGTGGTCTTCGGCCAAGGTCACGGCCTTGAGTCCCCAACCCATGCGCTGTTACAAGTGTATGGGCACGGGACATACCAGGGCGTTGTGTCCGTCTGCTGTGGATAGAGGAGAGCTGTGCTTCCGCTGCTCAAGACCGGGGCACAAGGCAGCGGAATGCCAAGAGGAGCCGTTCTGTGGTGTGTGCCACCTGGCCAAGCGCCCAGCGGGGCATGTAATGGGAGGGCAGTCATGTGCTCCCCCCCCAACAAAAGGACGAGACGACGCGAAGATGACCCCACAAGGTCCCGCCGCTGCCCCAAGGGTAGAAGAGGAGAACTGCATGGATGTCTAAATGCCAGTACACCAGCAATTAGACATCCTGCAGGGCAACCTGAACCACTCCGCCCGCGCTCAAGATCTGCTCACGCAGGTCATGGCGGAGTGGGGCATTGCGGTTGCGGTGGTGGCGGAGCCATATTTTGTTCCTCCTCAACCCAACTGGGCTGGGTCAGCGGATGGGAGAGTGGCAGTGGTGGTCCCCGTCATGGGGAATTTCCCCCCCCTCTCCAAAATGGAGGCAGGGCCAGGGTACGTAGTGGCCAAATGGGGTGGGACCATAATCATAGGGGTCTACTTCTCCCCTAACAGACCGCTCTCCGATTTCGAGTCCTACCTCGAGGGCTTGGGGAGAGTGGTAGCAAGGATGGCCCCAGCACAAATAGTGCTACTGGGGGACCTCAACGCCAAGAGCGCGGCGTGGGGATCCCCCCATACAGACCTCAAAGGGGCGGCCCTCCGTGACTGGGTGGTGGCAAACGGGCTGGAGGTCCTGAATCAGGGCAACGCCAACACGTGCGTGCGTCGGCAGGGTGGGTCCATCGTGGACATCACGTTTGCGACCCCTGCCCTCGCCGCACGGATTGTAGATTGGCGCGTCCTGGAGGACGTAGAGACCCTCTCTGACCACTTATATATTCGGATGAGGGTCTCCGCATCGCCGCTGCCACAGTCGCAGCTACCTGCGAGCGGGAGAACGAGCTTCCCACGGTGGGTTCTAAAGAAGTTCGATGCGGGCATGGCCGAGGAGGCTGCTATTGTGGAGACGTGGTGCGCCCCCCCATCGGATGCCTTAGGAGTGGACCAAAAGGCGGCTCGCTTCCAGGAGGCAATGACGGCGGTGTGCGACGCGGCAATGCCGCGAATCCGCAGATTACCGGCCAAAACAAGTGTGTACTGGTGGTCCGAAGAAATTGCGAATCTTCGGGCTGCCAGTAATCGCGCACGCAGAGCCTACACCCACTGCAGGCGGAGAGCATCACACACCGCGGAGGAGGAGGAGCTTCTCCACGGCGCCCTTAAGGAGGCAAAAACGGCTCTCCAGCTGGCCATCTCACAGGCAAAAGACGCCGCCTACGAGGAGTTCCTGGCCACGCTGGACAAGGATCCATGGGGGCGCCCGTATAAAATGGTGCGCAATAAAATGAAGCGTGCTCCCCCCATGGACTGCATGGAGCCGGAGCTCCTTAACAGGGTAGTAGGGGCCCTCTTCCCGCCGGCGCCGGACTTTGACCCCCCGAGGATGTCGCCCCCCTCGGAGGATCAAGGAGAATACGTCGTCCCAAGGGTCAACGACGACGAATTTATGTGGATAACGGATCGACTCCGCAAATGTAAAAAGTCTCCGGGCCCAGACGGTGTACCTGCTAGGGTAATACCAGTTGCCTTAAAGTACTTAGGGGGGCGCTTCCGGGACCTCCTCGACGAGTGCTTGCAGGTGGGGTGCTTCCCTCAAGTGTGGAAGGAGGGGCGATTAGTCCTTCTGCCCAAGCCGGGACAATCACCCGATTCGCCCTCCGGCCATCGGCCCATTGTCTTGCTGAACGAGTCTGGCAAGGCATTGGAGCGAATAATTGCTTGGCGGATACAGAAGTGTCTGCAGGAGGAAGGCCCAAATTTGTCGGACCAACAGTTTGGGTTCAGGGCGGGCCGGTCCACTATGGACGCTCTGAAGGCCCTGAAGGACTTCAGTGATCTAGCGGCAAGCAAGGGGGAGGGAGTAGTGGCGGTGTCCTTGGACATCGCCAACGCGTTCGGCTCACTCCCCTACGCTGTAATTAAGGAGGCATTGCGGTACCACCGACTACCGCCGTACATTCAAAAGATCGTAGGGCACTACCTCGAGGGAAGGGTAGTGCTCTACGATCACAGAGGGAGGCGCATGAGCCGGTCAATGTCATGCGGAGTCCCCCAGGGTTCCGTACTCGGCCCGCTGTTGTGGAACCTTGGGTTCGACTATGTGATACGCGGAGTGCAGCTTCCCCGCATGACCACCATATGTTACGCGGACGACACAATGGTGGCCGTGCGGGGAAAAGAATTGGATGAGACCCTTCGCAGGGCGTCTGTCGCGGCCGAGTTAATTGTAGACCGCATCAGCTCACTCGGCCTAAGGGTGTCAGTCGCCAAGACCGACTCCATGGTCTTTGGTGCACCCAGGTGGCGTGTTCCGGCCAATACGGTGCTCCGGATTGCGGGCGAACCTGTCCAGGTCAAGGCCAACATCAAATATCTTGGCCTTGTCCTGGACAGAAAGTGGGACTTTGGGGAGCATTTCGCCAGGCTTGCTCCCCGGTTGGTCGGTGCCGCATCGGCTCTTGGCAGATTACTGCCGAACGTCGGTGGACCTAATGCGCCCTGCAGAAGGCTATATGCGAGGGTGGTCCGTAGTATGGCCCTTTATGGTGCACCAATTTGGGCGGACCGGCTGTCGGAACGAACAAGGGCACTCCTCCGACGGCCTCAAAGGGTCTGCGCTACCCGGATGATACGGGCATATGTGACCGTCGCGCATATGGCTGCCTGTCTTATAGCCGGCACACCTCCCTGGGACGTCGACGCCAAGGTCATGGCGGAGTCGTACAGGGAGCAGAAAGAGGCTCAAGAAAGGGGAGACAGGCCAGCCCCGCAAGAGGTGCTGCATGCCCGCCGGCAAGCAGAAAAACGCATGCGCGATAGATGGAAGGACGAGCTGGAGGGTTGTCGATATGGCACGAGAACCATAGCGGCAATCCTCCCCTCGATGGACCAATGGTTGGACCGACAGGGCGGGTCCCTAACATATAGGCTCGTCCAGGTCATGACGGGCCATGGCTGTTTCGGCCACTACTTACACCGTATCGGTAAGGAGGGCAGCGCGCAGTGTTACAACTGTGGCGAGCTAGACGACACAGCCCAGCACACATTCGAAGAATGTCCCTGCTGGGATTATGAGCGCGGCCAGCTCATGGCAGCCCTTGGACGCACGGACTTGTCGCTCCACAGCATAGTCGAGGCTATGCTTGAGAGCGACGAGTCCTGGGAGGAGGTGGCCTCCTTTTGCGAAGCGATAATGCTTCAAAAGGAGGCCGAGGAACGGGAGCGCGAGGAGGACGTCCATGCGCCCCCGTTCCGGCGCAGACGAACGGGGCGAAGGCGGCGGCACTTTGCTGCCCGCCTGAACCCTTAGTGGGACCAGCGGGCGGGGGGCGGGGGCCCCACGCTCGCATTGCACGGTCCCACACGTCTGGGGGGGGAGTCGAAGCGTTGCGACTCCTCCCTCCTTGGCGCGGGTGGCCCTGGCGAAAGCCGGGGCAGCCGGGGGGCGCCGTCGGCTCGAATCCTCGGGATCCCACGGCGCCTTCCTAAACCCGGCAAGCGGACAATGCCGCAGTGTTTTTAGTGGGTATGCTCCCCCCTCCCCTCTCCGCAGGGAGAGAGGACGGGGGAGAGAGTCCCACATAACCCCCGGGTCCCCCCGGACCTTGGGGTACTCGTAAAGAGTTTTCACTGCGTTAAAAAAAAAAAAAATAAAAAAAAAAAAAAAAAAAAAAAAAAAAAAAAAAAAAGGTTAGGTTAGGTTAGGTTAGGTTAGGTTAGGTTAGGTTAGGTTAGGTTAGGTTAGGTTAGGTTAGGTTAGGTTAGGTTAGGTTAGGTTAGGTTAGGTTAGGTTAGGTTAGGTTAGGTTAGGTTAGGTTAGGTTAGGTTAGGTTAGGTTAGGTTAGGTTAGGTTAGGTTAGGTTAGGTTAGGTTAGGTTAGGTTAGGTTAGGTTAGGTTAGGTTAGGTTAGGTTAGGTTAGGTTAGGTTAGGTTAGGTTAGGTTAGGTTAGGTTAGGTTAGGTTAGGTTAGGTTAGGTTAGGTTAGGTTAGGTTAGGTTAGGTTAGGTTAGGTTAGGTTAGGTTAGGTTAGGTTAGGTTAGGTTAGGTTAGGTTAGGTTAGGTTAGGTTAGGTTAGGTTAGGTTAGGTTAGGTTAGGTTAGGTTAGGTTAGGTTAGGTTAGGTTAGGTTAGGTTAGGTTAGGTTAGGTTAGGTTAGGTTAGGTTAGGTTAGGTTAGGTTAGGTTAGGTTAGGTTAGGTTAGGTTAGGTTAGGTTAGGTTAGGTTAGGTTAGGTTAGGTTAGGTTAGGTTAGGTTAGGTTAGGTTAGGTTAGGTTAGGTTAGGTTAGGTTAGGTTAGGTTAGGTTAGGTTAGGTTAGGTTAGGTTAGGTTAGGTTAGGTTAGGTTAGGTTAGGTTAGGTTAGGTTAGGTTAGGTTAGGTTAGGTTAGGTTAGGTTAGGTTAGGTTAGGTTAGGTTAGGTTAGGTTAGGTTAGGTTAGGTTAGGTTAGGTTAGGTTAGGTTAGGTTAGGTTAGGTTAGGTTAGGTTAGGTTAGGTTAGGTTAGGTTAGGTTAGGTTAGGTTAGGTTAGGTTAGGTTAGGTTAGGTTAGGTTAGGTTAGGTTAGGTTAGGTTAGGTTGGTTAGGTTAGGTTAGGTTAGGTTAGGTTAGGTTAGGTTAGGTTAGGTTAGGTTAGGTTAGGTTAGGTTAGGTTAGGTTAGGTTAGGTTAGGTTAGGTTAGGTTAGGTTAGGTTAGGTTAGGTTAGGTTAGGTTAGGTTAGGTTAGGTTAGGTTAGGTTAGGTTAGGTTAGGTTAGGTTAGGTTAGGTTAGGTTAGGTTAGGTTAGGTTAGGTTAGGTTAGGTTAGGTTAGGTTAGGTTAGGTTAGGTTAGGTTAGGTTAGGTTAGGTTAGGTTAGGTTAGGTTAGGTTAGGTTAGGTTAGGTTAGGTTAGGTTAGGTTAGGTTAGGTTAGGTTAGGTTAGGTTAGGTTAGGTTAGGTTAGGTTAGGTTAGGTTAGGTTAGGTTAGGTTAGGTTAGGTTAGGTTAGGTTAGGTTAGGTTAGGTTAGGTTAGGTTAGGTTAGGTTAGGTTAGGTTAGGTTAGGTTAGGTTAGGTTAGGTTAGGTTAGGTTAGGTTAGGTTAGGTTAGGTTAGGTTAGGTTAGGTTAGGTTAGGTTAGGTTAGGTTAGGTTAGGTTAGGTTAGGTTAGGTTAGGTTAGGTTAGGTTAGGTTAGGTTAGGTTAGGTTAGGTTAGGTTAGGTTAGGTTAGGTTAGGTTAGGTTAGGTTAGGTTAGGTTAGGTTAGGTTAGGTTAGGTTAGGTTAGGTTAGGTTAGGTTAGGTTAGGTTAGGTTAGGTTAGGTTAGGTTAGGTTAGGTTAGGTTAGGTTAGGTTAGGTTAGGTTAGGTTAGGTTAGGTTAGGTTAGGTTAGGTTAGGTTAGGTTAGGTTAGGTTAGGTTAGGTTAGGTTAGGTTAGGTTAGGTTAGGTTAGGTTAGGTTAGGTTAGGTTAGGTTAGGTTAGGTTAGGTTAGGTTAGGTTAGGTTAGGTTAGGTTAGGTTAGGTTAGGTTAGGTTAGGTTAGGTTAGGTTAGGTTAGGTTAGGTTAGGTTAGGTTAGGTTAGGTTAGGTTAGGTTAGGTTAGGTTAGGTTAGGTTAGGTTAGGTTAGGTTAGGTTAGGTTAGGTTAGGTTAGGTTAGGTTAGGTTAGGTTAGGTTAGGTTAGGTTAGGTTAGGTTAGGTTAGGTTAGGTTAGGTTAGGTTAGGTTAGGTTAGGTTAGGTTAGGTTAGGTTAGGTTAGGTTAGGTTAGGTTAGGTTAGGTTAGGTTAGGTTAGGTTAGGTTAGGTTAGGTTAGGTTAGGTTAGGTTAGGTTAGGTTAGGTTAGGTTAGGTTAGGTTAGGTTAGGTTAGGTTAGGTTAGGTTAGGTTAGGTTAGGTTAGGTTAGGTTAGGTTAGGTTAGGTTAGGTTAGGTTAGGTTAGGTTAGGTTAGGTTAGGTTAGGTTAGGTTAGGTTAGGTTAGGTTAGGTTAGGTTAGGTTAGGTTAGGTTAGGTTAGGTTAGGTTAGGTTAGGTTAGGTTAGGTTAGGTTAGGTTAGGTTAGGTTAGGTTAGGTTAGGTTAGGTTAGGTTAGGTTAGGTTAGGTTAGGTTAGGTTAGGTTAGGTTAGGTTAGGTTAGGTTAGGTTAGGTTAGGTTAGGTTAGGTTAGGTTAGGTTAGGTTAGGTTAGGTTAGGTTAGGTTAGGTTAGGTTAGGTTAGGTTAGGTTAGGTTAGGTTAGGTTAGGTTAGGTTAGGTTAGGTTAGGTTAGGTTAGGTTAGGTTAGGTTAGGTTAGGTTAGGTTAGGTTAGGTTAGGTTAGGTTAGGTTAGGTTAGGTTAGGTTAGGTTAGGTTAGGTTAGGTTAGGTTAGGTTAGGTTAGGTTAGGTTAGGTTAGGTTAGGTTAGGTTAGGTTAGGTTAGGTTAGGTTAGGTTAGGTTAGGTTAGGTTAGGTTAGGTTAGGTTAGGTTAGGTTAGGTTAGGTTAGGTTAGGTTAGGTTAGGTTAGGTTAGGTTAGGTTAGGTTAGGTTAGGTTAGGTTAGGTTAGGTTAGGTTAGGTTAGGTTAGGTTAGGTTAGGTTAGGTTAGGTTAGGTTAGGTTAGGTTAGGTTAGGTTAGGTTAGGTTAGGTTAGGTTAGGTTAGGTTAGGTTAGGTTAGGTTAGGTTAGGTTAGGTTAGGTTAGGTTAGGTTAGGTTAGGTTAGGTTAGGTTAGGTTAGGTTAGGTTAGGTTAGGTTAGGTTAGGTTAGGTTAGGTTAGGTTAGGTTAGGTTAGGTTAGGTTAGGTTAGGTTAGGTTAGGTTAGGTTAGGTTAGGTTAGGTTAGGTTAGGTTAGGTTAGGTTAGGTTAGGTTAGGTTAGGTTAGGTTAGGTTAGGTTAGGTTAGGTTAGGTTAGGTTAGGTTAGGTTAGGTTAGGTTAGGTTAGGTTAGGTTAGGTTAGGTTAGGTTAGGTTAGGTTAGGTTAGGTTAGGTTAGGTTAGGTTAGGTTAGGTTAGGTTAGGTTAGGTTAGGTTAGGTTAGGTTAGGTTAGGTTAGGTTAGGTTAGGTTAGGTTAGGTTAGGTTAGGTTAGGTTAGGTTAGGTTAGGTTAGGTTAGGTTAGGTTAGGTTAGGTTAGGTTAGGTTAGGTTAGGTTAGGTTAGGTTAGGTTAGGTTAGGTTAGGTTAGGTTAGGTTAGGTTAGGTTAGGTTAGGTTAGGTTAGGTTAGGTTAGGTTAGGTTAGGTTAGGTTAGGTTAGGTTAGGTTAGGTTAGGTTAGGTTAGGTTAGGTTAGGTTAGGTTAGGTTAGGTTAGGTTAGGTTAGGTTAGGTTAGGTTAGGTTAGGTTAGGTTAGGTTAGGTTAGGTTAGGTTAGGTTAGGTTAGGTTAGGTTAGGTTAGGTTAGGTTAGGTTAGGTTAGGTTAGGTTAGGTTAGGTTAGGTTAGGTTAGGTTAGGTTAGGTTAGGTTAGGTTAGGTTAGGTTAGGTTAGGTTAGGTTAGGTTAGGTTAGGTTAGGTTAGGTTAGGTTAGGTTAGGTTAGGTTAGGTTAGGTTAGGTTAGGTTAGGTTAGGTTAGGTTAGGTTAGGTTAGGTTAGGTTAGGTTAGGTTAGGTTAGGTTAGGTTAGGTTAGGTTAGGTTAGGTTAGGTTAGGTTAGGTTAGGTTAGGTTAGGTTAGGTTAGGTTAGGTTAGGTTAGGTTAGGTTAGGTTAGGTTAGGTTAGGTTAGGTTAGGTTAGGTTAGGTTAGGTTAGGTTAGGTTAGGTTAGGTTAGGTTAGGTTAGGTTAGGTTAGGTTAGGTTAGGTTAGGTTAGGTTAGGTTAGGTTAGGTTAGGTTAGGTTAGGTTAGGTTAGGTTAGGTTAGGTTAGGTTAGGTTAGGTTAGGTTAGGTTAGGTTAGGTTAGGTTAGGTTAGGTTAGGTTAGGTTAGGTTAGGTTAGGTTAGGTTAGGTTAGGTTAGGTTAGGTTAGGTTAGGTTAGGTTAGGTTAGGTTAGGTTA
This sequence comes from Pandemis heparana, assembly GCA_963854515.1. Classification (NCBI taxonomy): domain Eukaryota; kingdom Metazoa; phylum Arthropoda; class Insecta; order Lepidoptera; family Tortricidae; genus Pandemis; species Pandemis heparana. Next base: position 8,399,853 of record OY978035.1, read on the forward strand.
GGTTAGGTTAGGTTAGGTTAGGTTAGGTTAGGTTAGGTTAGGTTAGGTTAGGTTAGGTTAGGTTAGGTTAGGTTAGGTTAGGTTAGGTTAGGTTAGGTTAGGTTAGGTTAGGTTAGGTTAGGTTAGGTTTTTTTTTTTTTTTTTTTTTTTTTTTTTTTTTTTATTTAGAGTTTAATTATCTCAGGCTTTGGGATCCCGAGTTTAAAACTAAGTTAACTATGAGACTATGTGAATTCAATACTCTAACTAAAGGGGAAGGATGGGAAAGGAAGGAAGTTAACAAAATACTTACTTACTAAGGGAGGGGAGATAAAAGGAGTTGATGACGCAAGCATGTGGCGTTTTCCGCCAGGAGCGGACAGGCGGGACGGAGATCTTTTTTGGTCCCTTTATGTGGCCTTTGATACCATCTTTTGTGGTGTGGTTTACCTTTGGTGATTTCTTTTATTTCCCCTGTCTCCTGGGGTTACCATCTTTTCTCTGTCCGCTCCTTTTTCTATCATTAATAATTTGGGAGGGATTAGGGAGAGGGAGATGCTTGCGTCATCAATGCTTAGCCTAACTTAACCTAAACAATCTATAACCTTACTAACTAAAGAACAATACATGGCCACTAGGGCCCCACCCGGCCAAACTATGTTTTACAATGATGAGCTTCCTAAGTTCGTCCCGGCGCAGCACAGTAATTTGTAAACCCAGTCATATTGGAAACCATCAATTAATAAATGCCAAGTCATAATAGATTAAATAATTAAAACTGAAAAATGGTGTAAAACAATTATCCTGTACGAATTGTATGTCAATGGGTTAAACAATCCAAATAAAATTCAAAATTCAAAAATTATTTAAAATTCATCTCAATGTAAATCATTCCAAGACCAGTTCGGTGTAATTAATAACAAGAATTGATAATATATATAATATGGAGTAAAGCAATTTTCAAATGTCAAAATATATTATGGAGTAGCAAAATAAGATACAAGTAACAAGTAAAGGTAAAAAGGGGGGCAAGCAATATCCTATCCTAAAAAACGATCCTAACATCAAGATGGTGCAAAGCACGAGCCGTCACACCCTGGAGCCGTTCGACCTAGCCGCCCTCCGGACCACATCCAGGGCATAGGGCAGGAAGTGCTTCCTCAGCCTCTTATCACCCATCAGGCTGGTCAGGCCGGTCTCGTCAATATCTGTCCCCATCCTGAATTCGCAGTCTTGTCTGTCCCCCGCAAACCTGGGGCATTTGCACAGGATGTGTGCGACAGACTCGACCGATTCGTCATCGCAGACGCAGAATGGGGAGTCAGCCAGGCCAAACCTGTGGAGGTACTGGCGGAAACCCCCGTGACCCGTAAAGAGCTGAGCCATCAGGTTCCCGAACGGTCTGTGCTCCGCCAGAATTTTGTGTGCCTCCCGGACACTCCCGAAGAAAAGCTTGACGCCAGACCCGGTCCCCGCCAGCTCGTAGCGGCTCTGCCACTCCCCTATGCTGCGGCCCCGAATGGTGCGTTTTATGTGGGACAGCGGGACCTTGTCGTAGGCGGGCGCTCGCTTGTTTCTAAGGGCCGCTCCCTTGGCCAGCTCGTCTGCTCTTTCGTTCCCCGTGATGCCCACGTGGGCCTTGACCCAATAAAGGGTGATGGGGTTTCCGAGGCCGGCAGCCAGGGTGACATTGCGTCTGACCTCGGCGGCCAGGGGGTTAAGGCTTCCGGGGTCGGAGATAGCCTCCAGGGAGGAGCGCGAGTCGCTGAGTAATGCGGTCGGGGAGTTCAGCTTCAGGGAGAGCTCGGTCGCCCTGACCAGTGCTACCATCTCCGCTTGGTAGACGGAGCAGTAGCTTGCCAGGCCGAAGCTGGCAGTTCTAAGTTCCGTGGTGTTTCGCCAAAAGGTCAGGGCGGCCCCAACCCTCCCCTCTATTTTACTCCCGTCCGTGTAGCAGACCACTCCCCCCCCATCGTGCAGCTCGTCCGCCTCCTCCTGGGTGGCGACTAGGCCGAAGCCAATTGCGGGTCTGTCAGCCGGGTGCGGCAGCTGGGATGGGTGCAACCGCGTCTGCAGCGAGCGGCCGGGCAGGCCCTCCATCTCCTTACCCCTCTTAATTTCATATAAGTCGAACTGCTCCCGCAGCCTAATGTCCAGGGGGAGTATGCCCGCCAAGAGGGCCGCAGCGACCAGCGACGAGGTGCAGTGGGCCTTTGCTATCTTGATGGCGTAATCTCGAGTTATGCGGTCCAGCCTCTTTTTGGCGTATACTCTGTTAGCGACCTGCCCCCAAGCGCCCGCCGCGTAAAGGATAGTCGGTTCGACCACGGCTATGTATAGGGTGCGCAGGATTTCCGAGTTGAGCCCCCACTGGGCTCTGGCCGCCTTCGCAACCATCTTGTAGATGCCTGCCGCCTTCCCGGCCAGGGCGTCGAGATGCGGCAGGAAGCTCATGCCCCGGTCAATGGTCAAGCCAAGCACCTTCAGCGTTTCCCCCAGTCTGAGGTCCTCCCCGGCAAGCGTGAAGACAGGGGTGACGTACTTGAGCTTTTTCGTGATTATCATGGCCTGGGTCTTGTGAGGGGCCAGCCTCATCTTGTGTCTGGTGGCCCAGGCCTGGATCAGCTCCAAGGTACTGTTGACCTTTTCCTGTAGGGCTTCCCCAGAGGCTGCCTCGGCGATCAAAATAATGTCGTCCGCAAAAGCCTGGACGTGGGCCGCAGCTGACTCCGATTCCCGGAGTAAGGGGTCTAGCTGGATATTCCACAGCAGTGGGCCCCCTATAGACCCCTGTACGCAGCCCCTGTCAGTCTCGCGAACGACCGTCTCGCCGAGGTAGGTGAGGGACACCTCTCTGTGCTTCAGGTAACTTAGGAACACCCCCAGTATGGATGGGTCGACCTGTCTTTTATGAAGTTCTGTGATAATTGCTGGCCACCAGGCGTTGTCAAAAGCCCCCTCTATGTCGAGTGAGACCAGCGCCACAATGTTTTTCCCGAAGAGACCCTGCTTAATTCTGGTGACGATGTCATACAGGGCGTCCTCGGTACTCCTTTGGGGCAAGAACCCGTACTGGCGCTGGCTCAGGAGGCCCTGGCCGCAGACCTGCCAGGTGAGCCTGTTCACCAGCAGCTTTTCATACACTTTGCCCATCACCGACAGGAGTCCTATCGGCCTATAAGACTTGGGTGCCGTGTAGTCGTCCTTGCCTGGCTTGGGGATGATTTTGATGGTCGCCCTTTTCCATATCCGGGGGAAGTATCCCACCTCAAAGCACCTGTTGAGGAAGGCCAGGACCAGCGGGCTGCTCTCGTGCGCCCGTCTGCAGATGTCGGCGGTCAAACCGTCCTCCCCTGGGGACTTCTTGGGGTCCATGTGGCGGAAGACCTCGTCCACCTCCTGGGTGGTAAAAGGTATGTGGGGTGAGGGCCCCCGCGGAGGCAGTGATGGCCTCCGCCCGGCCCTAAAGGCCGCCCTAATGGCCTCCGCCTCCTCCCTGGTCCTTCTCTGCTCGTCAGTGTCCACTGCCGCGTCGTCACGGGGGTAAAAGGTCTCCACCAGGAGAGCGGCCGAGTCGCCCTCGCTCAAAATAGTCCCGGTCGTGGGAGACCTCAGGAGCTGCTCATCTCCAGATCGCACGCCACCGCACTTCTTCAAGACTTTGTACGAAGACTTCCAAATGTCCTCCAACTTTTGTTGAGTGCAGAATTCCCTCCAACTGGTGGTGAGTGCGGTCTCGATTTCCTCCTTAAGGCGAGCCTGGGCCTCCTTGTATTCCGCCACCACATAGGGCTTGCGTAGCGGGTTCGCCCACCTAATGCGCCTTCTCAGCGTGGCAACTCTCCGCTTGGAGGCCTCAAGCTCCCTCGTCCACCAGTTGCTTCGCCTAGGCTTGATGGTCGGGGGAAGCTCCGGCATGGCCTCAGCACAGGCGTCCGAAATCGCCGTCGTCATGCCCTCCGCCAAAGCCTCCAGCCCGTCTGCCGAGTCCGCATTCGCTATGTTTTCCAAAGTAAACGCTCTTGCAGTGAAGGCTCCTGGGAGGGCTCGGGCAAACGCCAGCCAGTCCGCCTTTTCCGTGGCGAACTTTCTAGTGCCCTTCCTATTTGCCCCCTCGCCAGTCGCCGAGCGCCCAACTGTGAAGAAAATTCTCCTGTGATCCGACAGCCCCGGGGAGTCGACGTCCACGCGCCAGTCTCCGGCGTCCCCCAGTAGTGATCCCGAGCAAGCCGTGATGTCCACGATACTTGTGTACTCTCTGTCACCCCTGTAGGTGAAGAATGTGGGAACATTGCCTCGGTTCAGGACATGGAGATCATGCTGGGACATAAAATCCACCAGCTCAGCTCCCCGCCTATCCTCGTTAGCGCAGCCCCACCAGTGGCTGGCCGCGTTCACGTCTCCCGCCAGAATGACGTCCTGACTGCCTATCCTGCTGAAAGTCGCCTGCAGATCCCCAATTTGGTCGGCTATGTCCCTCGTGCCTTCCAGATAGACCCCCACCAGAACCAGGCGGCATCCCCCCAGGGTGACCTTCGCAACCGCGATGTTTTTGGTTGTTAGGTCCGGGTCCACTACAAGCGTCGCGTTCGGGTCCAGGACGACAATGGCCGATTTGACAGGACCCAGGTTTACCGTGTCCTGCACTGTCCTGTGGCCACACCTCACCACTGACCCCGAGCCCACGTAGGGTTCCTGGAGGAAGAGGAACTGGGTTCCTCTCCTCTCCGCCTCGCGCAGGCATTCCTTGGTTGCCGCATGGCCTCTACCTAGGTTAGCCTGCATGAAGCGGAGGGGAGCGCCCCCGTTGCGTCCTCCAGGTCCGGTGTTACACGCCTGGGTGCCTTCAGCAATACTGGATGTGGGATCTGGCAATCCGGTCCCACTTACTCCATTCCGGGCACTCAGAGTCGAAGGCTCTGTGTCCCGCCATCAAAGGCTCGCGGCCTGCCGCCTTACAGTTTGCGCATTCCGGGGGCCCAGTTCGGGGTCCGCAGGTCCTCGTGTCATGGCCCTGTCCACAGTGCCCACAGACCGCCTCCGATTGGCAGTCCCTGGCGAAGTGCCCGAAGCGCAGGCAGTTGTAACACTGGACCACAGGGGACTGGTCGGAGACAAAGACCCTCTGGTAACCCAGCCTGACCTTTTGGTTCAGAAGGCGGGACCATATGGCTGGGGCCACCTCCAAGATGATGTTGCAGGTCTCCGCCGTCCTCCCTTTGGTCCTCCTCAGCACCTTTATGCCGTCTCTGGCCTCGGGCAGCTCTTCCAGAAGCCCCCCGTTCTGGCTCCTTAAGGCCCCGGGTATCTGGGAATCTCCAAGGTCCCTGGCGACCCCTCGAAGGCGAAGCTGAGGTCTCCTGAGGCTGGGAGCGGTCGCTGAAAGGTCAGGGCACTCCTCTCTGATGGCCCTCTGCATTGTCTCCCGCCCCGCCTCCGTGGAGACGCCGAAAGCCGCTCTCTGCTTCCTGAGCCCCCTGACGTACTCCACCCCGACGCCCATCCCAGCCACATTCACCTTCTCCTTGATCATTTTTATAAGGGTGGCGCTGGTCTGTTTCGGGTCCTTGGACTCAATTATGAGTGGGTACGCCGCGTCCTGAGGGGCAGCTCTTGGCTTCCCTCCAGTCGTACCAGGGCGTACCCTTCCCATTGCCGTCCCGTCGTACTGGGCCGAACGCCTTCTTCTGCGCGCCTCCGCCCTTGACTCGACCCTGCTCCAGCCCTCCTCAGACTCCTCCTCAGGCGTATGCCCCCGAGAGGCTCGGGCGGTCCGGGCCCTCTCCTCCTGATTGGTCTGGTTTCGGAAAACCTCCTCCAGTTCCTTCCTGAGGGCTCCAATTTCCTGCGCTACCAGCTCCTCTCTTACAGTTTGGGAAAGGGCAGGGCCCGGGGCCATAGCCAACAGCTCGTCTCTGGCCTCATGAACGGCTCGGATCGTGTCGCCGCCCCTGGTTCTGATCTGCGCTCCGATGGTCGTCTCCATCCTTGTGAGGAGTGTAGCCGCGGCCTCCTCAGTGAGCGGCGCCGGGTGGGCCTCCAGTCGAGTTCTTATCTCATCAGCAGTCCCCTCTATGCGCCTGAGCAGGGGTTCCAGCTGCACGGTGTCTCCAGGCGCAGGAGGCCCCCCCCTCTCTTCGGGAACAGAGGCGCGAGTCAGGTGGTCGACCCCGCCCGCTATGCCGGTGAGAACTCCCTCCATTTGCAGGATTCTACCCCGCAGGAACAAGAGCTCATCCAGCGCGGCCCGATCAGAGTCAGCCCCGTCGCCCCGAACCGCTTCCCGCGCCGAGGGTCCCCCGCAGGCCGCACCTGCGCTCGCAGTCCTGACCTCTTCCCGCAGCTCCTCCATTCCGACCGACAGTCTGCCGCACATCTTAAGGCCGGCCTTTGCTGTCTTGGCCTCGTCTCCAATGGCTGTCTTTATTCCGGCCAGACTCTCCACTACCTCCTCGGTCAAGAAGGACCTGAGGGCTCCGGTGTCTCTGTAGACCGAGGCGATCGCCTCCCTGATCAGTTTGTTCTCCTCCGCTTGGCCGTCCAACACCTTCGAGAGACGCTCGGCTCCCGCTCTTTCAGCCGCCGCCAGTCTGCGCTCGTACACGGCTCTGACTCTCTCCAGTTCGGCCATGTGTCTGAGGCGGGAGTCAGCCAGCCTGAGGATGAAGTCATAAAGAATCTGCATAGTGGCTACAGTGCTCTCCTTTATGTCCCTCCTCAGGTTGCCCGACCCCTCAATCGCGGCCTTGGCAACCTGGAAGAGGTCGTTCGCTCTCTTGGGCATTTCGCTCAGGAAGCCCCCACCCGCTCCAGCCACCGCGTAAGCAGACTTGTCTCCCGCCGCGGAAGCCCCCTCGCTCGCAGTGTCATACGCCTCCTCCATCTGGGGGGTGGTGCCCTCCCCCGACCGGCCCGCTCGCCCGTCGGGCCCCGCCGCAGCCGACGCCTGCCTGAGCTGCGCCTGGACCCTAAGGGTCGCCGGTCCCAGCTGCCTCCTGTCCCCCCCCGCCCCAGGCGAGTGGAGGGGGGTGGACACGCATCCAGGTCCGGGTCCGGGCGACCCCAAAAGGCCCATGATCCCAATTCCAGGGGCCGGCCCCGAAGGCGCCCCCGCGGCCGCGCCCTCCCGAGGCGATCCCATATCCCCCTGGAGCTCGTTCCTCAGGAGATCCTCAGGAACCGAGTCCAGGGTATCATCATCTATCTGAATGGGGGGGGGCTCAACTACGGCCTCCACTGATGCCACCCGATGGCCCCCCGCTGCCCCGGCAACCGACACCCCCGCCCCGGCAGGGGCGACCGCACCGGCGCGCCTCCCACCCCCGGCCCCTGGGCGAGGCCGCGCTCCTGCCCCCCCGCCCGTCGGCACAGCCGTCCCCCGCGGGACGACCCTGGCCCTCGAGCGGGTCTTCTGGCTGCCCGAGCTCGACTGGGAAGACATCACAAGGGCCGGGAGAAAAGCGGCACGGCCGAGCGGCCAAAGCGCAACTGCAGGCTATTGTGTTAACACAAACTATACCCTGATATTTAAAACTTTAATGATAACGGAAATAAATTTATATATTATTACGATTAACGCGCAAAATTAAATCAATTAACCAAACCTATTAAAATTGGGAATTAAAATGTCAATAATGATAAAATGATTTAAGATAGTTCCAAATTAAATATAATTACTAACCTAGTGCAATATGGCAATTAAATTAAGATGTCAATAGTGGTTTGTCCAATTTAAATTAAATAATTAGTTAAGGAGAATATAAGCAATTAATTTTGAAGCTATAAAAAAGGGGAATAAATTGTCGGCAGTGATTAAAATGTCAATAATGATAAATGATCCAAAACAATTCCAAATTAAATAAAACTACTAATCTAGTGCAAAATGGCAATAAAATTAAGATGTCAATAGTGATATGTCCAGTTCAAATAAAATAATTAATTATGGGGAATTTACAATTAATTAATAAATTTTTGAATAAGAAGGGGACCCCCGGGACACCCAAATAGAACCCAAAAACCCCTCCGACAGGCGATCCGGCTCAAAGAACCCCCGCACCCCGGCCCCACCCCAGGCCCCAAGACCCGGCAAGTCAGAGAAATTGGGAAGAAAGGATTTCCAAGGTTTAGGGAGTTTAGGAGTGGGTGGGAATAGAAGGACAGGCCCGCGCCGAACCCGGAGACCCCAGTCTCGGGTCTCTACGACGCCTATGAGCCGAGGAAATGGGATGTGAAGATTTGGTAATTTTTCGGAGTTCACCGAAGGTCCACCGGGGTGCCAGAGACACCTCCCCCGGCCTCCCCCCGACACCCGCAGGTCGAAAAAATGAACTCCGAAAAATTCCGAAAAATTTCGGGATTTTCGGAGTTGGAGGAAATAGAAGGAGGGGCCCGCGCCGAACCCAGGGACACCTCTCTCGTGTCCCTACGACGCCTGTGGGCCGAGGAAATGGGATTAGAAGGGTTTGGTATTTTTCGGAGTTCACCAAAAGCCCACCGGGGGGCCAGAGACACCTCTCCTGGCCTCCCCCGACACCCGCGGGTTGAAAAAATGAACTCCGAAAAATTCCGAAATTTTCGGGATTTTAGGAGTTGGAGGGAATAGAAGGAGGGGCCCGCGCCGAACTCGGGGACACCTCTCTCGTGTCCCTACGACGCCTGTGGGCCAAGGAATTGGGATTCGAAAAATTCGGAGTTTTTCGGAATCCAGGAGCGGCCCACCAGGAGGCCGGAGACACCTCTCCCGACCACCTACGTCAACTGTGGGCCGAAAAAATGGACTCCGAAAAATTCGGAATTTTCGGAATGTGTGGGAATAGAAGGAGGGGCCCACGCCGAACCCGGGGACACCTGTCTCGGGTCCCTACGACGTCTGTGGGCCGAGAAAATGGGATTCGGAGTTTTCGGAATTTTTCGGAATCCGAGAGCGGCCCACTAGGAAGCCGGAGACACCTCTCCCGACCTCCTACGACAACTGTGGGCCGAGAAAATGGACTCCGAAAAATTCGGAATTTTCGGAATGTGTGGGAATAGAAGGAGGGGCCCACGCCGAACCCGGGGACACCTGTCTCGGGTCCCTACGACGTCTGTGGGCCGAGAAAATGGGATTCGGAGTTTTCGGAATTTTTCGGAATCCGAGAGCGGCCCACTAGGAAGCCGGAGACACCTCTCCCGACCTCCTACGACAACTGTGGGCCGAGAAAATGGACTCCGAAAAATTCGGAATTTAGGAATGGGTGGGGATAGAAGGGGGGGCCCACGCCGAACCCGGAGACACCTGTCTCGGGTCTCTACGACGTCTGTGGGCCGGGAAAATGGGATTCGGAGTTTTCGGAATTTTTCGAAATCCGAAAGCGGCCCACCAGGAAGTCGGAGACACCTCTCCCGACCTCCTACGACAACTGTGGGCCGAGAAAATGGACTTCGAAAAACTCAAAATTTAGGAATGGGTGGGGATAGAAGGGGGGGCCCACGCCGAACCCGGGGACACCTGTCTCGTGTCTCTGCGACGTCCGTGGGCCAGGAAAATGGGATTCGGAGTTTTCGGAATTTTTCGAAATCCAAGAGCGGCCCACCAGGAAGCCGGAGACACCTCTCCCGACCTCCTGCGACAACTGTGGGCCGAGGAAATGGACTTCGAAAAACTCAAAATTTAGGAAATAGGCGGAATAGAGGGGGGGGGAAGGCAGGAGACAGGACCAGGCCAAGGGAGAGAGGGGCAGGGGTTGGATCCAAAATTTTGTCCTATCACAAAGTCTCGGAGCCCGCCCAATCGGCTAAATTCGATACCCCCCACTGACTATAATCAATCCCCTGAAAAATTTGCAAGTTCGGAACCCCCTCCGAATATATGTTATTATTATATGAAAATTTTCTAAGTCCCCCGCACCCCCTCTGGATTACTATGGCCGCTATCAGAATTCTTCTAAGTCCCGGGTTCCCGGTAGTTCACAAGTAAGAATTTTAAATATAATATAAAATTAATAATTAAATATGGGGAATTAAACAATTTATTTGGAAGCAGAAAAATAGAATTTTATATATTAATTGCGATAAAACAAGTAAAATTAAATCAATTGACCAACCAATAATTTAAACAATTATAAATTAAATATAAATAAAATTTCTAACCTAGTGCAATATGGCAATTAATTAAAATGTCAATAGTGATTTGTTCAATTTAAACTAAAATAAAAATAAAATAAAATAATTAATTATGGAGAATTAAACAGTAAATTTTTAAAGCAGAAAATAACCCAAGTATTTAATATTTTTAATATAATATAAAATTTAATAATTAATTATGGGGAATTAAAAAATTTATTTAGAAGCAGAATATAAAAATTTGTGCATTAATTACGATAAAACTAGTAAAAATAATCAATTATTCAACCAATGATTTAAACAATTTTAAATTAAATAAATTATTAAACTAATGCAAAATGGCAATTAAATTAAAATGTCAGTAGTAGTATATTCAATTTAAAATAAAATAATTAATTATGGAGAATTACACATTTAATTTTTTGGAAAATAAAATAAATTTACATATATTAATTGACGATTTCCAAAACCCGATCCCTAAACAAGACTTGACTTTGCGTGCACCGGAACGCACCCGCAGTGACAGCCGTCGGAGTCTATTCTAGACGTCAATTTCTAATGCACCCGCAGTGACAGCCGCCAAGGTCTATTCTAGACGTCAATATCTAAACGCACTTGACTTGACAGCCGTCAATGTCTATTCTAGACGTCAAGATCAAAGTGACAGCTGTCAACGTCTATTCTAGACGTCAAGACCGAAGTGACAGCCGTCAAAGTCTATTCTTGACGTCAAGAACTCCAAAGGGTGTGCCTCCTTACGGCTACCCCCGGATTTCAGTATTTTTAGTTGGTGGTACAGACAGTTGTTTTGACTTTCCCCGGGGGTACAGACACTGACTCAAGATATCGGGTTCTGTATATATATATTTTAATTAATATTTCGTTCGACAGTTTGAATAATTAATACAACTATACAATTAAACTCGATAACTAAACCTAATGCAAAATGGCAATTAAAATGTCAAAATGGATTAGTCAATACAATAATAAGAATGATTAAAACGATTATAAATTAAATACAGTTCTTAGCCCGGTGCAAGATGGCAATTAAATCGAAATGTCAATAGTGATAAAATTAAACTAAAATAGATAATACCATGCAATTATTCTAAGATCCTTAATGATAATAAGTAAATACTAAATCCAGTCAACTATCACAAAAAGCGCAAATGTTGCTATCTAAGAATTCCAATTACTAAAATACAGATTTCAAAATTACAGTATCAATTCTATCAATAAATTTTTAAAAGTAAACGGCCGGGTGGTTTGGTGAGAAAATAAAACTAAGACAGAAAGAGAAGAGAAAGTGGCGCAGATTTGGTCACTATTATAATACAAACAGGTCAATAATAAGTGATAAATTAATTAAAATGTTTGATTTATTGTAACCGTTACAGTCAGTGAATTTGAAATTTTTAACATTAATTATACAATTTATCCTTTTTTGGGATTTTCCCCGCCAAAAGCGGAACCCTAATTCAGTTTATGAACCTTTACTATAAGTTTATATGGTGTGGTTACAGTAGTTTATCCTGTTTTTTAGGGATTTTACCCCGCCAAAACGAACCCTAATAATGAATGGAATCTACCCGATTTTTTCCGGGTGATTACTTGTAAAAAAAATTGCGCCACCCTTTGCGTTACTTTAACACGGGCGGTCAAAGTGATCGAAAGGGTGCCCTTTCCCCTACCACTTTAATATATTCCTGAGGTATAATAAACGGTCCCAGGTGCTAAAAATCGATCCAAAATAAGTGCTCAGTGCTTTTGAGCCGAAATTGTGCTGTGCAGTGCCGCGAAGGTTTTTCACACAGAAAAACAAAAGTGCTTGTTTTTACACTTAGTGAAACGATACAACGGCCTTGACATTCGGGCTGTTTGGCGGACCCCCAGGCTGTCCAGTGGCCGCGCGGGCCAATCGCCGCGAAATTTCTTCTGGACCGGCGGACATCGCGCCTGCTCCAGTGGACTCTCTGCGGGCCCACAGACCCTGACCTACTCGTCGGCCGTCACATCAAGCCCAGCATCCAGAAGAAAAGGTCAGAAAAATTCAGATTTATACCGGTACTGCACCATAAGTAGTGAAAATTCAGATTTTTAATTATTACGTGGGTAGTTACCGGTGGATTTTCAAACTGATAATTTTAAAGAAACGGCCATTGCTTCCCGGACTTCCTGCCACCATCCGCTGGCTTCTACGGTCCATGCAGACAGCTATATTAATTAAAATATTAAAAGCCCGTGTTAAAGTGGGTTAGGTTAGGTTAGGTTAGGTTAGGTTAGGTTAGGTTAGGTTAGGTTAGGTTAGGTTAGGTTAGGTTAGGTTAGGTTAGGTTAGGTTAGGTTAGGTTAGGTTAGGTTAGGTTAGGTTAGGTTAGGTTAGGTTCCCCCCCGGGTGTCGCCACCTTGTCGTGGTGGGGGGGCTTGCGTGCTGATGATCCCTACGAGCCATGCCGGATAGGGCTTCCCATACCGGACGGGTCTAGGGGGAGGCCAGACTAAGAGCGACACACCCCGGCGGGGCCCGCGAGGGCCTGTCAGGCGGGGCGGGTGCGTCCTCGTTAGGGCGCACTGACAGGGGAGCTCACCCCTGAAAAAAGAGACGACGATGTGGAGCATCGGAGTTTTGGGATGGCGAGTTGTGAAAACAAATTACCCCAGGAGGGTACCCTAACGGGAGAATCCCTCGGCGTCGCTTCGGCGGCGTCCAGCCCCTCGTATTCTGGGGGGGGCAACAACCGCCTCGTAGGTCGGCAAGATGCCGGCCTTCGTGAACGCGACCACGGCTTGGAACAACGGACGGATGAACACACAACATATGACCTTGGCTTTTTGACACGGACTGATGGACGGGAGAGCTCACTCCTCAAAGAGATCGACGGGAATACAATGGACAAAATGGAAAAAGCAGTTTGTAAATCAGTATTACCCCAGGAGGGTACCCTAACGGGAGAATCCCTCGGCGTCGCCACGGCGGCGTCCAGCCCCACGTATTCTGGGGGGGGCAACAGCTGCATCGTAGGCCGGCATGATGATGCCGGCCTCCGTGAACACAACTATGGCGACGCAAAACGGATTTTCGATGTTTCCGGAGTGACCGGGACGGGGGAGGGGGGTAGCATGGGGGGGGAGGCCGGATCGTCCGCAACGTCGGACGGTGGCCGAGACCCCTACCCATCAAGCGGCTCAACCGCAATGAAGTTACGGCCGAGGCCAGCTGGCTTTAGGCTGACCTTTGCGGGCAAGGGACGGGGAGCGAAGAAGGGGAGAGTCGGCTCCATTTTAGATGACCTCGCGGCGGGAACGACGTCCACGTCGGAGGCCTGCGAGGGAGTCACGATGGAGTCCGACAATCCGGTAGTGATGGAGGACTGCACAGAAACCTCCGATACTGAGAGGGAGGAAGGAGGAGCAGTCGCCTCCAGGTTCCTTGCGGGGGGGGCGAGAGGGGGGGCGGAGAAATCCGCCTCGTCCCTGAAGAGGGTCGCGACAGACTCGACGCGCGGAGTGGACGAGGTGCCCACAAAGGTGGCCACCAGCGCCAGGGGGGGGCGCGGAAAGCGGCCCATGGGGGCGTACGCGTTCATGGCCGCTGCCAGGCGAGAAATGTCGGGCCTGGGGTCGGACGAGTACTCGGCCGACATGGAAGAGGCAAGGGGCGACTCGACGTACCGCCCCAAGCAATTCTCGCGCAAGGGGCGGAAGTCGCCCCCCAAAGGCGCTGAGCTGGAGGAGGAGTACCGCGCTCCTCGACAAAAAACGCGGGAGGAGCTGGCCGCCACTGCACTCCGCAACGTTCTTTCCTTCCGGGGGAACGTTGCGAAGTGCAGTAATGTGAATGGGAGAATCAAGGGGCTCCTCCAAGACGCCGCGGACGAGGCCATGGGGGCCATTGAGGAGCTCCGCACGATGTCCTCCTCAGAAGAGATGAGGCGCCTCCGGGCGGACAATAACCGGCTCTCCCGAGAACTGGAGAATGTCCGCTCGGAGCTCCGCGCCTTCAAAGAGGCATACGAGGCGCGCGGCACCGCGGCGAGGAAAGAGCCCCAACTAAGCGGCGTCGGGGAGGGCCTCAAGGAGGTGGTGGAGGACCTCCGGCGCGACCTCCTAACATCCCTGGGCGGGATGATGAACGCCCGCCTCGGGGAGTTGGAGTCGCGCCTCCCGCCAGAGCCCGTCCTGCGCCCGTCACTAGCAGCGGACAAGAGGACGCCGCCGCCCCCTCGCCCCAGAGCCCAGCCCGGCCAGGCGGGGGATCGAACCAGGGTGCCCCCGGAGCCGGCCCCCAGAAAGAAGGGGCAGATGGCCGCACCGAGGCCCCCCCCACCACCCCCGCCAGCCCAAAGGGGCCAAAAGGCGGGGCAAAATGGGGTGAATAAGACCGGCCCCATGCCGGCCAAGGGCCCCAAGAAGACCCCGGCGCGCCCAAACCAGGCGCCGCCCAGCCCCCCCCCCACGGCGGGGACAAGCCGGACGAGCGGCCCACAGCCGCGGGACGCTGCCCCCGAGGCCGCCCCCCAAGCCCAGGAGCAATCCTGGGCAACGGTGACCCGCAAGGGCAGGGGGAGAAAGAAGGCGGGCGCTGCCACCACACGTGCCTCCCCCAAGCCGGCCCCCAGACCGAAGCCGGTCAAAGTGATCGTCCCCTCCACGTCAGCCATTGTGCTGACGCTGAGGGAGGGGGCCGAGAGGGGTGGAAAAGAGGCCACGTATCCCGAGCTGATGGCCTGGGCCAGGGGAGGAATCAGGCTTCCGGACTTCGGGCTGGAGGCGGTCAAAATAAAGACCGCCCAAACCGGCTCGAAGCTCCTGGAGGTGGGGGGCGACACCCCCGACACCACCGCGGACCGCCTCGCGGCCAAGCTTCGGGAGGTGGTGGGCGACGTGGCGGACGTCACCCGCCCCACCAAGCAAGCCGAGCTGCGCCTCACCGGACTAGACACGACGGTGGGGCAAGCAGAGATCGCGGCGGCTGTGGCGGCCAAGGGCGGTTGCGAGGCGGCCCAGGTGAAAGTGGGGGCCGTCTCGGAGCGGGCGTGGGGGCGGGGCACAGTGATCGTGCGGTGCCCAGTGGCGGCGGCCAAGGCAGCCGCGAAGGACGGTCGCCTCCAGGTGGGCTGGACTGTGGTGACGGTGGCGCCCCTGGTGGCCCTGCCCATGCGGTGCTTCCGTTGTATGGCGCTGGGCCACACAAGGGCAATGTGCCCCTCCGCGGCGGAACACGGAGACAAATGTTACCGCTGCGGAGAGGAGGGGCACAGGGCGGCCGGGTGCACGGCCAGGCCCAAATGTGCCGTGTGCACGGAGGCGGGCCGGCCGGCAGGCCACGTGATGGGCCGGGGCAAATGCTCCCCGCCCAAAATAAGGGGAAAGGCTGCCTCGACCCCGGCCCGCACCCCCGAAAATGGCCCTAGGGCACAGGAGGAAACAATGATGCAGGTGTCCTAATGCCCAGACACCTGCATCACGAAATTCTCCAGGGCAATGCCAACCACTCCGCGAGAGCACAGGACCTGTTTATGCAGGTCCTCGCGGAGTGGCGCATTGCCGTGGCAGTGGTCGCCGAGCCGTATTTCGTCCCCCCCCAGCCAAACTGGGTGGGGGACACCAACGGCTCGGTCGGGGTGGTGGTGCCGACCTCCGGCGCCAGGGGGCTCACCCCCAGGGAGAGGGGGCCGGGCTATGCGGCGGCGAACTGGGGAGAGGTGGTGGTGGTCGGCACCTACTTCTCCCCCAACAGGCCCCTCAACGAGTTTGAGGGGTACCTGGATGTGCTGGAGCAGGTGGTGCGGCGGGCGGCACCGAAGCAGGTTATGTTGATGGGGGACCTCAACGCAAAATGCGTTTCTTGGGGTTCCCCCACAACAGACCTGAGGGGGGCGCTTCTGCGGGACTGGGCCGTTGCACTGGGCCTGGTCCTGCAGAACAGAGGGCGCGTCGACACGTGCGTCCGGTGGCAGGGGGGGTCGATTGTGGACCTGATGTTCACAACCCCCGCCATCGGCAGACGCGTGTCGAGCTGGCGCGTCCTGGAGGAGGCGGAGACCCTGTCGGACCATAGGTTCATCAGGTGCAGGGTCTCCGAAGCGCCCCCCGGGCCGCAAGCCCGTCCGGCGGGAGGAGGAGGGAGAGGGGGAGGGCTCCCCAAATGGGCGCTCTCCCGCCTCGACCGGGACCGGGCCGAGGAGGCGGCCATAGTCCGGGCGTGGTGCGTCGACCCCCCGAGTTCCATGGGGGTCGAGCACAGGGCCGCCAAATTTAAAGAGGACTTGGCGGCCATATGCGACGCCGGCATGCCGCGTTCGAGCGGCAGGGCCCCCCCACGGGACGGGGTGTATTGGTGGTCCCAGGACCTGGCCGTCCTGAGGGCCGCCAGCGACCGGGCGCGACGCAGGTTCACCCGGTGCCGCCGGCGCGCAACGAGGGTGCCGGGTGAGGAGGAGCGCCTCCTGGCCGAGCTGAGGGCGGCCAAGATGGAGTTTGCGGTGGCCATAGGCGCGGCAAAAGACCGCGCCTACGCCGAATTTTTAGCCGAGCTGGACGCCGACCCGTGGGGGCGCCCGTACCGTATGGTGCGGGCGAAAATGAAGGCCGCCCCCCCCACGGAGGAGTTCGAGCCGGACCTCCTGGAGGCGGTGGTCGAGGGGCTATTCCCCGATAGCCCCCCCTTCGACCCCCCGCCCATGGCCCCCCCGGACGTGGAGCCCGACGAGGCCGCCCTCATGGTCCCCCCTGTCACGGGGGAAGAAATGGCGGCGGTAAGGGCCCGCCTAAAAGGGCGGAGAAAGGCCCCAGGGCCTGATGGTGTTCCTGGGCGAGTACTACACCTCGCCCTGGAGCACCTTGATGACCGCCTCCAGGCCCTCTTTACAGCCTGCCTTGAGGCTGGCCACTTCCCGGCCACTTGGAAGATGGGCCGCCTGGTCCTCCTCCGAAAGGAGAGTCGTCCGCCGGACTCTCCGTCCGGCTACAGACCGCTGGTGATGTTGGACGAGACGGGCAAGCTCCTCGAGAGAGTGGTAGCTGCCCGAATCGCCCGCCACCTAGCGGAGGTCGGGCCGGATATCTCGGTAAACCAGTTCGGGTTCAGGGTAGGGCGATCCACGATGGACGCCCTATCCTCCCTGAAAGGGTTTACCGAGGAAGCGGCGAGGGGGGGGCAGGGGGCGTTGGCAGTCTCGTTGGACATCGCTAACGCCTTCGGCTCCCTCCCCTTCGGAGTGATAGAGGAGGCGCTCCGGTACCACGGGGTGCCCCTCTACCTCCGGAGGATTGTAGGGCACTACCTGACCGATCGGGTAGTGCTCTACACGGGGAGGGGGGGAATGGTGAGGAGGAGGCGAATGGCCAGTGGAGTCCCGCAGGGGTCGGTGTTAGGACCCCTGCTCTGGAACCTGGGCTTCGACTGGGCCATTCGCGGGGAGGTGCTGCCCCGGATGGCGGTCATCTGTTACGCAGATGACACGCTGGTCGCCGTCCGGGGTACCACGTGGGAGGAGACGAGGAGGAGGGCGGAGGTGGGTGCCACCCTTATCACCCGCAGGATCGGGGCCCTCGGGTTAAGGGTGGCACTGCCCAAAACTGAGGCCCTCTGTTTTAGGGGGCCGAGGTGGCGGGTGCCGCGAGGAACGGCGTTGCAGGTGGCGGGCGAAGCCGTCGAGGTTAAGGCCCAGATCAAATATCTGGGCCTTACCCTGGACGGCAAATGGCGGTGGGAGGCCCACTTCCGGGACCTCATCCCCCGGATAGTGGGCGCGGCGGGGGCACTGAGCCGCCTCCTGCCGAATTCCGGCGGGCCAGACGCCCCGTGCAGACGCCTATACGGCAACGTCCTGCGCTCCATGGCGCTGTACGGGGCGCCCATCTGGGCGGAGAGCCTCACGCCTGCGGCGAAAGCGCTGCTCCGACAACCGCAGCGCGTAATCGCCCAGAGGGTATGCCGAGCCTACCGAACGGTGGGCTGGCAGGCAGCGGGCGCGCTGGCTGGCTCCCCTCCCTGGGAACTGGAGGCGGGGGCCCTTGCGGAGGCCCACAGGGCCAGAATCGAGAGGAGGGCCAGGGGCGAATCTCTCGCCCCTGAAGAGCTGACCCGAGCCCGGGAGCTATGGAAGGAAGGGGTCATGGAGCGCTGGGTGGATGAGCTGCGGAACGCCGAATTCGGCACCCGCACAATCCAGGCCATCCGCCCGGTGCTCCACGAGTGGTGCGGGAGGGCCCACGGGTCCCTCACCTACCGACTCACACAGGTACTGTCCGGGCATGGTTGCTTCGGGCGGTACCTAAAACGAGTCGGTAGGGAGGAGACGGAGTCCTGCCATGAGTGCGGCGCGGCGTCGGACACGGCACAGCACACGCTGGAGCTGTGTCCCGCCTGGTCCGAGCAGCGCCGCACTCTGGTGGCGACTATCGGCGGCGACCTCTCACTTCCCGGCGTAGTGTACGCCATGGTTGGGAGTGAGGGGTCCTGGGAGGCCGTCGCCTCCTTCTGCGAGGACGTGATGTCGCAGAAGGAGGAGAGGGAGCGGGAGCGCGAGAACGACCCCCTCGCGCCCCCGCTCCGGCGTAGACGGATAGGGAGGAGGCGGCGGCAGTTTGCCGCTGCTCTTCCCTAGTGGTGCCTGCTGGCGGGGGATGGGGATCCCCTGCTAGCTAGTAGAGGCCCACGAGTCTAGGGGGGGGCCAAGTATTCCCGGCCCCCCTCTCTTTGGCGCGGGAGCCCTGGCGATTAGGCTGGGGCGGCCGGCGGGGTGTGCGTGGTGACACTATTATTCTCCCACGGCACCCCTCCAATGGCAGAGAGGGAATACCGGCGGGTTTTTAGTGGGTAGGCCTCCTTCGCTTCCCCCCGCTCGGGGGGGGCCGGGGAGGAGAGTCCCACATAACCCCCGCGCCGTCCCCACGGCGCGGTGGTATGCGTAACGCATTTTCCCGCCGCAAAAAAAAAAAAAAAAAAAAAAAAAAAAAAAAAAAAGGTTAGGTTAGGTTAGGTTAGGTTAGGTTAGGTTAGGTTAGGTTAGGTTAGGTTAGGTTAGGTTAGGTTAGGTTAGGTTAGGTTAGGTTAGGTTAGGTTAGGTTAGGTTAGGTTAGGTTAGGTTAGGTTAGGTTAGGTTAGGTTAGGTTAGGTTAGGTTAGGTTAGGTTAGGTTAGGTTAGGTTAGGTTAGGTTAGGTTAGGTTAGGTTAGGTTAGGTTAGGTTAGGTTAGGTTAGGTTAGGTTAGGTTAGGTTAGGTTAGGTTAGGTTAGGTTAGGTTCCCCCCCGGGTGTCGCCACCTTGTCGTGGTGGGGGGGCTTGCGTGCTGATGATCCCTACGAGCCATGCCGGATAGGGCTTCCCATACCGGACGGGTCTAGGGGGAGGCCAGACTAAGAGCGACACACCCCGGCGGGGCCCGCGAGGGCCTGTCAGGCGGGGCGGGTGCGTCCTCGTTAGGGCGCACTGACAGGGGAGCTCACCCCTGAAAAAAGAGACGACGATGTGGAGCATCGGAGTTTTGGGATGGCGAGTTGTGAAAACAAATTACCCCAGGAGGGTACCCTAACGGGAGAATCCCTCGGCGTCGCTTCGGCGGCGTCCAGCCCCTCGTATTCTGGGGGGGGCAACAACCGCCTCGTAGGTCGGCAAGATGCCGGCCTTCGTGAACGCGACCACGGCTTGGAACAACGGACGGATGAACACACAACATATGACCTTGGCTTTTTGACACGGACTGATGGACGGGAGAGCTCACTCCTCAAAGAGATCGACGGGAATACAATGGACAAAATGGAAAAAGCAGTTTGTAAATCAGTATTACCCCAGGAGGGTACCCTAACGGGAGAATCCCTCGGCGTCGCCACGGCGGCGTCCAGCCCCACGTATTCTGGGGGGGGCAACAGCTGCATCGTAGGCCGGCATGATGATGCCGGCCTCCGTGAACACAACTATGGCGACGCAAAACGGATTTTCGATGTTTCCGGAGTGACCGGGACGGGGGAGGGGGGTAGCATGGGGGGGGAGGCCGGATCGTCCGCAACGTCGGACGGTGGCCGAGACCCCTACCCATCAAGCGGCTCAACCGCAATGAAGTTACGGCCGAGGCCAGCTGGCTTTAGGCTGACCTTTGCGGGCAAGGGACGGGGAGCGAAGAAGGGGAGAGTCGGCTCCATTTTAGATGACCTCGCGGCGGGAACGACGTCCACGTCGGAGGCCTGCGAGGGAGTCACGATGGAGTCCGACAATCCGGTAGTGATGGAGGACTGCACAGAAACCTCCGATACTGAGAGGGAGGAAGGAGGAGCAGTCGCCTCCAGGTTCCTTGCGGGGGGGGCGAGAGGGGGGGCGGAGAAATCCGCCTCGTCCCTGAAGAGGGTCGCGACAGACTCGACGCGCGGAGTGGACGAGGTGCCCACAAAGGTGGCCACCAGCGCCAGGGGGGGGCGCGGAAAGCGGCCCATGGGGGCGTACGCGTTCATGGCCGCTGCCAGGCGAGAAATGTCGGGCCTGGGGTCGGACGAGTACTCGGCCGACATGGAAGAGGCAAGGGGCGACTCGACGTACCGCCCCAAGCAATTCTCGCGCAAGGGGCGGAAGTCGCCCCCCAAAGGCGCTGAGCTGGAGGAGGAGTACCGCGCTCCTCGACAAAAAACGCGGGAGGAGCTGGCCGCCACTGCACTCCGCAACGTTCTTTCCTTCCGGGGGAACGTTGCGAAGTGCAGTAATGTGAATGGGAGAATCAAGGGGCTCCTCCAAGACGCCGCGGACGAGGCCATGGGGGCCATTGAGGAGCTCCGCACGATGTCCTCCTCAGAAGAGATGAGGCGCCTCCGGGCGGACAATAACCGGCTCTCCCGAGAACTGGAGAATGTCCGCTCGGAGCTCCGCGCCTTCAAAGAGGCATACGAGGCGCGCGGCACCGCGGCGAGGAAAGAGCCCCAACTAAGCGGCGTCGGGGAGGGCCTCAAGGAGGTGGTGGAGGACCTCCGGCGCGACCTCCTAACATCCCTGGGCGGGATGATGAACGCCCGCCTCGGGGAGTTGGAGTCGCGCCTCCCGCCAGAGCCCGTCCTGCGCCCGTCACTAGCAGCGG
This sequence comes from Pandemis heparana, assembly GCA_963854515.1. Classification (NCBI taxonomy): domain Eukaryota; kingdom Metazoa; phylum Arthropoda; class Insecta; order Lepidoptera; family Tortricidae; genus Pandemis; species Pandemis heparana. The sequence continues at coordinate 8,420,998 of OY978035.1, forward strand.
ACAAGAGGACGCCGCCGCCCCCTCGCCCCAGAGCCCAGCCCGGCCAGGCGGGGGATCGAACCAGGGTGCCCCCGGAGCCGGCCCCCAGAAAGAAGGGGCAGATGGCCGCACCGAGGCCCCCCCCACCACCCCCGCCAGCCCAAAGGGGCCAAAAGGCGGGGCAAAATGGGGTGAATAAGACCGGCCCCATGCCGGCCAAGGGCCCCAAGAAGACCCCGGCGCGCCCAAACCAGGCGCCGCCCAGCCCCCCCCCCACGGCGGGGACAAGCCGGACGAGCGGCCCACAGCCGCGGGACGCTGCCCCCGAGGCCGCCCCCCAAGCCCAGGAGCAATCCTGGGCAACGGTGACCCGCAAGGGCAGGGGGAGAAAGAAGGCGGGCGCTGCCACCACACGTGCCTCCCCCAAGCCGGCCCCCAGACCGAAGCCGGTCAAAGTGATCGTCCCCTCCACGTCAGCCATTGTGCTGACGCTGAGGGAGGGGGCCGAGAGGGGTGGAAAAGAGGCCACGTATCCCGAGCTGATGGCCTGGGCCAGGGGAGGAATCAGGCTTCCGGACTTCGGGCTGGAGGCGGTCAAAATAAAGACCGCCCAAACCGGCTCGAAGCTCCTGGAGGTGGGGGGCGACACCCCCGACACCACCGCGGACCGCCTCGCGGCCAAGCTTCGGGAGGTGGTGGGCGACGTGGCGGACGTCACCCGCCCCACCAAGCAAGCCGAGCTGCGCCTCACCGGACTAGACACGACGGTGGGGCAAGCAGAGATCGCGGCGGCTGTGGCGGCCAAGGGCGGTTGCGAGGCGGCCCAGGTGAAAGTGGGGGCCGTCTCGGAGCGGGCGTGGGGGCGGGGCACAGTGATCGTGCGGTGCCCAGTGGCGGCGGCCAAGGCAGCCGCGAAGGACGGTCGCCTCCAGGTGGGCTGGACTGTGGTGACGGTGGCGCCCCTGGTGGCCCTGCCCATGCGGTGCTTCCGTTGTATGGCGCTGGGCCACACAAGGGCAATGTGCCCCTCCGCGGCGGAACACGGAGACAAATGTTACCGCTGCGGAGAGGAGGGGCACAGGGCGGCCGGGTGCACGGCCAGGCCCAAATGTGCCGTGTGCACGGAGGCGGGCCGGCCGGCAGGCCACGTGATGGGCCGGGGCAAATGCTCCCCGCCCAAAATAAGGGGAAAGGCTGCCTCGACCCCGGCCCGCACCCCCGAAAATGGCCCTAGGGCACAGGAGGAAACAATGATGCAGGTGTCCTAATGCCCAGACACCTGCATCACGAAATTCTCCAGGGCAATGCCAACCACTCCGCGAGAGCACAGGACCTGTTTATGCAGGTCCTCGCGGAGTGGCGCATTGCCGTGGCAGTGGTCGCCGAGCCGTATTTCGTCCCCCCCCAGCCAAACTGGGTGGGGGACACCAACGGCTCGGTCGGGGTGGTGGTGCCGACCTCCGGCGCCAGGGGGCTCACCCCCAGGGAGAGGGGGCCGGGCTATGCGGCGGCGAACTGGGGAGAGGTGGTGGTGGTCGGCACCTACTTCTCCCCCAACAGGCCCCTCAACGAGTTTGAGGGGTACCTGGATGTGCTGGAGCAGGTGGTGCGGCGGGCGGCACCGAAGCAGGTTATGTTGATGGGGGACCTCAACGCAAAATGCGTTTCTTGGGGTTCCCCCACAACAGACCTGAGGGGGGCGCTTCTGCGGGACTGGGCCGTTGCACTGGGCCTGGTCCTGCAGAACAGAGGGCGCGTCGACACGTGCGTCCGGTGGCAGGGGGGGTCGATTGTGGACCTGATGTTCACAACCCCCGCCATCGGCAGACGCGTGTCGAGCTGGCGCGTCCTGGAGGAGGCGGAGACCCTGTCGGACCATAGGTTCATCAGGTGCAGGGTCTCCGAAGCGCCCCCCGGGCCGCAAGCCCGTCCGGCGGGAGGAGGAGGGAGAGGGGGAGGGCTCCCCAAATGGGCGCTCTCCCGCCTCGACCGGGACCGGGCCGAGGAGGCGGCCATAGTCCGGGCGTGGTGCGTCGACCCCCCGAGTTCCATGGGGGTCGAGCACAGGGCCGCCAAATTTAAAGAGGACTTGGCGGCCATATGCGACGCCGGCATGCCGCGTTCGAGCGGCAGGGCCCCCCCACGGGACGGGGTGTATTGGTGGTCCCAGGACCTGGCCGTCCTGAGGGCCGCCAGCGACCGGGCGCGACGCAGGTTCACCCGGTGCCGCCGGCGCGCAACAAGGGTGCCGGGTGAGGAGGAGCGCCTCCTGGCCGAGCTGAGGGCGGCCAAGATGGAGTTTGCGGTGGCCATAGGCGCGGCAAAAGACCGCGCCTACGCCGAATTTTTAGCCGAGCTGGACGCCGACCCGTGGGGGCGCCCGTACCGTATGGTGCGGGCGAAAATGAAGGCCGCCCCCCCCACGGAGGAGTTCGAGCCGGACCTCCTGGAGGCGGTGGTCGAGGGGCTATTCCCCGATAGCCCCCCCTTCGACCCCCCGCCCATGGCCCCCCCGGACGTGGAGCCCGACGAGGCCGCCCTCATGGTCCCCCCTGTCACGGGGGAAGAAATGGCGGCGGTAAGGGCCCGCCTAAAAGGGCGGAGAAAGGCCCCAGGGCCTGATGGTGTTCCTGGGCGAGTACTACACCTCGCCCTGGAGCACCTTGATGACCGCCTCCAGGCCCTCTTTACAGCCTGCCTTGAGGCTGGCCACTTCCCGGCCACTTGGAAGATGGGCCGCCTGGTCCTCCTCCGAAAGGAGAGTCGTCCGCCGGACTCTCCGTCCGGCTACAGACCGCTGGTGATGTTGGACGAGACGGGCAAGCTCCTCGAGAGAGTGGTAGCTGCCCGAATCGCCCGCCACCTAGCGGAGGTCGGGCCGGATATCTCGGTAAACCAGTTCGGGTTCAGGGTAGGGCGATCCACGATGGACGCCCTATCCTCCCTGAAAGGGTTTACCGAGGAAGCGGCGAGGGGGGGGCAGGGGGCGTTGGCAGTCTCGTTGGACATCGCTAACGCCTTCGGCTCCCTCCCCTTCGGAGTGATAGAGGAGGCGCTCCGGTACCACGGGGTGCCCCTCTACCTCCGGAGGATTGTAGGGCACTACCTGACCGATCGGGTAGTGCTCTACACGGGGAGGGGGGGAATGGTGAGGAGGAGGCGAATGGCCAGTGGAGTCCCGCAGGGGTCGGTGTTAGGACCCCTGCTCTGGAACCTGGGCTTCGACTGGGCCATTCGCGGGGAGGTGCTGCCCCGGATGGCGGTCATCTGTTACGCAGATGACACGCTGGTCGCCGTCCGGGGTACCACGTGGGAGGAGACGAGGAGGAGGGCGGAGGTGGGTGCCACCCTTATCACCCGCAGGATCGGGGCCCTCGGGTTAAGGGTGGCACTGCCCAAAACTGAGGCCCTCTGTTTTAGGGGGCCGAGGTGGCGGGTGCCGCGAGGAACGGCGTTGCAGGTGGCGGGCGAAGCCGTCGAGGTTAAGGCCCAGATCAAATATCTGGGCCTTACCCTGGACGGCAAATGGCGGTGGGAGGCCCACTTCCGGGACCTCATCCCCCGGATAGTGGGCGCGGCGGGGGCACTGAGCCGCCTCCTGCCGAATTCCGGCGGGCCAGACGCCCCGTGCAGACGCCTATACGGCAACGTCCTGCGCTCCATGGCGCTGTACGGGGCGCCCATCTGGGCGGAGAGCCTCACGCCTGCGGCGAAAGCGCTGCTCCGACAACCGCAGCGCGTAATCGCCCAGAGGGTATGCCGAGCCTACCGAACGGTGGGCTGGCAGGCAGCGGGCGCGCTGGCTGGCTCCCCTCCCTGGGAACTGGAGGCGGGGGCCCTTGCGGAGGCCCACAGGGCCAGAATCGAGAGGAGGGCCAGGGGCGAATCTCTCGCCCCTGAAGAGCTGACCCGAGCCCGGGAGCTATGGAAGGAAGGGGTCATGGAGCGCTGGGTGGATGAGCTGCGGAACGCCGAATTCGGCACCCGCACAATCCAGGCCATCCGCCCGGTGCTCCACGAGTGGTGCGGGAGGGCCCACGGGTCCCTCACCTACCGACTCACACAGGTACTGTCCGGGCATGGTTGCTTCGGGCGGTACCTAAAACGAGTCGGTAGGGAGGAGACGGAGTCCTGCCATGAGTGCGGCGCGGCGTCGGACACGGCACAGCACACGCTGGAGCTGTGTCCCGCCTGGTCCGAGCAGCGCCGCACTCTGGTGGCGACTATCGGCGGCGACCTCTCACTTCCCGGCGTAGTGTACGCCATGGTCGGGAGTGAGGGGTCCTGGGAGGCCGTCGCCTCCTTCTGCGAGGACGTGATGTCGCAGAAGGAGGAGAGGGAGCGGGAGCGCGAGAACGACCCCCTCGCGCCCCCGCTCCGGCGTAGACGGATAGGGAGGAGGCGGCGGCAGTTTGCCGCTGCTCTTCCCTAGTGGTGCCTGCTGGCGGGGGATGGGGATCCCCTGCTAGCTAGTAGAGGCCCACGAGTCTAGGGGGGGGCCAAGTATTCCCGGCCCCCCTCTCTTTGGCGCGGGAGCCCTGGCGATTAGGCTGGGGCGGCCGGCGGGGTGTGCGTGGTGACACTATTATTCTCCCACGGCACCCCTCCAATGGCAGAGAGGGAATACCGGCGGGTTTTTAGTGGGTAGGCCTCCTTCGCTTCCCCCCGCTCGGGGGGGGCCGGGGAGGAGAGTCCCACATAACCCCCGCGCCGTCCCCACGGCGCGGTGGTATGCGTAACGCATTTTCCCGCCGCAAAAAAAAAAAAAAAAAAAAAAAAAAAAAAAAAAAAAAGGTTAGGTTAGGTTAGGTTAGGTTAGGTTAGGTTCCCCCCCGGGTGTCGCCACCTTGTCGTGGTGGGGGGGCTTGCGTGCTGATGATCCCTACGAGCCATGCCGGATAGGGCTTCCCATACCGGACGGGTCTAGGGGGAGGCCAGACTAAGAGCGACACACCCCGGCGGGGCCCGCAAGGGCCTGCCAGGCGGGGCGGGTGCGCCCTCGTTAGGGCGCACTGACGGGAGAGCTCACTCCCGAAAAAAGAGACGACGATGTGGAGCATTGGCGTTTTGGTATGGCAGATCTTCCAAGAGTTATACCCCAGGAGGGTACCGGTTCCACCGGAGAATCCCTCGGCGTCGCTGCGGCGGCGTCCAGCCCCTTGTACTCTGGGGGGGGCAATGACTGCCTCGTAGGTCGGCAAGGTGCCGACCTTCGTGAACACGACAAAGCTTTAACACAACGGACTTCCGATGAGGTCGTGTCCTGCTGTGACTCTCCGCTGTCGACCGGTGAGTCGAAGCGTGAGAGCGGCAGGAACGACCTCCTAAGGTGCCTAGCGTGCCAAAAAGAGCCCATTCGAGCCAGCCCGGCGACCCAATGCCCGAATTTGGGCAAAAGGTCAGCTCAGCCATGAGGGGGAAGCCCATAAAGGCCAAGGGGGCATATTCAGGCCTGGCGACTGCCAAAGCCCGACTCAAAGAACGAGAGTTTGATGAGTTTGAGGAAGACGCGGATGCTGAGGCCTGTTATAGGCGGGCTCCTCCTTCTTCTAGAACATCCAGCAAGAACCAAAGGGGAGAAACTGGATCCAGAAACAAGAGGGCCAAATCACTCGAGGGTAGGGACAGGAGTCCCATTGATCTGGATGAAGGCCGGATGCCTCTGGTGCCTAGCACTGAAGGTGGGACCGACCCAACTGAAACCGCGCGGAATGCCGCAATGGTGGTTCTCACAGAAGCTGGCAAGAGTGGCAACCTAAATGGTCGGGTGTGGGGCCGCATCAACAGGGCCTGCCGCGAAATCCTTTCCGCCATGGATACTCTGGAGACTAGGACAGAGAACGAGGAGATCAGGGCGCTAAAAGCGGACAACACGAGGATGCGCATCCAGCTTGATCTCCTTCAAAAGGAGACAAAGGCGCTGCGTACGGCTTTTTCTGAGCGCAATACCATAGTGCCTGTATCCCAGACTGAGCAACCGTCTCTAGCTGACTGGACTGATGCCTTCAACGAGATGAAGCGGGATCTCTTTGTCTCGTTGGGAAATATGGTGAACGTAAGACTGGGGGAGATGGAGAAACGCCTCCCTCCCGAGCAAATCCTGAGGCCATCCCTGGCGGCGGACAAAAACAAGCCGCCTCATAGAGCCGATCCACCACCACGGAAGGAGCCCGCACCGTCCACAACGGCTCGTAGTGGCAAAAAGCCACCACCTGCGTCTGGCCGCCCCCCAGATGAGCCGACCCCTGGACCGTCCCCAGCTCGGCCACACAAACGGCGCCACATCGAAGCCCATGAGCCTCCGCCTAAACAAACCACCGATTACGCACGGGCAGCTGCAAATCCTGAAGGAAGCCAGGCCCCAGGCCCAGAGCAGCAGTGGTCGGAGGTAAAGAAAAGGAAAAGGAGAAGGAAAAAAGAGACTAAGAGAGGGTCATCGCCGGAGGCCGGTCCTAGGACCCAGCATAACACCTCGTCCTCTGGCAAAAAGAAAACTGCCCGAGCAAAGCTTACCCCACCTAAAACAGCAGCGGTGGTGGTTATCCTAAAGCCAGAGTCATCGGCAACATACCCACAGGTTATGGCTCGTGCGACGACAGAACTCAAGTTGAGAGACTTCGGGTTGGAACACGTGCGGATCCGTTCCTCGGCTACAGGAGCCAGACTTATAGAGGTCCCAGGGGCCGGTGGAGATAAAGCGGCCGATGAGCTTGCGGTTAAACTGCGGGATCTTATTGGCGAGGAGGCTCTGATATCTCGGCCAATGAAAATGGCCGACCTGAGACTTACCGGACTAGACGAGTCTATTCTCCCAGAGGACGTACGAATGGAGATAGCTGCCAAGGGGGACTGCCCCATAGACCAGGTGAAGGTGGGCAAAATACGAATGGGGCCCAGGGGCAATGGCTCTATCCTGGTCCGCTGCCCAATTGCGATAGCCAAGGCTCTAGTCGCAGCAGGCCGACTTCTTATTGGCTGGTCCTCAGCCCGAGTCAAGACTCTGGACCCAATCCCCATGCGCTGCTATAAGTGTATGGGGACGGGGCACACGAGGGCTCTCTGCCCATCACCAGCCGACCGCGATAACCTATGCTTCCGCTGCGGTCAAGAGGGACACATATCTGCGGACTGCGCTGCTGAACCAAAGTGCGCAGTGTGCACTAAGGATGGCCGTCCAGCGAGACATGTGATGGGAGGCCTTAAATGTAATCCCCCACCAACTAAGGGGAAAAGGGCTGAAACGACCCAAGCCCAAAACTTGCGTACCGAACGCCGGCCAGAGGAGAATCAAATGGACCAACATTAATGCCACAGCGCCATTTCGAATTACTCCAGACGAATGCAAATCATTCTGCCCGCGCCCAAGACCTCTTGATGCAGGTCATGACGGAGTGGCGCATTGATGCAGTCGTGGTCGCTGAGCCTTACTTTGTTCCCTCCCTCCCTAATTGGGCGGGCGACACTGAGGGATCGGTGGCAATCATAGTGCCGGCGCACGGGAGCTCTCCCCGGATCAACATCAAAGAGCGCGGACCGGGTTTCGTTGCGGCTCGCTGGGGTGAAGTCATACTCATCGGAGTATACTTCTCCCCAAACAGGCCGTTGCGAGAATTCGAGCGCTTCATGGGGCAGCTCGGACATGTTGTGCAGAGGGCAGCTCCGGCAGAAGTCTTAGTGATGGGAGACTTCAATGCTAAAAGTAGTACCTGGGGCTCCCACATCACTGATCCTCGAGGGTTGGAAGTCGTAAACTGGGCAGTAATGACGGGCCTAGTACTCTCCAACCGGGGAAACATCCACACGTGCGTGCGGCAGCAGGGTGGGTCTGTTGTGGACCTAACGTTCACGACCCCTGCATTAGCTGCTCGCCTCCAGAGTTGGCGCGTCATGGAAGATGTGGAGACCCTATCGGACCATCGGTTCATCCGATGCAGGGTCTCCAAGACGCCCCCTAGGCCGCAAGCCCGCGCCACGGGTGGAAGAGGGGGAAGGTTCCCCAAGTGGGTCCTTTCCCGCCTCGATCAGGACCGGGCAGAAGAGACCGCTATGGTCCAGGCGTGGTGCGAGGATCCTCCACGCTCCATGGGGGTAGAGCACAGGGCTGCCAGGTTCCGGCAAGATCTGGCAGCCGTATGCGATGCGGGGATGCCCCGGGCGAGAGGCCGCGCTCCCCCCAGAGACGGGGTGTACTGGTGGTCACAGGACCTCGCCGCTCTGCGAGCTGCCAGTGACCGAGCACGTCGGGCCTTCACCCGGTGCCGAAGGCGCCGCACGAGGGTACCCGGGGAGGAAGAACGCCTCTTGGCCGAGCTCCGATCGGCCAAGCAGGCGTTCGCGGTGGCGATAGGTGAGGCGAAGGACGCTGCCTATAAAGTGTTCCTCGCCGAACTGGATGCTGACCCGTGGGGGCGCCCGTATCGAATGGTACGTGCAAAGATGAAGATGGCTCCCCCCACAGAGGAGTTTGAGCCGGCGCTCCTTAATGCAGTCGTGGAGGGACTTTTCCCAGAGTGCCCCCCTTTCGACCCACCGCGCATGGCACCACCGGACCGTGAGCCAGAGACGGCCCCCGAGATCCCTCCGGTGACGGAGGAGGAAATGGAGGCGGTGAGGGGCCACCTAAAAGGCAGGAGAAAGGCCCCAGGACCGGACGGAGTGCCGGGGAGAGTCCTTCACCTGGCACTAGAGCACCTGGGTGACCGCCTTCGCGCCCTATTTACAGGGTGCCTTGAAGAAGGGTGCTTCCCTAGGTGCTGGAAGGAGGGGCGCTTGGTCCTACTGCGCAAAGAGAGTCGCCCGGCGGACTCTCCGTCTGGCTATCGCCCGCTGGTGATGCTGGACGAGACGGGCAAGCTCCTTGAGAGAGTGGTAGCTGCCCGAATCGTCCGCCACCTAGCGGATGTTGGGCCGGACGTCTCGGAGAACCAGTTCGGGTTCAGGACTGGGCGGTCTACGATGGACGCCCTTTCCTCCCTGAAGACGTTCACAGAGGAGGCGGCAAGGAGGGGGCAGGGGGCGTTGGCTGTGTCGCTCGACATAGCTAACGCCTTCGGCTCCCTCCCCTTCGGAGTTATAGAGGAGGCGCTCCGGTACCACGGGGTGCCCCTCTATCTCCGAAGAATCGTGGGGCACTACCTGACGGAGCGGGTAGTGCTCTACGCGGGGAGAGGAGGGACGCTAGAGGAGAGGCGGATGGCCTGTGGAGTCCCGCAGGGGTCGGTTCTAGGACCCCTGCTGTGGAACATCGGATTTGACTGGGCCATCCGCGGAGAGGTGCTACCTCGAATGGCGGTCATCTGCTATGCAGATGACACGTTGCTCGCCGTTCGGGGTACCACCTGGGAGGAGGTGCGAAGGAGGGCGGAGGTAGGGGCCACTCTGATAGTCCGTAGGATCGAAGCTCTCGGACTGAAGGTGGCCCTGCCAAAAACCGAGGCCCTCTGCTTTAGGGGGCCGAGGTGGCGAATACCGCGCGGATCGGCGCTGCAAATCGCGGGCGATGCCGTCGGGGTGAAGCCACACGTAAAATACCTGGGTCTTACCCTCGACGGCAAATGGAGGTGGGACGAGCACTTCCGGCAGCTCATACCCCGGATCGTGGGTGCGGCGGGGGCCCTTAGCCGCCTCCTGCCCAACACGGGCGGGCCGGAGGCCCCGTGCAGGCGCCTGTACGCGGGCGTCTTGAGGAGCATGGCCCTCTACGGAGCGCCCATCTGGGCCGACAGACTGACCCCCACTGCGAGAGCGCTGCTCAGACGCCCGCAGCGCATTATCGCAGTGCGTATGTGCCGCGCCTACCGGACCGTGGGGTGGCAGGCGGCGGGCGTCATCGCAAGCTCGCCCCCCTGGGAGCTGGAGGCGGAGGCACATGCAGAGGCACACAGGGCGAAGATCGAGCGGAGAGCCCGTGGCGAATCTCTCGCCCCGGAAGAGCTTGCCCGAGCTCGGGAGGACCTAAAAGAAGGGGTCATGGAGCACTGGGTGGATGAGCTGCGGAATGCCGAATATGGCACCCGCACGATCCAAGCCATCCGCCCAGTGCTCCACGAGTGGTGCGGGAGGGCCCACGGGTCCCTAACCTACCGACTCACTCAGATACTGTCCGGGCATGGCTGCTTCGGGCGGTATCTGAAGAGGGTCGGTAGAGAAGAGACGGCGTCGTGCCATGAGTGCGGCGCCAGTGAGGACACGGCACAGCACACACTGGAGCTGTGCCCTGCTTGGTCCCACCAGCGCCGCGCTCTGGTGGCGACGATCGGCGGCGACCTCTCGCTCCCTGGCGTAGTCTACGCTATGGTAGGTAGCGAGGGGTCCTGGAAGGCCGTCGCCTCCTTCTGCGAGGACGTGATGTCGCAGAAGGAGGAGAGGGAGCGGGAGCGCGAGAATGACCCCCTCGCGCCCCCACTCCGGCGCAGACGGACGGGGCGGAGAAGGCGGCAGTTTGCCGCCCTCCCCCCCTAGTGGTGCCTGCTGGCGGGGGATGGGGATCCCTTGCTAGCTGTCAAAGGCCCACGAGTCTAGGGGAGGGCCATGTATTCCCGGCCCTCCCCTCTTGGCGCGGGAGCCCCGGCACATAGGCTGGGGCGGCCGGTGGGGCGTAGCGGTAGACAATGTAATATGCTCCCGCTGCGCCCCACCAAATGGCAGAGAGGGAATACCGGTGGGTTTTTAGTGGGTATGCCTCCCCCGCCTCCCCCCCACCCGGGGGGGGGACCGGGGAGGAGAGTCCCACATAACCTCCGCGCCGTCCCCACGGCGCGGTCGTATGCGTAACGCATTTTCCCACCGCACAAAAAAAAAAAAAAAAAAAAAAAAAAGGTTAGGTTAGGTTAGGTTAGGTTAGGTTAGGTTAGGTTAGGTTAGGTTAGGTTAGGTTAGGTTAGGTTAGGTTAGGTTAGGTTAGGTTAGGTTAGGTTAGGTTAGGTTAGGTTAGGTTAGGTTAGGTTAGGTTAGGTTAGGTTAGGTTAGGTTAGGTTAGGTTAGGTTAGGTTAGGTTAGGTTAGGTTAGGTTAGGTTAGGTTAGGTTAGGTTAGGTTAGGTTAGGTTAGGTTAGGTTAGGTTAGGTTAGGTTAGGTTAGGTTAGGTTAGGTTAGGTTAGGTTAGGTTAGGTTAGGTTAGGTTAGGTTAGGTTAGGTTAGGTTAGGTTAGGTTAGGTTAGGTTAGGTTAGGTTAGGTTAGGTTAGGTTAGGTTAGGTTAGGTTAGGTTAGGTTAGGTTAGGTTAGGTTAGGTTAGGTTAGGTTAGGTTAGGTTAGGTTAGGTTAGGTTAGGTTAGGTTAGGTTAGGTTAGGTTAGGTTAGGTTAGGTTAGGTTAGGTTAGGTTAGGTTAGGTTAGGTTAGGTTAGGTTAGGTTAGGTTAGGTTAGGTTAGGTTAGGTTAGGTTAGGTTAGGTTAGGTTAGGTTAGGTTAGGTTAGGTTAGGTTAGGTTAGGTTAGGTTAGGTTAGGTTAGGTTAGGTTAGGTTAGGTTAGGTTAGGTTAGGTTAGGTTAGGTTAGGTTAGGTTAGGTTAGGTTAGGTTAGGTTAGGTTAGGTTAGGTTAGGTTAGGTTAGGTTAGGTTAGGTTAGGTTAGGTTAGGTTAGGTTAGGTTAGGTTAGGTTAGGTTAGGTTAGGTTAGGTTAGGTTAGGTTAGGTTAGGTTAGGTTAGGTTAGGTTAGGTTAGGTTAGGTTAGGTTAGGTTAGGTTAGGTTAGGTTAGGTTAGGTTAGGTTAGGTTAGGTTAGGTTAGGTTAGGTTAGGTTAGGTTAGGTTAGGTTAGGTTAGGTTAGGTTAGGTTAGGTTAGGTTAGGTTAGGTTAGGTTAGGTTAGGTTAGGTTAGGTTAGGTTAGGTTAGGTTAGGTTAGGTTAGGTTAGGTTAGGTTAGGTTAGGTTAGGTTAGGTTAGGTTAGGTTAGGTTAGGTTAGGTTAGGTTAGGTTAGGTTAGGTTAGGTTAGGTTAGGTTAGGTTAGGTTAGGTTAGGTTAGGTTAGGTTAGGTTAGGTTAGGTTAGGTTAGGTTAGGTTAGGTTAGGTTAGGTTAGGTTAGGTTAGGTTAGGTTAGGTTAGGTTAGGTTAGGTTAGGTTAGGTTAGGTTAGGTTAGGTTAGGTTAGGTTAGGTTAGGTTAGGTTAGGTTAGGTTAGGTTAGGTTAGGTTAGGTTAGGTTAGGTTAGGTTAGGTTAGGTTAGGTTAGGTTAGGTTAGGTTAGGTTAGGTTAGGTTAGGTTAGGTTAGGTTAGGTTAGGTTAGGTTAGGTTAGGTTAGGTTAGGTTAGGTTAGGTTAGGTTAGGTTAGGTTAGGTTAGGTTAGGTTAGGTTAGGTTAGGTTAGGTTAGGTTAGGTTAGGTTAGGTTAGGTTAGGTTAGGTTAGGTTAGGTTAGGTTAGGTTAGGTTAGGTTAGGTTAGGTTAGGTTAGGTTAGGTTAGGTTAGGTTAGGTTAGGTTAGGTTAGGTTAGGTTAGGTTAGGTTAGGTTAGGTTAGGTTAGGTTAGGTTAGGTTAGGTTAGGTTAGGTTAGGTTAGGTTAGGTTAGGTTAGGTTAGGTTAGGTTAGGTTAGGTTAGGTTAGGTTAGGTTAGGTTAGGTTAGGTTAGGTTAGGTTAGGTTAGGTTAGGTTAGGTTAGGTTAGGTTAGGTTAGGTTAGGTTAGGTTAGGTTAGGTTAGGTTAGGTTAGGTTAGGTTAGGTTAGGTTAGGTTAGGTTAGGTTAGGTTAGGTTAGGTTAGGTTAGGTTAGGTTAGGTTAGGTTAGGTTAGGTTAGGTTAGGTTAGGTTAGGTTAGGTTAGGTTAGGTTAGGTTAGGTTAGGTTAGGTTAGGTTAGGTTAGGTTAGGTTAGGTTAGGTTAGGTTAGGTTAGGTTAGGTTAGGTTAGGTTAGGTTAGGTTAGGTTAGGTTAGGTTAGGTTAGGTTAGGTTAGGTTAGGTTAGGTTAGGTTAGGTTAGGTTAGGTTAGGTTAGGTTAGGTTAGGTTAGGTTAGGTTAGGTTAGGTTAGGTTAGGTTAGGTTAGGTTAGGTTAGGTTAGGTTAGGTTAGGTTAGGTTAGGTTAGGTTAGGTTAGGTTAGGTTAGGTTAGGTTAGGTTAGGTTAGGTTAGGTTAGGTTAGGTTAGGTTAGGTTAGGTTAGGTTAGGTTAGGTTAGGTTAGGTTAGGTTAGGTTAGGTTAGGTTAGGTTAGGTTAGGTTAGGTTAGGTTAGGTTAGGTTAGGTTAGGTTAGGTTAGGTTAGGTTAGGTTAGGTTAGGTTAGGTTAGGTTAGGTTAGGTTAGGTTAGGTTAGGTTAGGTTAGGTTAGGTTAGGTTAGGTTAGGTTAGGTTAGGTTAGGTTAGGTTAGGTTAGGTTAGGTTAGGTTAGGTTAGGTTAGGTTAGGTTAGGTTAGGTTAGGTTAGGTTAGGTTAGGTTAGGTTAGGTTAGGTTAGGTTAGGTTAGGTTAGGTTAGGTTAGGTTAGGTTAGGTTAGGTTAGGTTAGGTTAGGTTAGGTTAGGTTAGGTTAGGTTAGGTTAGGTTAGGTTAGGTTAGGTTAGGTTAGGTTAGGTTAGGTTAGGTTAGGTTAGGTTAGGTTAGGTTAGGTTAGGTTAGGTTAGGTTAGGTTAGGTTAGGTTAGGTTAGGTTAGGTTAGGTTAGGTTAGGTTAGGTTAGGTTAGGTTAGGTTAGGTTAGGTTAGGTTAGGTTAGGTTAGGTTAGGTTAGGTTAGGTTAGGTTAGGTTAGGTTAGGTTAGGTTAGGTTAGGTTAGGTTAGGTTAGGTTAGGTTAGGTTAGGTTAGGTTAGGTTAGGTTAGGTTAGGTTAGGTTAGGTTAGGTTAGGTTAGGTTAGGTTAGGTTAGGTTAGGTTAGGTTAGGTTAGGTTAGGTTAGGTTAGGTTAGGTTAGGTTAGGTTAGGTTAGGTTAGGTTAGGTTAGGTTAGGTTAGGTTAGGTTAGGTTAGGTTAGGTTAGGTTAGGTTAGGTTAGGTTAGGTTAGGTTAGGTTAGGTTAGGTTAGGTTAGGTTAGGTTAGGTTAGGTTAGGTTAGGTTAGGTTAGGTTAGGTTAGGTTAGGTTAGGTTAGGTTAGGTTAGGTTAGGTTAGGTTAGGTTAGGTTAGGTTAGGTTAGGTTAGGTTAGGTTAGGTTAGGTTAGGTTAGGTTAGGTTAGGTTAGGTTAGGTTAGGTTAGGTTAGGTTAGGTTAGGTTAGGTTAGGTTAGGTTAGGTTAGGTTAGGTTAGGTTAGGTTAGGTTAGGTTAGGTTAGGTTAGGTTAGGTTAGGTTAGGTTAGGTTAGGTTAGGTTAGGTTAGGTTAGGTTAGGTTAGGTTAGGTTAGGTTAGGTTAGGTTAGGTTAGGTTAGGTTAGGTTAGGTTAGGTTAGGTTAGGTTAGGTTAGGTTAGGTTAGGTTAGGTTAGGTTAGGTTAGGTTAGGTTAGGTTAGGTTAGGTTAGGTTAGGTTAGGTTAGGTTAGGTTAGGTTAGGTTAGGTTAGGTTAGGTTAGGTTAGGTTAGGTTAGGTTAGGTTAGGTTAGGTTAGGTTAGGTTAGGTTAGGTTAGGTTAGGTTAGGTTAGGTTAGGTTAGGTTAGGTTAGGTTAGGTTAGGTTAGGTTAGGTTAGGTTAGGTTAAGGCAAAAGTTGATGTTACTAAGGCAAAAGTTGATGTTACTAAGGCAAAAGTTGATGTTACTAAGGCAAAAGTTGATGTTACTAAGGCAAAAGTTGATGTTACTAAGGCAAAAGTTGATGTTACTAAGGCAAAAGTTGATGTTACTAAGGCAAAAGTTGATGTTACTAAGGCAAAAGTTGATGTTACTAAGGCAAAAGTTGATGTTACTAAGGCAAAAGTTGATGTTACTAAGGCAAAAGTTGATGTTACTAAGGCAAAAGTTGATGTTACTAAGGCAAAAGTTGATGTTACTAAGGCAAAAGTTGATGTTACTAAGGCAAAAGTTGATGTTACTAAGGCAAAAGTTGATGTTACTAAGGCAAAAGTTGATGTTACTAAGGCAAAAGTTGATGTTACTAAGGCAAAAGTTGATGTTACTAAGGCAAAAGTTGATGTTACTAAGGCAAAAGTTGATGTTACTAAGGCAAAAGTTGATGTTACTTAGCGGTTAGCCTTGCGATTTGCGGAATATTTTGATTGTAGTGGATAGTAAACGACCTTGGCTTTCTTCCCCTACCTCGATCTTCTTCCTAACTTGTGATTTGGCTTTGTTATTAACGGATTTCTGATTTTGCACTTTGTAAAAATAAATGCAAACATTTTGCTAACTTTTACTATTTGACGTCTAATAACTTCCATACCCGTGGACCTACCCCCACCAAATTTTTGTGGTTAGTAGAGTTGGGGCTGAAGTTATTACCCTGTTAATTAGCATTGTTAGCAATAAGCGGTTTCCGAGTTATGAATTTTTGAAAAACGCTTTGCGCCTGCACTTTTCTTCATAATAGCGCCTAAGAAAGTGTCAGGGCAATCTTTTCGAAAATTCATAACTCAGTCAGTTGACGTCCAAAAATTCTGTTTTTGGCGTCAATAGATAGGGCTCGTCGAGCACAATATTTCCGGCTTGAGTTGTGGGTGGGTATCTCCGTCGTGAACGGAGATACGAATTTCTTAAATTTCACCGATTTAACACCTTTCGGTGAAATTTTCGGCTTAGTGTGCGTATATGAGAGGAGGCTTGTGGGAACTCGCACAACCAAAAATTGATATTTTTGGCCGGGGAAAAAGGGGGAAATTTGGATTTTCTTCGGAAAAATCCCAGAGTGGTCTCGAACGTTAGGGGTGGCTTAGCCCTATCGTTTTGAACCACTTTCTGGACCCGAATCTCCCGGGAAAAGGGGGAAATTGAGGCAAAGCCTTAATTTCCTCTTTGACCCCTGGTATTTTTAGGGGACCTGCCCCATCAAGGGGCGAATTATCCTTTCGGTTTTTTCTACTCTCCCATTGAGGGGGAAGAGTGGAAAATGGCAGACAGCGGTGGTGATGGGTTTTCGGACGCCATGGAGTTGGTGTCCGACCCAATTAAGAGGGTGACCATGGAGGGAACCTCTATTGGGGAGGGTGCGTTCTCCCCAAAAGCAAAAAGCTCAGCCAGAGGGCGCACGCCTCCAGGGTTCGGAGCTTACTCTGGGCTGGCTGCCGCCAAGGCCACGGAGCTTACTCTGGGCTGGCTGCCGCCAAGGCCAAATTGCGGAACTACGACGAGGACTTTCGCTCCCAGGCGGACAAAATTAAATCCTTCCGCCTGGAGTTCCCAGCACTGCGTTCTCTCTCGCAAGGGAACAGAAAAGGCACTAAGAGGGATCGGAGCCCTGTCCACTAAGAGGGATCGGAGCCCTGTCCGCCCCGTAACGATGGTCGACGCGTCCGAGGATGAGGACGAGGACGACTCCCGCCACCAGCAGCCTAGCGGGCGCAGCCCGGTTTCGGAGAATGACCGTTTGGTGTCCGAAGAAGCCGGGGTTGTAGAGTGTGCTCGCAAGGCGGCATCCCTTGTGCTTTCCGAAGCTGCCAAATCGGGCAACCTAAATGGAGTGGTGCGGAAGAACATAAACGCGGCCTGCCGAGAGATTCTCCAGTGCATGGAGGCTCTCGACGGCCGCGTTGAGAGCGAAGAGATCCGCAAGCTCAAGGCGGATAACAAGAGGATGCGAGAGCAGCTGGCCTTACTCACGGAGGAGACCAAGGCGCTGCGCACCGCATTCTCAGAGCGTCGGGGGAATGCCCAACCAGCGATCCCGGGACTCCCTGATGGACTGCAAGAGGCATTGGCAGTCCATTCCAGGGAGCTGTTCCTCAGCTTGGGGAACATGATAAATGCTCGTCTTGAGGCAGTGGAGGCACGCCTGCCTCCGGAGCCTATCATGCGCCCGTCGCTGGCAGCGGACAGGGCCAGCCGAACCCAAGAGGCCCCAAAGAGGAGGAAGACGGCGGATGGCCGCTCGGCAAGTCAGCCCGAACTCCAGCAGGAAGCACCAAAGACGCAGGTTAAAGCCAAACCTAAGTCCCAGCCAAAGGCTCAGACTCAGGCTAAGGCCAATCCTGCGGCTCAGCCTAAAAAAAAGGCGGCATCAAAGGGCCAAGCAAAGACCCAGACGCCTCCAGAGCCGGCTCCCTCCACCTCGAAAGCAATGCAGCCTAACATGGAGTCTGCTTGGACCGAGGTGGTCAAGAGGAAATCCAAGCCCAAGAAGAATCCACAAGCCGCATCAGCCGCTAGTAAAAAACCAGCCGGGCCAAGAAAGCTAGCGGCCCCTAAAAGCTCAGCCGTTATCATCACGCTCAAGCCGGAGACTGACGCAACCTACCTGCAAACGATGCAGAGGGCCACAGCGTCGCTTCAACTCGCAGACGTGGGCCTCGAGAGCGTGAGGATCCGCAAGTCGGCCACTGGAGGTCGTCTGATTGAGGTCCCTGGAGCCGATAGTGGCCGAATTGCGGACGACCTGGCTGAGAGAATCAGGCGGGTCATAGGGGAAGTGGCTACTGTTAACAGACCGTACAGGACGGCGGACCTCCGAGTTACCGGCTTCGATGAGTCGGTAACTGCGGAGGATGTCAGGACAGCAGTAGTCTTGAAGGGTGGCTGCTCAATTGAGCAGGTAAGGGTAGGCCCAATCCGGCTACTGACGAACGGCACTGGGTCAGTACTGGTGCGATGCCCGGTGATGGCTGCCAAAGCTCTAGTGCAAGCTGGGAAACTGTTGGTTGGCTGGTCGGCGGCCAGGGTAACGGCCCTTGAGCCCCAGCCAATGCGGTGCTACCGCTGCATGGGGACGGGGCACACAAGGGCACTATGCCCATCAGCAGTTGAAAGGGGGGAATTATGCTTCCGGTGCTCAAGGCCGGGACATAAGGCTGCAGACTGTACGGCTGACCCCTTCTGCGGGGTATGTCATCAGGCGAAACGTCCAGCGGGTCATGTGATGGGAGGGCACTCATGTGCTCCCCCTCCCACAAAGGGACGCGATGACGGGCAGAAGGCCCCTCAAAGTCCTGAAGCTCCCTCAAGGGGAACAAATGAGGAAAACTGTATGGATATCTAAATGCCAGTACACCAGCATCTGGATATCCTACAGAGCAACCTGAACCACTCCGCCCGCGCTCAAGATCTGCTCATGCAGGTCATGGCGGAGTGGGGTCTGGCAATGGCGGTGGTTGCGGAACCTTATTTTGCTCCCCCCCAACCCAACTGGGCTGGGGACACAGACGGGACAGTGGCAGTGGTAGTACCCACGGCTGGACAGTTCCCTCCCCTTTCCCTAATAGAGAATGGGCCAGGGTATGTGGCAGTGAAATGGGGCGGAGTCGCTGTAGTCGGGGTGTACTTCTCCCCCAATAAGTCACTGTCTGACTTCGAGGCATTTCTCGAAGGTCTGGCAAGAGTCGTGGGAAGGGCTGCCCCGGCGCAGGTAATAGTGATGGGGGACCTCAACGCCAAGAGCGCCGCGTGGGGATCTCCCATTACAGACCTAAAAGGGGCTGCACTTGGAGACTGGGTGGTGGCTGCTGGGCTAGAGGTCCTAAACCAGGGCAGCGCCAACACGTGTGTGCGTCGGCAGGGGGGGTCTATCGTGGACGTTACGTTCGCGACCCCAGCCCTAGCCACACGGATTGCGGACTGGCGTGTCCTGGAGGACGTGGAGACCCTCTCCGACCACTTGTACATTCGAATGAGGGTCTCCGCCTCGCCGCTGCCGCAGTCGCAGCCACCGGCGAGTGGGAGGACGAGTTTCCCGCGGTGGGTGATCACTCATTTCGACCCGGGAATGGCGGAGGAGGCCGCAGTGGTGGAGACGTGGTGTGCCCCCCCAGCTAACACCTTGGGG